>CM062091.1:14818104-15418104 GCA_031163375.1 Conogethes punctiferalis
ACTTTCTGACAGGCAAGCTGAAGCCACTAGACTATTTTATGTATCAAAATATTTTGTTTTAGTTGGTTCACTGTCAAACAACTTATTTGTAGCGTAAATACAGAAAATTCCACGAACAAAAAAGGGTAGCGCCACCATGGCTCCAGAAACACCTGTCATCAAAAGCTGGGTCGAGAGTCTTATTAGAACGAATAAAGCACATATAAAATGCACGACCGAATTATTTCACTCGTGTTTTTTTTTGTTAATTAGGTTTACTAAATAGGTGGAGAATTAATGTTGATGTAACACACTAAACTTTAGTTTTTAGTGATTACAGGATTTGAGTTACAGATAATGAATTATAAACTGACAGACAATTGATATCCCACCAAAACCATTTCAAATAATCCAGCCCCAAATTAAGCCCAAGCTACTACGGGTACTAGACAACTGATAAACTTACTTATATACTTTTGTTTGTAAATAAATACATATTATACATAGTTAACACTCGGACCAATACAAACAGACATGTTCATGAACACAAATGTTTGTACTGTACGGGAATGGAACCCACGGCCCTTGGCTCAACTGGCAGAAGTCACAACGAGGATCGAGCCAGTCAAGGAAATGATCTTATTCTAAGTCCAGAGTAGGTATATAACGCTTTACCATCTTAAAATTTTGTTTTTTTTTTCACAATCTGGATAATATAGTGTATGTTTTCTGATAGCACATTATTTTAAAAGCAAAAACGGCGGTCGCTCCCCAAACCCGGGCCTAAGTTAAAGGAAACATTGGGAATAAGACAATATTTGTTTTCGATCAACTCAACGCTTATCGGTTGGTTGGTTCCGGATTTACCCTTACACTTTCGATTACAAACCGGAAGATTATTGGATAAGAAAAATGGCTTAGTGGTAATTTTGAAGTAGATTGAATAAATAAAATGGAGTATACTCATATTGCTCGGTCTCGCATAGTCTAAGTGTACCTATAAGTATTAATTTAAATTACAGCCGCGACACAGTCATTTGACTAATGCGGTTATTAACGTTCATTGTTACATTGTTTTAATGTTTCTGGTGCCAAATAAAGAATTTATCTATCTATCTATCTAATCTATGCTTATATATATCTGTAGAGATCAATACTGATGCCAAAAATGCATTCAGTAAAATTTTTGTCTGTCTGTCGGTCTGTCTGTCTGTCTGTATGTTCGTTATAGAAACAAAAACTACTCGACGGATTTTAACGAAACTGGGTACAATTATTCTTCATACTCCTGGGCAGGTCATAGTATACTTTTGATCACGCAAAAACCAATAGGAGCAAAGCAGTGTGGGGAAAACGGGAGATTTTTTTATCTGTATGTTTGAACGCGCATTACGTGAAAACTACTGCATGGAATTAAATGCGGTTTCCACCAATGTATTGCTAGAGATCTAACTTAAAATGTAGGTAACATTTTATGGTAGTTCCTTATTTTTGAAATCCGATATCCGAGCGTGCGACGCCGCCGTCACAGCTAGTCACCTTTAAAATAAAACTAATCCCCGAACAACCCCTACCTTCAAAATAAAGTTGTTACACAATGTGCAGTGTAGCGTGCTGGTTCGATCTGAAGATAGCGATAACTCGTATTAGCTATGCTACATTAAGTCGTGATTAACTTTCTGACGAATACAAGTTTACACCGCGACCTGGGATGATGGATGCGATCTGAGGAGATAACTAGGGTAGTTGTACACGACGATGCTATGTTAGTAAGAAAATTTAATAATACGAATTTTGACCTAACCCTGGATTTGAACCTCAGGAGCTTAGAATGGGTTCTTAAGTGGTATTTGCCACTAGAGCAACGATCCAGATGCCCCATCGTCATCATCATCAGCCTATTGCAGTCCACTGCTGGACATAGCCCTTTCCGGCTGTTTACACTTTGGGCAAATAGCCATATACCCATAATCGCTACGCTGGGAGGCGGGTTGGCGTTCGCTGGGCGTAGCTTCTCGCTCCGGTGACGCTGCTGCCCGTCATCGGTCTGTTGTAGTAGCTACGCCTTCAATTGTGATGGTTATACCGCCACCAGTCGGTTGCCAGCGCCTCGTTTGTTGTTCGGCAGGGTGCACCACGGGCAGGTGAGGTTGGCTTGGAGCGGAAAGATGATAGGCCGCTTCCTTACATCCCTTACTCTATGTTTAACGAAATATTATACGCCTCCACCCTATAGAATACCGCAGCCAAATGACCTCCGGGTCGTGTTCCTGCGGGTGAGTAGGGTTTCCGGAGCTCGAAGGGGATTGGGGTTGGGCCGGCATGGCGGTGGCAGCTGATAGGTAACTGACCAGTTACTTGCCGTTGTCACAGCGACTTGGGCTTCTCTTTCGCTTTCCATCAGGCGAAGGGAAGCCATTACGCCGAGCTACTATAAAAAAAAAACGCTTAACTATGGTAAGCAGACCTAATAATATTTTAGAATAACCATTTTGCTCAAGTGTCAGAAGTTTGATTACAAAATGGATGATAGTGTAACCGAACACAATTTATTCTGATAAGTAATAAGGGCTTGAAATGCTCCAATTTATCAGGGAGATCGCTTATAAATATCAATAAATCGAAATATATATAATTCAAAAGTGACTGACTGACATAGTGATTTATCAACGCACAGCCCAAACCACTGGACGGATCGGGCAGACATTTGGCATGCAGGTAGATGTTATGATGTAGGTACCCGCTAAGAAAGGATTTCGATCAAAGGGGATAAAACTCTATTCTACGCGGACGAAATCGCGGGCACAGCCAGTTATATATATAATATTGTAAGCAATATGCTCTTTACTATTGAGATTTGTGTAATATTTTAATATTAATTACGCATTAATAGGATAGTCTTGTTGCCGTAATAAATGTAATTAGATCGTCTTTTAGATTATTTAAATATAAGGGACATATATTTTTTTATTTCTACAAAAATTACAAAGATATAGCCCGCTAAAGTTACGTGTGACGTCATCCATCGTGGCATTTTTTCGCAAAGGATGACGTCAAAGACTTCCATTCTTAATTTTTGATGACTTGTATCTTTATTATTTTTTGTTTAATCGAAAAAAAAAGAAATATACGTGTCCAATGTTTTTTATAATCTAAAATACAGACTTAATATAATGTAAGTATTTTGACCCTGGAAATAACTTTATTACTTGACAGGTTATAACAGAGACTTTATTGTGTGCAAAATTTTTCCATTCTATTTATTTAATGCTGCTCCTAATCTCTTTGGATTACTTTTCTATAACACAAGAGGATAAGCACGTGTCTATTTTATCGTATTAATAAAGGTTAGCAGGTGCCCAGGTATTCTTCAAGAAAGACAGACTTCGGTACGCCATACCGCAGCTATCCATTTGCATAATGAAACTTGGAAGGAAACGCTTCGTAAGTATCGATGGAATATCGGTACCGTGAAGGTGGAAGTAATCTTCATGTAAATAGGTGATGGAGATGAACTTAAGTTAGCATTTTTTTATCGTAGCTCGACATAATGGCTTCCCTACGCCTGATGGAAAGCGAAAGAGAAGCCCAAGTCGCTGTCACAACTGGCAAGTAACTGGTTAGTTACCTGTCAGTTGCCACTGCCATGCCGGCCCAACCCTAACCCCCCACGAGCTTCGGAGACCCTACTCACCAGCACAAACATTACCCGGAGGTCATTTGGTTGCGGTATTCTATAGGGTGGAGGTCCTTACCCGGACGGGCAGCTCGATACGAGCGAAGTTTCGCTATGCCCTACCTCTCTTAAAATCAGCTTCTTTAGATTATTTGGTATTTTGGTCAAGCATTTGGAGGCCTTGCCATAAACGCCACGATGATACTGCTACCTGTCATCGGTCTGATGATGATTACAACGCGCATACAATATTATTTGTGTTCTAACCATATTAAAAAAAAAACTGAGCCTCTCATGAATAGTCCAGTTGTTCTTTGTTACATAAAAAACACCTGAATTTGTAGCTAGCCCAAGCGTGTAGTCGACTTCGTTAATTCTAATAAGACTCTGTAAAAGATGTGTCTTCCCTTATCTTTTAATTAGCGTCATTTTTTGTCCGTGGCAATCTTCTCGGAAGGAAACGAGATGTCACAGAAAGGTGGCCCTTGCAAAATACCTTAATTAGTGTACAAATGTAGGTAAAGGAACTTTTTTTGCAAGTTACAGAAGTAGGCACTGCTAAATGTATTAAAAAAATAAGTAATATGCTGTTTGATTGTTTGAGAAATTAGTTTTAGAGAAGTCACAAACATTGACGTACATAAAACATACCATAAAACGCTTACTACACAAACAAGCCTAATATGTCACAAAACAAACGTAAAAAGTTTGACCTGACAGATACAATAAGTTTACATACATGATTAGATTATAAGAAAACAAAAGTAGTCATTACTATATTTAAATTTATTTTTATAATCGACATTTTGCAACATAACTATCTTTGGCTTCTCAAATTTTTGCTAATATTTTTAATGAAAAGTTTCTTACTGTAGGTATCTTTCTAACGCGCTTTTACCCTGTCGACATAGGCTACATTTTAATACCGGCGAAGTTGAGGGAACAGCAGTTCATATTTTTTTAGAAACCTGGATAAAAACGAAACGGAGACAAATACCCCATTTTTGAATAATTTAGTCTTTATGCTTAGTAGTCGAAATGACGAGTTATATAAATAGGTATAACGTGATAATCATTTTATTTACATTCCAGGGCTAGAAACCGAAGTAAATATTAGATCATTACTAAGATACACTCTTGTATTTATGAAAATTAGAAGGCGTAACACCCAAATTTAGAAATACCTCTCACTCAACCTGTGTCTATTTGTGTATACCGCGCACAAATTTTCGCTCTCTCTAGAATGTAAACAGGTAATAAAAATAGCATCTAAATATATCTGGATTATGATACAGTGATAATTTTAGTAAAACATTTCATGCGGAGCAAATGTGAAAGACTTTTAATGTCAACGGTTTATTGTACTGTTGGACAGGTGCTACTTTTTTATGACAGAGATAATAGAGGTAGGGCATAGCGAATCTTCGCTCGAATTGAGCTGCCCGTCCGGGGAAGGACCTCCACCCTAAAGAATACCGCAGCCAAATGACCTCCGGGTCGTGTTTCTGCCGGTGAGTAGGGTTTTCGGAGCTCGTAGGGGGTTAGGGTTGGGCCGGCATGGAAGTAGCAACTGACAGGTTACTGATCAGTTACTTGCCAGTTGTCACAGCGACTTGGGCTTCTCTTTGGCTTTTCATCAGGCGTAGGGAAGCCATTATGTCGAGCTATTATAAAAAAAACGGGTCATCGTCATATAAAGATATACCCATAATCGCCACACTGGGCAGGCAGGTTGGTGATCGCAGAGCGTAGCTTCTCGCTCCGGTAACGCTGCTGCCCGTCATCGGTCTGTGGTATTACGCCTTCAATTGTGATGGTTATACCGCCATCAGTCGGTTGCCAGCGCCTCGTTTGTTATTCGGCAGGATGCACCACGGGCAGATGAGCTTGGCTTGAAGCGAAAAGATGATGGGCCACTCCTTTACATTTATAAAATTAGTGTAGGTTAAATATTTACAACAATGCTATAACGTTACCATATAAAGTTAAACGTTAAAGCTACATACAAATACTCGCTTCAACGAACGGTTTCAATGAATAACATGTGTTCTAGCTGCACGCTGAAACTGCTATTGTGACGTCACGCCTCTGATTTATAGCAATATCTGTCGGAACACGAAATGCAGACAAGTTTGTTGGCGATAACTTACTCTATGTTCCGTATCAGAGATATAGTTTTGCATAGATGAAGGTTTATAATATATCAGTATTATAAATGCGGGCAGGTGAGGGTGACTTGGAGCAAAAATATGATGGGTCACTCGTAAGTAAGGTCGAATGTAAGGACATTCCGCGTGCATCCTGCCGCTCGAACAAAGCTCTGGCAACCGACTGGTGGCGGTATAACCATCACAATTGAAGGCATAGTTAACAAAAAAAATAAATAAATAAATAACCCAAGACATGCCACGTTGGGCCACACAGCGCCACGTAGCCCCAAACTAAGCCGAAGCTTGTACTATGGGTACTAGACAACTGATAAACTTACTTAGATACTTTTTTTTGTAAATAAATACATATTATACATAGAAACACCCAGAACAATACAAACAGACATGTTCATAAACACAAATGTTTGTACTGTGCGGGAATCAAACCCACGACCCTTTGCTCAGAGGGCAGAGGTCACTACCAAATGAGCCACCGAGCCTGTCAGTTAAATGCCACAGGTCGATGACAGGCAGCCGCGTTAAAATTAGCATGATGCAAGCGCAATCCAAACTTCAAAAGACAATTCCGAAAAAGGTTCCAAAAAGAATTCTTGGTTCCTATCCCCAAAATGTTCAAAGCCGATGCTATATCGAAACAAAGGCATGAATCAGTCTAGGCACGAATGAATTCTAGTCATTCGTTTCTCGTTCGATAAACAACGAGAGATAAAGTTGAGCCTCTTTATATGTGGATTTTATGAATAGCCTTGATTTTACTTACTGTGGATTTTTATCTATTCTGATAAATCAACGCTAATTAGGGTCATGTGGCTTAGAATATAATATCATCATGAGTATATTGTAGTCCACTGCTGGACGAAGGCCTTTCAAATTGTTCACACTTTTGACGGTTAAATGCTGAGTGAGGTCCTTTTCGCATTGGAAGTCACAACTCTGTGTCCGGTTCTATGTTTTTTTGCGTTTAAGTGTTGAATGCATGTGTTAATTGTTATGTTGCGTTATGTTCTTATTTTTAAGGATAAAAGTAGTTTTGTCTACTTATTACGCTTTTTGGTCTAAATCGTTAGCCCACGCTGTTGAGAAACATAGATAGATAAAAATACGTGACGTCCTTTTGCGAAAACTGTAAAAAAAATATAGGAAGTGAAATTATGTGAATAAAGTTTTCGTTTTTAACAATGGCGTCCGGTACATATGTCACCGTGTAATTGTAAATACCGTTAAATTATAATCCATCTTGGGAGATTGTAAACTGTCCAAAGATTGTGAAATGTAACATAATTTTTTTTATTTTTTTTTTATAGTGGCTCGATATAATGGCTTCCCTACGCCTGATGGAAAGCGAAAGAGAAACCCAAGTCGCTGTGACAACGGGCAAGTAACTGGTCAGTTACCTGTCAGTTGCCACCGCCATGCCGGCCCAACCCTAACCCCCCACGAGCTCCGGAAACCCTACTCACCGGCAGAAACACGACCCAGAGGTCATTTGACTGCGGTATTCTATAGGGTGGAGGTCCTTCCCCGGACGGGCGGCTCAATTCGAGCGAAAATTCGCTATGCCCTACCTCTCTTAATTCTTACATTTTAACTATCATTATAGGGATGTAAGGGACCTATCACCTTTTCGCTCCAAGAAATCCTCTCCTGCCCGTGGTGCATCCTGCCGAACAACAAACGAGGCAAACCGATGGCGGTATAACCATCACTATAGCGGTGGCGGTATAACCATCACTATAGCGGTGGCGGTATAAGCATCACTATAGAAGGCGTAGCTAAATATCACAGACCGATGACGGGCAGCAGCGTCACCGGAGCAACAAGCTACGCCCTGCGATCGCCAACCCGCCTGCCCAGCGTGGCGATTATGGGTATATCCTCCAGATGTTTGCCCTAACTGGCGAACAACTGGAGAGGTCTATGTCCAGCAGTGGACTGCAATAGGCTGATGATGATGATGATGAACTATCATTAACTATGATTTTGGTCGATCAAAGTGGAACTGTTGATATAACGCGTGACAGATTTTAATTTAATAATCTCACATCGATCGATTACAGTCTGTGACCGAATAATAGTTAAAATGTAAGCATTATTTTACAGTTTACAATCTCGCGAGATAGGTCATAATCTAACGGTATTTACAATTTTCTGCTGACTAATATACTCTGTGACGAACAAATCTCAAGTAAGTGAATCCGCGAGTAATATCTAGTATTAAATTTATTTTAATTCAGTAAAACAGCACACACAAACGTACATTACTGAAGACGGGTCGCAAACAATGGTACGCAGAAACCGGGGCGACTTTTAAACAGCCGTGCCGTTTGAGATGCCACTGCTCTCGATAAAGACTCTTTGAGCTGAAAGGCGCCCACAGGAAATGTGAACTTAGGTTTTTATACTAAGAAAGTAACGGTTGTATTCATCCTCTTGTTGTATCAATCCTATAGGTTTTTGCGTACCTGTACGTTCGCGCGACGCAAGTAACCTTTGTGAATTTGACTGGCTCGGTTGCTTAATTGGTAGTGACCCCTGCCTTCTGAACCAAGGGTCGTGGGTTCGATTCCCACCCGGGACAAACATTCGTGTAATGAACACTTGTGTTTGCTCCGTTTCTGGGTATTTATATTTGTATTTAAGTATTTATTTGTGGTACCTTCGTTGTTCTGATACCCATAACACAAGTGCTTAAGCTACTTACTTTGGGATCAGAGCAATTTATGTGATGTTGTCTGATATTTATTATTTATTTATACCTAGTCATGTACCTACTACCCATTTTTATGGTGATACACTAACTTGTCCGTGTAGTTTACAGATTCAGTATAGGACCACCATCTCATTCCGGGGATGTCGTAGGAGATGGATGAAGGATTAACAGACAACGAGAAGTAGCTTTTGTCTGGGTACAAATAAAACCTACTGCGATCACCAACCCACCTGCCAAACGTGGTAATTAATACGTAACTAATGTATATGCCTATGAAGTATCTAAGTAAGAGAGAAAGATTGCATTTCCGAGCGTGGTCTAGATAACAGTGACAGCACGGCATGGCAAAATACGATAAAGAGAAGTTGAAAGAATATTCGAGTCTTATACCTTTTTTTTTCTGCCGGTGAAAGTGCTTTTAGGCATCCTCGCCGTTCGGGAGAATACCGGCGGGGTATGTGGGACTCACGCCACCCTCGAAAATGGAATTCGAGTCTTATACCTAGTTGGAGTGATGCTTGCTTGCAAGGTTAGTTACCAAAATGATTCCTGGTTTTTGAGGAAATGAAAAATCGCACCACCAGTGCATTAAAGGAGTATGTCCACATGTGCGATTTTTTTTTTATTTTATTAAACGATAGAAAAAGTTCTAATACATGTCTCCTATTTTTTTCGTATTTTTATCTGTAATAGCCATGAAAATATATTAAAAAAAGTAAAAAGCTACTTCAACATGAAACACAATATTTGACTACCAAAAAACACGTACATAGAATTACTACTCACATATTTTGTTAGAGTCCCTAGCAATAAGCGCGTGAATGCGATCCCGCCTTTTTTGCTCGAGGCATTGAAGAAGGTTTGTTGGAGCAAGTTACTTACTCCTTTAATGCACTACATATTTTCGGAAGAATTTTTCGTAACTTCACATAAGTAAAGAATGTTAAATATTGTCTTATGCGTAAGTGCATTCACTTATCATTGATTTCATAAATTATATTTTAAGTGAATTACTCCTTTAATGCAAGTACCCTACTTTCGTCACCGAAATTCTTAATTAGACGTACAGCAAATGTTTATCACAAATGTTCAGTGTATTTCCAGTTAGTGACCGCATAGTTTTAATAAAATTAATAGAAAATTAACAAAGGCAAGGCGAATGCTTAATTTAATTGATGGTGTTTGTATGGTAATATGAAAAATGATGGCGATAAGTACTTCAGACTTTATTTTATTTACAAATACCATACTCAGGCTTGCCAGCTGCCTTAACAAACTGGTTTTCGGAGCGAGTACGGCACCATAGATCACATCCGCTCATTGTGGCAGATTATTCAGAAGACAGAAGAGTATAATCAGCCCCTTTGTCTTGTATTCGTGGACTATGAGAAAGGCTTTGACTTGGTTGAAATCTGGTTTGATCTGGAGTCCCTGCAGCAATGTCAAGTAGATTGGCGATACATACTAAAGCTGAGATGTCTCTTTAAAGCTGCCACCATGTCCATCCAAGTACAGAATCAGCAAACAAGGCCTGTATCGTTGCATTGAGGAGTGAGAAAAAGGGATGTCATTTCCCCAAAGTTGTTGATTAATGAAATGAAAGATGTTCATGACACTGAACTGGAAAGAACGTGGCATCAACATAAATAGCGAATACATCTCTCACTTGCGATTTGCAGACGTCATCGTCATAATGGAAGAAGCGCTGCAGAACTTAAAACAGATGCTGAATGAACTGGCTGCTTCCTCTGTGCGCATCGGCCTACGGACGAACTTGGACAGAACCAAGGTCATGTTCAATGAACATGTTCTACTGGAACCGATTGCAAGTACACAGCGCTATTGTACAAAAATATTCGGGCAGACATTGCAGTTAGGTGGAAACAACTTTGAGGACGAGGTGAATAGGAGTATTCAGCTAGGCTGGGCAGCGTTTGGGAAACTTCGTCGAGCCTTCACATCGTCGATCCTACAGTGCCTAAAGACGAAAGTCTTCAATCAGTGCGTTCTACCGATTATGACATACGGAGCCGAATTAAAGGTCGCTCATTAAAGCCACAAATAAAAGGTCGCTCAGCGAGCTATGGAAAGGACTATGCTCGGCGCCTCTCTGCGGGATCGAATCCGAAATGAGGTGATCCGGCAGAGAACCAAAGGCAGTGGCCAGGCCACGTCGGCCGCAGAATCGATAACTGTTGGGGTGAACGAATTCTGGAATAGAGATCGCGTCTCGGCAAACGTAGTGTAGGACGCCTTCAGGCCAGGTGGAATGACTATATGCGCAGGACGGCTGGCAAGTGCTGGATGCGAGAAGCCCAGGATCGATCAAAGTGACTAACATTTGAAGAGGCCTATGTCCAGCAGTGGACTGACATATTCAGAGTATTGTCTCGTTGTTCTTATGTAGAATTCCGTACCCAAAGGGTAAAAACGGGACCCTATTACCTTACCTTAGTAATAGGGTCCCGTCTTAACTTCACCGTCTGTCTGCCTGTCTGTTTGCTTGTCAGTTGCCAGGTTAGATAGCTAAAATTATAAAAGATTATGCATGTCTATATTAATTTAGATACACAAAATTTCATAATAATTATTTCATAAAATATTTAAGAACTATAATACATTTATTGCTTTATTTGATTATGTAACTGAGACATAACTTCATATGAATTATATTGGTAGCTTCGACGATTTGTAAGTGTTTTTTTTTTAAACCTATACAAATAAAGATTATTTTGACTTTGTTCTTCATGTGCCTTATGTGTACACCTATCAAACATTAGCTTACATTGAACATTTACACAATACTATAAAATATAAAACTTACCTATATAAAGCATTGTGTGATTCAAATGCTACTATGAAAGTTATTACCAAAGTTTGGTTCCCCGTAATGATTCCCAGGGTGATGAAGATGATGATTACTGATTTTTATACCAAGTACATTTATTGTAGAATGTGATTATGTGACTTTGAGATATTATTTAATTTGTATTAATGCCATACAGACATATACGTAACACTTACCATAGATTTAATTAATGTTGTGTTTGTACAATCACTAGTATTTTGATTGTTTAACGATGAAAATTATTTTTATTATGACACTTGTCATTCGTTTTTGATACCTTATTATGTGTAATAATCTGTTATTATACAATATTATCTACGGTGCGTACATTGGTACGAAGTTTATTAAGCTCAACACGTTTCATAGTTTTGACTTCGAAAGTTTTTATAAAGTACCAAGTATTGCTTGTATTCATTTTGTATTTAAATTATGTAATGTACCAATGATTATGTTCTAAAGATTTAACGTACCTATCGAATGTTTACTTAAATAAAATAAGAATGGCAAGATGTTGCACAAGAGTTATCAATAGTCGATATTTCCTTTGAAAATATCGGGAGAAAGGTCTTACACTGCGTTGTATAGGTACAATTTGGTATTTTTTTACCTTTATAGGCGTGAAATGGTGTTAAGAAGAATAGATTTTGTTAATTTTTAATACAATTACTAAAATTAATCTCAATTGTGGCAAAAAAGACGAAAATAAATATTTTGAATTCTTTGAAGGTAATTTGGTTGTATTTCTGTAAGTAATCACTCAATTTTAATTTAAAATACACATTAATGTTTTAAAAAAATATATAATTTACCCACAATTAATACTGTCATTTGAATGTATACTTAATTTTCATAGTTAACAAAATGTATGAAAATATTTCCATCTCGAAAAATATTTTCATCATGCAATAAATATGTAAGACACATACTATGTAAGGTTATTAAGAAATACCCCTGCAATAAATATTTAGTACAAATCACTTCATTGCAAATATTGAAAAAAACCGTGCAAAAAGTACGTAAAGATTAGTGATCCGTATTTTTTTACGAAAAGACACGTGCATTAAAGGAGTATGTGCACATAATCTATATAATATTTTAGGAATTGCATAGCAAAATAATCATATATTTACTTACTATAAGTTCTTTGTGAATTAAGCTCATGCATTAAATATGTAATCGTTTCTTTTCTCTCTGAGTATTAAACAAGCAGTCTCTCCACAATACCAATCAATGAGAATTAAAGAACGTGTGTAAAGCTTTCTAATGATATGAAATACATAGGAATAACATAAAGGGTTCAGAAGTTATAACAAAAATAAAGTGTTTTTTTGCTCTCCTGAAAAGTTGGTGTTTTTGAGTTACACCTTTAACGCACGGGTGGTGCGAAATTACCTTTTTTTTTAGAGTGGAATTTTCGAAAATGGCGTGGGGGTACCTTCTAGAATGGGGGAACATATTATCCATTAAGCGCCCCTGTGTCACGAGTGGGTAGCAGCTTGCAGTGATACGGGTAGCGCATACCGCCTCGTCTCTGATTACCGCATGTGAGAAGCAGCCAGCAATCCTGGTCCGAACAATTGGCATTTGCCCTAAGATGACCCAGTGTCAGATTTCCCTTACCGAGCACTTCTATTAGTAAAAGGAATAAATAAACTTTCCTAAGTTCTCAGTTTCAATGGCCTCCCTCACGATCCAAAGCTACCATTCCTTTTACCTCGGAAGTTGCATTTTATTGAACTGCACGAAGCTGAAGGTGGAAAAAGCGAAATGCATGGAGCCTGGCACTGCTCAATTTAAATCATGACGTGTATTCTGTGTTTGTGGAGCTCTTTGCGATATACAGCTCTTAAAGAAATTGGTTAAAATACTCTTGTTATTTTGATAAAAGGAGTTGTATGACTGAGTTTTAGACACAGTGGTGTCACCGGAAAATAGCAAGAATCGTAAGTTGATCAATTTCCTAGGTAGTTGATTAACTTTCGGAATATAACAAACGGTAGTTGAAATGTATTATTTTACGCAATGGATTTCAGTTAGTTGATCAATTTACGGTAGCCTGACAGTCATTTAATAATTTACGATTTTTAACACAAGTAAAATTGTCCTCAAATGAGCCAATCGGTGCTCAATGTACTATTTAACGGTGCACTATTACCCGTAACCTAATACACTGTTCCCTGATTGGTTGCCGGGATAACGCCACGTGAGCCATTGAACCAATCAACGTTCACCTCACCTTCGTCGGATGATTTTACGGCAAGACCCCGTAATATGATCAATTTACTAAAATACATACGTTAAATAATACATTTCAACTGCCGTTTATTATTTTCCGGAAGTTAATCAACTACCTAGGAGATTGATCAACTTACGATTCTTGCTATTTTCCGGTGACAGTGGCAAATTTAGGAAGCAAAGATATCGTCAACAAAGGTATTTTCTTTATATTACGTCATAATATCTGCATACTGCCTGATGTTAAGCAGGTGATGAAGTCAAAAAATGTAATCAATTCTCGCCACGCTATGTATACGTAGTTCTATCACATTATGACGGTCTGCATAAGTACCGCTTCAGGTTTAAACAACCATTCAAGCAGGTACATAGGAGGGCTGCATCGTATGCCCTCTGAGCCTCTCCTCCGTGCTCCGAGAGGTAAATAATAAATAATAATATAGAAGAAGAAGAATGTTCGACAGCCCCAGAAATGGGAGATAAATATATTTAAAGAAAACATAAATAATAATAATAAATATCAGACAACATCACTTACATTGCTCCGATCCCAATGTAAGTAGCTTAAGCAGTTGTGTTATGGGTATCAGAATGACGAAGGTACCACAAATAAATACTTAAATACAAATATAAACACCCAGACACGGAACAAACACAAGTATTCAGAGGTAAGCGCGGGGGCGCGAACCACTCAATGGGGCGTGACGGTGTGGTGGGTGCAACCACACCGTTGCACGAGGTCCGCCCGGGGCGCACTCCAACGCTCCCCGGAAGCCGGGGGTAGGGGTATTTGCCCTCCCCGGACCAGTTGACCGACTTGTCATCTGCGGCTGGCCAGGGCAAGCAGGGATGTAGCCGTACGCTTCGGCGCTACCCGTGTTCCTGCTACTTGCTGCCCACTGGCGACACAGGGGGGTTAAGTGGGTATGCCCTCCCATTTTGGGAGGTGTGAGTCCCACACACCATGCCGGCTCCTCCCGGAGGCGGCATGAAGGTGCCTAATGCATTCCCCTCTAGAAAAAAAAGAAAAGAAAGTTACATAGGTGGGCTACAATTATAGTAAAAAGACTGAAATATAAATTATATATTTTTATGACGTGTATGTTGTGTTTCTAGAGCGACATGGTAGCGATCAGGAGAATCACCGCAGCTGGGAGATCGTTCCAGAGTTTGCAAGTACGTGGCAGAAATGAACGCTGAAAACGAACATACCATCTTAAACAAAAACAACTCTCAATCCAGGGCCGGATTGACGGCACTAATTGACGCAAGAATGTCCAATTACCCGTAGACAATCGTTAATTGGACACAAGTCGCGTCTGCTAATTATTTTGGGACGCAACCTGTTCGGGCTTAGTGTTTGTCGCAGTTAGTACGGCCGGTGGAATTGTTGTTTAATTTGCCTGAAAGTTTTCCCTAACGATATTTGTAATTGGTTTTCACTGTAGGTTGTACCTATGGGACTCATTTACGAACATATAGTCAACAGGTTTCACGGCACGAAATTGTTAAGCAACAATTTTTTTTTAATTTATTGAATGCAAATGAGTGGTAGTGGGCTGGCCACATCAGCCGCAGAACCGATACGAGTTCTGGAGTGGAGACCGCGTATCGTCAAACGTAGTGTAGGACGCCCTCAGGCCAGGTGGAGTGACGATTTGCGCAGGACGGCTGGCAAGTGCTGGATGCGAGAAGCCCAGGATCGATCAAAGTGGCGAACATTAGGAGAGGCCTATATCCAGCAGTGGACTGATACGGGCTGATAATGATGATGAATGCAAATGTACATGATAATCGATCACGATCACGTAGCGACACGGCACGATCATGATCCCTGCACAGTACAAATATTTATGTTCATGAACATGACTGTTTGTATTGGTCTGGGTGTTTCCTATGTATAATATGTATATATTTACAAAAGAAAAGTATCTAAGTAAGTTTATCAGTTGTCTAGTATCCATAGTACAAGCTTCGGCTTAGTTTTTGGCTAGATGGCGCTGTGTGGCAGCATGGCATTTCTTGAGTTATTTATTTATTTATATATCTGCCAAACTGCTGGGCAGTTTTTTGGCTAGTCAAATACAGCGTATAATGAACAAACAGATGTACACGTAAACAATATTGTCAGTACAATTGTATCATATTTCTACAGGAATTACGCGGAGATTAGTCGGACGCGCGGATTACGGCCTAGTGGCGGATTTGAGGTTAATTAATTCAAATGCTGACTTGCCAACCGAGGATCTCATTGTGTATAAACTAATTAATTGGGCGTGTAAACTTGAGTGAGCTATAGCGACGTATTAGGGAAGATGCAGGTGTAAATGTTATTAATAGCCTAAGACACGCTACGCCGGGCCACACAGCGCCATCTAGCCCCAAACTAAGCAGACGCTTGTACTGTGGGTACTAGGCCACTGATAAACTTACTTTGGCATTTTTTTTTGTAAATAAATACATAATAATAAACATATTAAACACCCAGACCAATACAGACATGTTCATGCACGTAAATGTTTATACTGAGCGAGGATCGAGCCCACGACCCTTGGTTCAGAAGGCAGAGGTGTTTTCTATGTATAATATGTATTTATTTCCAAAAAAAAAATGTATCTAAGTAAGTTTATCAGTTGTCTAGTACCCATAGTACAAGCTTCGGCTTAGTTTGGGGCTAGGTGGCGCTGTGTGGCCCAGCGTGGCATGTCTTGGGTTATTTATTTGTTTATTATTTATTTATTTATAAATATTCCCACACATGGTGGCAGAGAGTTCCACGTCTTAAAGATACGACACAAGTACGAGTACCCTTTAGTAAGCGAAGGAACATAACCTACCGTGAAACTATTGTAACATCGCCAGTTAGCATAATTACTATTCAAATTAATTCAGTTCGATACACAAAGCCCCAAGCGCGGCTTAATCCGCTAATCTCTCGATAATACCAACAGAAATGTGATACTGTATGGGGGCGAGCACGAAATGGTAGTAAAAACTGTTGCTATGATTTTGTTTGTTATAGTTTTGTAGGAACAGACTTGTCCCTACGAAAAATGGAAGTACTTCCGCCGAGCTAGGTTTTTTTTTTATAGTGGATCGACATAATGGCTTCCCTACGCCTGATGGAAAGCGAAAGAGAGGTCCAAGTCGCTGTGACAACTGGCAAGTAACTGGTCAGTTACCTGTCAGTTGCCACTGCCATGCCGGCCCAACCCTAACCCCCCACGAGCTCCGGACACCCAACTCACCAGCAGAAACACGACCCGAAGGTCATTTAGCTGCGGTATTTATAGGGTGGAGGTCCTTCCCGGACGGGCAGCTCAATCCGAGCGAAGATTCGCTATGCCCTACCTCTCTTAAATAGTTTTGTAGGACGAAAAATGGAAGTACTTCCGCCGACCTAGGTGATCGTGCTCGGGGACCGCGGTCCGATGGACCATCTTGGTTTTTCATATTTATAGCGATTCGTGATGAAAACTTCGTATGCGCATTGTAGGTCTTCCGTACAAGTTGTATGCAGCGATTTCCTTTTCTATAGCCGCGGATTTTACATTGCCATATGTTGTCTAGCTGTGCCAGCGGCATCGCACGCGTGAATATCGGGTTTCAAAAATAACGGACTTTTATAAAATGGTACCATAATTTTAAGTTAGACCTCTCGTAATACATTTTTTGCGTGATGCGCGTTCAAATATACAGATTAAAAATTTTCCCGTATTCCCAACATTTCCCTTCACTGCTCTGCTCCTACTGATCGCAGCGTGATGAAAAGTATAGGTACTTTAACCTGCCCAGGAGTAAGAAGAATAATTGTACCGTTCAGTCGTTTTTGTTTCTATAACGAACATACAGACAGACAGACAAAAATTTACTGATTGCATTTTTGGCATCAGTATCGATCACTAATCACCCCCTGATAGTTATTTTTAAAATATATTTCATGTTATAGAATTGACCTCTCTACAGATTATATAAGTATATAGAAGAAGATAGAGTTTACGGTCCATCGTGGCAGGTAGCGAAATATTATCTTTTGTGGTTTCCACAGTTCGGTTTTGATTCTACACTCCATCCGTAATACCATAGAGTACTACCTACATCACTGCACAAGCTTATACTGTGCCAACTGTCCGAGTAACAGACATTGCGTATTCATCGAGAATCGATTTCATTTCCTCCAGCAAAGAGTTTAGTGAGGAACTGCCCGGAGTGCCGGTATTGAATCAGGACAAAGGCTTCGACTCGATCTGGCTTATTTACTTTAAAGGGGCCATCTTACTTAGGTCTTCTGTTCGGGGACAAAGCTCTTTAGATTAGAAATGAGTGTATTAAGTTGTGTACGTAGGTGTTGCCTTTGTTAAGGATTTTTTTAAATAAAAAATAAAACATTTACAGATGATATTGTAGTGCAATGTAGGCGGTTTTATCGTTGAGAACGATCTCATTTAGACAACTTCTAGGTATAGACATGTGCTATGAAGAGAGGGGTAACGCAGTGCATAATTGATAGAATAAAGATAAAGATAATTCAAATAAATTATACGAATCAATTTGAGTAAAATAATTATTATAAGTATTTATTATTACTTTTGTCAAATATTCGTTTTACATTGGAAAAAAAAATATGTTTGCCATGAAACCTGGAACATTGGAAATGTCATTTTACAGATTGAAATAAATAAAATATAAATAAATATCAGACAACATCACATACATTGCTCCAAACCCAGATTAAGTAGCATAAGCACTTGTGTTATGGGTATCAGAACAACGAAGGTAACCCAAATATATAGGTACTTAAATACAAATATAAACACCCAGACACGAAACAAATACAAGTGTTCATCACACGAATGTTTGTCCCGGGTGGGGATCGAACTTAAGGTAAATTGACAGATACAAGAGGCATTAATATTGGCCTTAACTTGATACTAAATTCAACTACGTACGTATACACACATATAAACGTTGTGAAAAAGAAAACCTATTCACATAAAGACGGATAGGCCATAGAAGAAGTTTGTTAAGGAAACAACATCCAAAGTCGCATACAACGTGATGAGATCAAGCGATAACAGAAAGTAACACTAAATCGGAATAGGCAGGCACTTAATACGCAATGGACTGTCCCCGGATCGAGCGATGAAGTTTTATTAGCTACACTAGTTCCGTAAACATAGCTTCACTTACATTTTTTGTATCAGTACTAATAGGTATAATGGGTTCGTCATCATCATTGGCCTATTCCAGTCCACTGCTGGACATAAGCCTCTCCAGTAGTTCGCCACACTGGGCACGCCCGGTGACGCTGTTGCCCGTCATCGGCCTGTGGTATTTATCTACGCCTTCAATTGTGATGGTTATACTGCCATCAGTCGGTTTGCCAGAGCCTCGTTTGTTATTCGGCGGATGCACCACGGGCAGGTGAGGTTAGCTTGGAGCGAAAAGATGATAGGACGTTCCCCTTACCTACTAGATGGAATAGCTCGTAGTATTCTAAACTTCATACAGCAGGGCGCAAGGAACCTATATAGCGATAAAACTCTGAACAAGAGTTATTAAAAGTTTGTAAATTTTCTCTCGACATTGCAAGAGGAGTGTGCCATGCAAATAGAGATTGTTAAAAGTTATATATTAACAGACACACAAATCTTTTCTCTCCCTATACCGGCGTACATATAGCAGTAGATATAGGTAACCAGATTTTGGGAAGAGAATTCGTAAGCAGAGATTTTCAATCTGTACTTACGCGAGCCCAGGGACGCATCGGCCTTCGAGCCGTGTAAATCTAAATACGGTTTCGTTTGAACTGTGCCACTATGAGGACAGGCGTTAGTAAATGTATAAGGATTTTAGCTACTGATGTGAAAAAGGGGGTGTAGTAAATTGTAATTGTCTCTGTTTGTAAGTCATAAGTTGAAGTAATAAATTAAGCAGATATTTTTTGTGCGGTGTCAGAAAATAATACAAATCCTGGAGGCTCTTTTTATAGAAAAAAAATGGCGACCAGCTTAGTTCAGTAATAATGAACGCTGCCTCTGATCGGATCGTACCACAGTTTAGGTTCCAAAAACTCACATATAACGCTTTGCCTCTAACTACGTTCATAGTGCAAACGGCTAAACTATGGACTCCTTTACTGCAAGCCGTGTTCCCCGAAAGACACAACCTTCATGTGTTGTGTAGTTCAGGAAGAAAGATTTGAAGATTTTTCTGTACAAAATATTAGGATAGGTACTTTTAGGGCCTATTCCGTTTATCCCACCTCGTTATCCCACCTAAAAGGGAAAAGTGTTTTTTTTTCACTTTTCTCACCTAAGTAGGATAGCGAGGTGAGATAAACGGAATAAGGGACTTTTACAATATGTGTGGTTGAAGATTTTTCTGTCTGGAAAGTGGGACACTTAAAAAACATGGTCAGATTTGCTAGAGCATAAATCTACCACCTGCGAGACTATTCGTAATGCTGGTCACGAGCAACGCAAGCTCGGTTTCGGAAACTTTTCATTCATTTCTCGGACATTAAACATTTCACATACAAATTTAATATTTTTATCAACCTTATTCTGCTAATTAGGGTCTTTTTAATGTCGCTTACATAATTATGCGATGATAACAAAAGATTTTTTATTGTGTGGAATTTCTAGGCGGCCAAAGCATTGAACAAGTAATGTAATGTTGCAGACCCTTTCCTGCACTCAATAAAATGATCACAATCATGTGACCAACAGACTATGCCTATACACGTATTGGCAGCAAGGAGCCGCGACCAGCGGATATTAAACGATGCGGCTGAATGGACACGCCGTATAAGCTAAATTCTTACTAACTAGTAAGAAACAATTGATAATGGATGTGGTAGTTCAAGAAGAAAGATTTGAAGATTTTTCTGTATAAAATATAGAATACCGCAGTCAAATGACCTCTGGGTCGTGTTTCTGCCGGTGAGTAGAGTTTCCGGAGCTCGTGGGGGGTTAGGGTTGGGCCGGCATGGCGTTGGCAACTGATAGGTAACTGACCAGTTACCTGCCCGTTGTCACAGCGACTTGAGCTTCTCTTTCGCTTTCCATCAGGCGTAGGGAAGCTATTATTCGAGCCACTATAAAAAAAAAACATGTTTCAGATGTCGGTGTTAGTTTCAATTGTGTCAACATATTATAAGTTACTATAAATAATTATTAACTTTAAAAAAAATCAAAATGGGTTTGCGCTTGACTGCGATTCGCCTGATGGTAAGCGATATCGTAGTCTACGACGGAACGCCCTCACCCAGCAAAAACCGATTCACTCTCGCCTTGAACATCGGAAGATTATATCTCTCGGGAACAAGGAGCCCGGCAAAGAGTTCCATAGCTTAGCCGTTGGCACTATGAAGGTAGAGGCCAAATGCGCTGTGCGAGTCTTAGGAACTTGCACAATATAACGGTGCCTATTCATCGTATCCCTGCTCATCCGAAACTAAAATAATTTTAATAAATGTGTGCGAAAATTTAAACATACAATTCCAAAAGTTTATTGTTCTGTTAACATAGGGTCCCTTGTAAATTAGTAATGTATGTTGCAGATCCTTTGCAGATATGGTACATTTATTGATTGCCATATAAATAAATAAATAAACCAAGACATGCCACGCTAGGCCACACAGCGCCACCCAGCCCCAAACTAAGCCGAAGCTTGTACTATGGGTACTAGACAATTGATAAACTTACTTAGATATTTTTTTTTTGTAAGTAAATACATATTATACATAGAAAATACCCAGACCAATACAAACAGACATGTTCATGAACACAAATGTTTGTACTGTGCGGGAATCGAACCCACAACCCTTGGCTCAGAGGCAGAGGTCACTACCAAATGAGCCACCGAGCCTGTCAAATATAGATGCCATATCCTTACTTATTTTACATCCCCCTCATTCTTCCCATGATATGACTATGGCAAGCTTTAACGGGTGGATATCAGACATCTGTGGTGTGGTGCAATATATTTATCATTAACTTTTATTCGGTACTTTTCTGAAAACGAACCTTGTAGGACCCTCTAATGTCAGTGTCTTAGAAATAGGAAGACTTCGGCCTCTTGTCTACAAACGTTTTTTCTTATCAACTTCTTTAAATTCTTTATCAACACCTATCCCTTTTTAACGACGTGGTGGAAGACGTCCCTTATAGCGACCATCTAAATTGTACAACAAACAAATGTCTTAGGGGTGAGAACCTTCCGCTCCCTCAACAGTCCGGTGATCCTGGCCATCATCGTAGTCATTTAGAAAAAAAGAAAAAAAAAACAAATGTCTATTATAGTTTTAAGCGAATCGTTTGGTGTGCAATAAAGAATGAATATTCATCTATCTATTTATTATGTGCGTTCTAACTCTTTTATAGTGAAATACTTTCCGACATTACCAGAAAAAAAAACAATTCATTCATAACAATTTATGTTTCTAAAGTATGTAACTTGCGCCAAATTTTATGCTTGCTAAGCTTACGTTCCGGTAGTTCGATGGTTGTAAAAGGATATTACTATGAGTTCGTGTAACGTAACACGAAATGCCGTAAAATTCTGCGTTTTATACGCCGCTCTGCATATCCGTATCTTCATTGTAAGCTCTTGGTTTATTGATAAAAATTGTTACTGCTTTCCATCTTGTTTGAGACTCTGCGACCCGGCTGCGTTCGGGTGGAACGTTAAAACTTTCAACACCCGTTAGATTGATAATAATAAATTAGATAATTATTCTTTATTGCAAAATGTAATATGGGACGCCCTCAGGCCAGGTGGAGTGACGATTTGCGCAGGACGGCTGGCAAATGCTGGATGCGAAAAGCCCAAAATCGACCCAAGCGGCAAACATTAGGAGAGGCATATATCCAGCAGTGGACTGACAGCGGACAGACCAATACAAACAGACATGTTCATGAACACAAATGTTTGTAATGTGTGGGGATCGAACCCACGACCCTTGGCTCAGAAGGCAAGGCACTACCAATTGAGCCTCCGAGCCAGTCGTTTCAAAATTTTCCCTTTTATTCAAGGCTTCAAATTATATTTCTCTAAGAAAAACTCGACAGCCAAACCCTGACAACAAAACCACGCAATTGTTTAAAAAAAGCAATTAAAAATGGTTAATTGCGGATATTATGAAAGTTAATATCAAAGCTCTCATTATGTTTGCTAATTTCTTTTGAGATAACACAAAGAGGCTTAGCATAATACTGGCCATTGTGTTTTTGAGTCAACAACTTGAAGGAAGTGATTTGAAGGCGACGCCCACCCCAGCTATTTAGAATTTTGTTTTATGAAATGTGCTCAAAGAAATCTCACTTAAAATTGGGCCGTTTTTATAATTGCTGTAAGAATAGGATCCGATTGTTTGAGAAAAATAAACAGATACTTTACAAAATTATAGGGATTTAAATAGGTATTTATTCATATATTCATATTCATTTATTCATTACAAGTTACATTGACTCATTTTGGTTAGTAAAACATACTTAGTGACTATGTTAGTAAGGACACATTTATAACATAATTAATTTAAATTAATTTAAAGTGGCCATTGCTGTACCACTCCCCCCGAAATGGTACACGAGCGGCTTATATACGGGCAGTCTAGTCTGCCGGCGATCATGTTATGTCATTTATGCTCGTAGCGTAGCTAAATACCACAGGCCGATGACGAGCAGTAGCGTCAACGGAGCGAAGAGCTAAGGCCAGCGGCGATCGTCAAATCACCTGTCCACCGTGGCGATTATGGGTATAGCCTCCAGGTGTTTGCCCTAAGTGGCGAACAACTGGAGAGGCCTGTGTTCAGCAGAAGACTGATGATCACGACATTTATACATAGTACTACTACATTATACGTAAATAATACTACGACATTTATACGTAATACTGCACAAGAAAAATCTATCGGCACCTCTATCAAACCTTTTTTTTTTTTAAGAACCACGTAAATATCTTCCCCGTCCAAAGCCATCCATTTCCAGCCTGCTAAAGTCTACTGCTGGACATAGGCCTCTCTAGTTGTTTTCCACCTAGAGCAAACTTCTGTAGGATATACCCATAATCGCCACGCTTGGCAGGCGGGTTGGCGATCGCAGGGCGTAGCTTCTTGCTTCAGTGACGTTGCTGCCCGTCATCGGCCTGTGGTATTTAGCTACGTCTTCTATCGTGATGGTTTTACCGCCACCAGTCGGTTTTCCAGAGCCTCGTTTGTTGTTCGGCAGGATGCACCACGGGCAGGTGAGGATGGCTTGGAGCGAAAAGGTGATAGATCGCCTTCCTTACATCCCATTTTCTTATTCCCACTTCTATAAAACTTTCACAAAAATGGTGAATTTTTCAGAGCCACGTATATTTTACCCACGTTCTCAGCCCCGACCTTATTACATCGCTTTAATAAAAATCGCTTTAAACTTTCCTTATCCTCGGGATAGCTCAATCAATTCAATATCGGACCCTGATACCGCTCGTAGTGTCCTGTGAACCGTTCTTCATTTTTACGGCCCAATATTATCTTCCGAATCAATGTAACCGAAATGAGAAAGGAACCAGGTATTATTAAAAAACTGGCCAAGGATGAGTCTGATTCGGAGTCAATGGTTCTACTATAAATCAATAAAAAAATAAAGAAAAAACAAAAATTTCTTTATTCATATAGGCTTAAGACAAGCACTTATGAATGTTCAATATAGAAAATAGTAAATTTAAAGGAATTAAACTACCACCGGATTCGGAATGCAACTTGTATCGAGAAGAACCGGCAAGAAACTCGACAATTAGGGGCAGCGCAGACGACAGACTATCCGTGACGCACTTTTTTGCAATTTTATACAGTAACGCACACGACGCGCAAAAATCTGTCGCGGATATTTCACAGACTCAACGCACATGACGCACATCTTCGATCATTCTGTTGGCAGACCTAGACGCTCTTTTTAAATGACTTAGACGCAGACTCTATCGCACAAAAAGTGTGCCGTCTGAGCTGCACCTTAAGGTTAAATTTACACAACAAGGTTCTCTTTTACGTAAGGAACCCTAAGAGCCTATCGAGTTTTAGTGTTCCGTATTCGGAAAAGGATTTTTTTTTACGAAATCACTTCAGTCGAGATTGTTTGGTGACATTTCCGAGAAAAGTACTTTCTATTCTTGATTCATGACCGTAAATAAAGTTCACTGAAGCATGAAAGTTGGTAACTTCATAGATTTTTTATGATGTTTTTATTTATTTAATACTTGATTGACTAAAAGATATTTTTAGATTTTTTATTGTTTGAAATTATTTGGAAAAGAAGAACTGAAATGTGATGGATTTTTAACGCGCATGCAGAAAAATACGACTAAGGGGCTATCAGGAAACGGGCAACTGTGTTTACCTCATCATCATCAGCCTATTGCTGGCCACTGCTGGACATAGAACTCTCCAGTTGTTCAATCTCCAACCACTTAGGGAAAACATCTGGAGGATATACCGATAATCGCCACGCTGGGCAAGCGAGTTGGCAATCGCAGGGCGTAGCTTCTTGTTCCGGAGACGCTGCTGCCCGTCATCAGCCTGTGGTATTTAGCTACGCCTTCTATCGTGGTGGTTTTACCGCCACCAGTTGGTTTGCCAGAGCCTCGTTTGTCGTTCGGCAGGATGCACCACGGGCAGGTGAGGATAGCTTGGAGCGGAAAGGTCGTTCCCTTCGTCGGTCGGTCCACTGACCGACGACGGGCAGCAGCGTCACTGGACTGAGAGGCTACGACCTGCAATCACCAACCCGCCTGCCCAGCTTGGCGATCATGGATATATCCTTCAGATGTTTGCCCCAAGTGGCGAACAACTGGAGAGGCCTATGTCCAGCAGTGGACTGTAATGGGCTGACGATGACGATGAAACTTAAACCTACATAGGTACGTAAGTGTAGCGGCACACATCTACTCTCGATCGTATCAACGTCCAATTTTCGTAAACCATTTATTTTCACTTCCATTTCACTCGAAGCTTCGGTTCAAATTGACTAACTAAACAACTGCTTAATGGGCTGGCTTAGACTCACCGAAAGTTACAGTTTAAGCCACCGAATGGCTCTAAATCGAAGTTAAACCGCGACTAAAGGGCTCGAGGAGGTAATCCCGATGGTAGATTTAGTTGCGGTGGTCTTCGTTTGTCGCTCAGCGAGATTTGGCTGGCGCTTTTGATACGGTTAGTCGTTAATGGTGATTTTTTGCTTAAATTCTGAAAGAGCGAAAAATTTAAGTAAATGTAACGCTATCTCTTGTTCATTAACCATCAACGAAAGATAGTTTTTATTTACGAGTAGTTGACATTTGAACATGTACTTTTAGCCTACGCAGACTACCACGTACTTGGGTCCCTATCAAGCTTTTTTAAACCGAGTCATATTGCATATCTAACTTGAAGGGTGTCTAAAAGATAATATTATGATGTAAAGTGTATTTTATTTATTTAATCTTTACTGCACAAAAAAACTGTACAAAAGGCGGGCTTAATACCACGTAGCTATTCTCTACCATTCAACCATTTTGCCAAGCAGAAACGTTAAGAAGGTAGTGAGCAATCAAATACGTATAATACTAAGATGACATAAAACAAAATAAAATTGTACTTTGTTTGAAATTTGTTTTTCTGTAATGCCCTTGTTTTGCGCAGTAAAGAGTATCTTTGTAGCAAGTACTTAGGTCAAATAGAAGAATCCTTAGCAATAGATAACCTACATAAAAAAACAAACCAGCAGTTTCCCTACTGCGTCTGAAATACAAGGCCAAACATAATCCTCACGTAAACTCCCCATACCTGAGTTCACGCACGCTCCCGCTGCACGTAATGTGCCCATCACGTCGCCGAGCGCGTGAATTAACAAATGCTCCCACATTAGCATGCCGCGACGTCACTCGGCGATATCACTGCAATGTGACGTCACGCTTCAGCGTGCATTATGAGACGGGTTTTTACTGGGATACCTTAATGTTTAGATAGTTTTGTTGATTAAATAAAAATGCCCTGTCCTTATGAGACAGGTTCTTATTTGAATACTTTTATTTGGTTTGTAAATGGATTTTATATAGTATAAACAAACAAACATAGTTGCTAACCGAACCAGCATAATGGATGGAGAAGCTTAGTTTTGGTCAAGTAAGTTGTTAACTTAATTTCAGCTTGGGATAGTCTCTCCCTTTAATATGCATTAAATATAGTATGCACTATGTTGCTAAAGTCAGTACAACATGTTAATGTAAAACCAAGACTATTGCCTTTAAAACACCCAAGGCTAAACATAATCCTCACGTAACCTCCCCATACCTGACTTCGCGCACGCTCCCGCTGCACGTAATGTGCCCATCACAACAAATGCTCCCACATTAGCATGCCGCGACGTCACTCGGCGATATCACTGCAATGTGACGTCATGCTTCAGCGTGCATTATGAGAGGGGTTGTTACTGGGATACCATATATTTTTTTTGCCACACTGCCCCACACTGTGCCATTTAGTCCCAAACTAAACCGAAGCTTATACTATGGATACTAGATAATGATAAATAAATAATAAATAAATAAATATCAGACAACATCACGTACATTGCTCCGATCCCAAAGTAAGTAGCTTAAGCACTTGTGTTATGGGTATCAGAACAACGAAGGTACCACAAATAAATACTTAAATACAAATATAAACACCCATACACGGAACAAACACAAGTGTTCATCACACGAATGTTTGTCCCGGGTGGGAATCGAACCCACGACCCTTGGTTCAGAAGGCAGGGGGGTCACTATCAATTGAACCACCAAGCCTGTCTGCGGTTTGACATTTCAGTTCCGTGTCTACTCGTAGTGTTGAAGTGGCAATGGAATATCAATCAGTCGATCCGCCGCACTTTGTGGCTTCTCCCTAAGTCAGTTGCTGGAAAAACTCTTGTCAACTTTTTCTACAACTAACTTTCCAAGATAGAACTCAAGTGACATAAGGGGCAGACGTGACACCTGCTAGAAAATGCGCAATACCGCTTTCGTCACAGTATTTATGGGGCCCTTAGCGGGATTGCGCCGGTTTGTCGTAACGAGAGCGATGTGAGGGAATTGTTTATAAGCAATTGTACTGACGAGGCCTTTAGCATTGTCGGTAGAGTGTTTACTTGATAAATGCACGAGTGACAAAATTTAAAGTTAAAAAATATATACAGTGATTGGCAAATCCAGGACATTAGAGAGATAATAGAGTAAATGACCTATATCCTGAAGTAAACAAAAATCAAAATAAAATGTATTCATCTTGAAATTTTTTATGACGTAATTTATTGAAACTTACCATGATTCTTTTTTCCGCTGCATTGCCACTGGAAATTAAAAAATATATATCTAGTTTCTTAATTGCAAAAAGTTAAGCTACTGTTCTTAATGAAAATGCTAGCGTTTTCCATCCATTTATTATAAAGGTGGCCCTCGGTTGTCCCATAAGTCACAGTGTACATACGAGAGTACATTATACACATATTAAGGCATAAGAATTGTTAATTTAAAATTATTGTTATTATTTGTTATTTAAGCAAAGTAAGTGCAACGGAACATACAACTAACAGAATTATAATATGGATGCCTGGCCGTTGCCACAGAAACTTCGAGACCTTTTATTGTGTAATAAATAATCATCATCATCATCAGCCTATTGCAGTCCACTGCTGGACATAGGCCTCTCCAGTTGTTCGCCACTTAGGGCAAATATCTAGAGGATATACCCATAATCGCCACGCTGGGCAGGCGGGTTGGCGATCGCAGGGCGTAGCTTCTCGCTCCGACGACGCTGCTGCCCGTCATCGGTCTGTGGTATTTAGCTAAGCCTTTTATTAATTGTGATGGTTATACCGCCACCAGTCGGTTGCCAGCGCCTCGTTTGCTATTCGGCAGGATGCACCACGGGCAGGTGAGGTTGGCTTGGAGCGAAAAGATAATAGGCCGCGTCCTTACATCCCAATAAAATAAATAATAGTACCTCTCTATCTATATTCGTACTAGCCTAATCCGAACATCAACTTCATTCATAACAAAATCGCACCGCAAAGATAAGACACGCCTTACCACAAGCGGAGCGGTAAAGCCTTTTACGCACATTGACCAAGAAAAAATGCCTAATTTCACAGGACGAAATTGAGCCAGGGGAGGCATAAGTTAAGACGTAATGTACTTTCTGGCATTTACTGTTCCACTTGGCATCTTATTGGCCATTATTTTGGGCTAGAGTAGCAAATGAACAGGGTAACTCAGTCGACAAAGTGTTAGGTGGCGATCGTAAAATCTTTTTCTGTGTAATTAAGCGTTCCGGGTGGGATTAATCAGCGGTTTTGTTGATAAATGATGGTCAGTTTCCCATTTAGTGTGCATGTAATGGGACTTGAAACTTACCTGGTTTATCGAAAACCTTAACAAAATCTCTACAATCATGTTCTCGATTTATTTCCAGTCCATGACATTCAATAAACTTTGACTGGCTCGGTGGCTCAATTGGTAGTGACCCCTGCCTTCTGAACCCAGGGTCGTGGGTTCGATTCCCACCCGGGACAAACATTCGTGTGATGAACACTTGTGTTTGTTCCGTGTCTGGGTGTTTATATTTGTATTTAAGTATTGATTTGTGGTACCTTCGTTGTTCTGATACCCATAACACAAGTGCTTAAGCTACTTACTTTGGGATCGGACCAATGTATGTGATGTTGTCCGATATTTATTCAAATTATGGTATTTTTGTGGTACCTACATTATTCCGAAAGAAAAAAAATGTATAGGTACTTTTAAAATTTATAGACGTGAGCTGGCAAATAAAAAAAGCGCGATTGGACAAGGAATCATGTACCTAGTTGTAAAACACATTTTTTTTTAAATGAGCAGTCGAGGTTTTTGACAGTTCTGCTCGATAGAAACCTCTGTATCTATGTATACCTGATTACGCCGACACGATCCATATATTCAATTAATAAGTTTACTAAGTATAAAGATATTTTTTATTTACATTAATAAAACCCTAATGTTATTTTCACTGTGACATTAATTCATAAAAAAGGATTGATTTTTTTTTAATAATAAGCCCAAGACATGCCACACTGGGCGACTCATCGCCATCTAGCCCCAAACTAAGCCGAAGCTTGTATTATGGGTACTAGACAACTGATAAGCTTACTTCGATCCTTTTTTTTTCGTTAATAAATACATATTTATTAAGTCAGGTTAATATTTTGAATAACTGTCACTGAAGCGAGCAATAAACAAGGGAAACGTTCCCGGTTTCAGTATAACAGGACTACTGGGAGCCATAGAGCATTTGTTGGAGTTTTGCGAGGCCCATAAATGTTTAGTTTTCTGACTGAATTACCCGGGAGATGTATTGCGATGAGATCATTGGTCTCAGTACACTTATTTCATTCGGCATTATTAGTTAAGTTTTTGCACCGACTCCAAAAACGAGGGATAATTGTAATATTTAAATAATTATAGTTATACATATAATATGTATTAAAGATAGAATTACTTACGTTATTTATCGCTTTTTAGTTTTGGTCGTTTGTGTTTTTTTGAAGTCGGTTTTTAAAGGCAAAATACAAGAGAAGGATATTTAGACGTTTCTTTTGTATTTTTAATCATTTTGCCTTTATACACATTTTCATTCATAAAGTAGAAAACCACGTACCTAATATTTTAGTAACTAAAGGGAATAGAGATTATTTTTGTTGTACAGAAAATGAAACGCTAAAAGTTTTTGTTATTTACAATCCCTATTACTATATCTCAATTTTTTGTCAGCGATACGTTAAAGGTTTATTTTGTTGTTAGGTTACGCAATTTTATGCCATCTGAAACCATTCTTTGCAAACAGTTTCCACTAACGACTTTCAGATTTCAGATTTTATTTTTCTTAGGGGCTTTAAAAAGCGAGCCTACAAATTATCAAGGGCCGGTAAACCTGTGACTCCTTTTAAATATGCACTGAAGTGATCACTTATCATCAGGTGACCTAAAGGTTCATTTGCCCTCTTTGACTTAAAAAAATCCTACGCAAATTAGGCTACGCGTACCTTAATACCCTATTACACGAAAGAGTTCACCTGTCTGTTATCTGAGGTGGTTTTCTAAACACAAAAAACAGAAAAGTTTATTTCCTAAGTTGACGCGACTAGGAATTGAAACAGGAACCATGTAGAAATTACTTCAGACAATCCGCCATCGACCCCGTTCTCAATAAATACAAAACTAAAGCCATAACCGGACTGCCCCTTCATAATTAGCAACGCAATCAGATTGAACTCCAAATTTCGTAACAAAATTGAACTTTAACCGTTCGTATTTTGTTAAACAGTAATTTTCAAGACGTGGGTACCTATAAACGGACTAGACCCCAGCAAATCAGGAAATTAATTTCAACTTTGTATATCAGCAAATATAATGTGGAAGGGCACGGTCTAATTGGCTGAACTAGTGACACTACTTAGAGTTGTAGATAATGTTTTGTATTTTAGTTTTGCGGATATTTCCGGGATATTTATTGATATTTAAGGGGATGTAAGAGAACGACCTGTCACCTTTTCACTCTAAGAAATCCTCACCTGCCCGTCGTGCATCCTGCCGAACAACAAACGAGGCTCTGGCAAACCGACTGGTGGCGGTAAAACCATCACGATAGAAGGCGTAGCTAAATGCCACAGACCGATGACGGGCAGCAGCGTCACCGGTGTAAGAAGCTACGCCCTGCGATCGCCAACCCGCCTGCCCAGCGTGGCGATTATGGATATATCCTCCAGAAGTTTGCCCTAGGTGGCGAACAACTGGAGAGGCCTATGTCCAGCATTGAACTGCAATAGGCTGATGATGATGATGAAGGTTAAGTTACAGTCAAAACTAAATCATAGTTAAAACCACGAAGAGGTGCAACTTGTGGTTTTATTTTTATGCGAGAGGCGGCATACGATCAAATGTGATTCCTGATGATTTGCAGTCAACACCGTCCATGCGACTCAAATCGAGTTCGGAGGTCGCTAACGCAAAAGTACGCTCGTTTTTGAAGTCGACGCTGTTCGGAAAATCTGTCGCAGAAAGTTGGTACAGATATATATTCATTTCACAACAGTATTATTAACTTAAAACTAGGTATGCATATCTATTAAAATACTAAAGATGCTCTTATTCCTTTAAGCGATCTCTTCCAAACAACCTTTATGTAAAATATCTTCTACTTACAAAGAAGGAGTAAGGTGTCAATCAATTAATTCATCATTATCATCAGCCCATATCAGTCCACTGCTGGACATAGGCCTTTCCCAATGCTCGCCACTTCGATCGGTCCCGGGCCTCTCGCATCCAGCACTTGCCAGCCGTCCTGCGCAAATCGTCACTCCACCTACACTACGTTTGCCGAGACGCGGTCTCCACTCCACAACTCGTTTACCCCAATTAATTCAAAGAACTATAAATGTACGAGTATATTTGGCATAATAGAAAAGTACACGTAGTTTTTTAATTGTTTTATTTACCTCTTTAATGGCCTTTAATAATTTTACTCATAATATAGCGATTGTTAATAAACTCCGTCAGTTAATAGGCATATCGCTTGCGTCCCTGCTGAAACTTTTCACATACATCAACGGAAACTAAATTGTTTCTAAATAATTTTCATTAAGCGCTCCTCGAAATATTTACTTTGTTACCTATATCACAAATGTATAGAGTAGACTGGCTGACACGACGAATTATTGTTCATAGCGGTTTTATTTATTACTAGCTCTGCCGGCGGCGTCCCACGCGTGGATATTGGGTTTCAAAAATAACGGACTTCCATAAAATTCCTATCTATACCTATACCTTAGTTTTAAGTTAGACCTCTAGCAATACATTGGTGAAAACCGTATTCAATTTCATGCAGTAGTTTTTGAGTGATGCGCGTTCAAAAAATTTCTCCCGTTTTCCTAACATTTCCCTTCACTGCTCTGCTCCTTTATTGATAGTAGCGTGATGAAAAGTACCCTATAACCTGCCCAGGAGTATGAAGAATAATTGTACCAAGTTTCGTTAAAATCCGTTCAGTAGTTTTTGTTTCTATAACGAACATACAGACAGACAGACAAACATTTTACTGATTGCATTTTTGGCATCAGTATCGATCACTAATCATCCCCTGATAGTTATTTTGAAAATATATACAATGTACAGAATTGACTTCTCTACAGATTTATTATAAGTACAGATTTAAGTTTTATCGGTTCACGATTCTCCTTTTTTGAAGTCACTTAAAAGCATAAGATTTTTGAGTTTGAAAACCCTTGTAAAAGTCGTATAGTATACGAATGTACACAAAACTTCTAAACCTTGATGTATCTCAATTCCCCGTCTAATTACAGCCTTCAATCCCCTATTTCCCGGAAACCCGACAATATTAATTAAAAACGTCATTAGAGAAGTACAATCTCCTTCCTTTATCCTCGTCGTTAAGTTTAGCGACATTTGAAAAATCTATCTAACCCAACGGGTCGTTTTGCTCGCAATTACAAGGAAAAGTCTGGGAATACCTCCTTTTATAATTGACTTTTTGGGACCTTGTCAAGGGCTTACACTTAGACCGAATTTTTATTGTGGATATTATTTTTAACGGACTTAAGAGATTAAGAGAATGGGAGAGTTCTTGATTTATTGAATGGTTGGTTGATGTTTATCGTTGTGATGAAAGAAACTAGCCCTGCGTTACCGGGTCTTGCTACAGACAGGGTTTTGACAGGCTCGGTGGCTCAATTGGTAGTGACCCCTGCCTTCTGATCCGAGAGTCGGGGGTTCGATTCCCACCTGGGACAAACATTCGTGTGATGAACACTTGTGTTTGTTCCGTGTCTGGGTGTTAATATTTGTATTTAAGTATTTATTTGTGGTACCTTAGTTGTTCTGATACCCATAACACAAGTGCTTAAGCTACTTACTTTGGTATCGGAGCAATGTATGTGATGTTGTCTGATATTTATTTATTTATATTTTGCTATTACCAGGGTCAAGGACTATACTTCGTCGCCAAGCAAAGGAACTAGGATCCAGATACTTAAGCCAGAGTCCAAATTCTAAAGCTAGGATCCAGATTCCAGCTTTCTTATTCTCTACAACCTCTCGCGTTTTATTTAGGTATCTTACAATTTAATCCGGCTTATAACCTGTTCACCATTTCAGTCAAACATCTGCTTTACACATAATTTACAGGCTGGGCAGGTGGGTTGGCCATCGCAGGGCGTAATTTCTTGCTGGCCGGACGCTGCTGCCTGTTATCGCCTGCGGTATTTAGCTACGCCTTCAATTGCTATAGTTATGCCGGCACCTGTCGGTTGCCAGGTTCGTGTGTTATTAAGTAAGGGAGCGACCTATCATCTGTTCGCTCCAAGTCAACCTCATCCATGGTGCATCTTGCCGAATAACAGACGGCGCTGGCAACCGACCGGTGGCGGTATAACCATCACAACTGAAGGCGTAGCTAAATACCACAGGCCGATGACGGGCAGCTGCGTCACCGGAGCGAAAAGCTATACCCTGCGATCGCCAATGCGTCTGCCCAGGGTTGTGATTATGGGTATATCCTCCAGATGATTGCCCTAAGTGGCGAACAACTAGAGAGGCCTATGTCCAGCAGTGTACTTCAATAGGCTGATGATAACCAATCTGTCAAGACTGATATCGACGAAGAACAATAACTACGAACCAAGGTCAGTGACCGTGTCATTTAAAAAGCATCAAGTACCAGCCCTAGTTCTGATTTAGGCGAGTCGATATCTCGCATCAAACCCGCCGACGCTTCGGCTGATGGGCTGCCATTCAGTGCAATCGGGTGGATGGGAAAAATAACTGCCCCCTTTGTTCCCATCTGACCCGGCGACGACGATCCGTCGGTTTGAAGTGGGTTAGAATAAATAGTTTTTATAATGTACCTGTGGACTTGTTGGTTTCGGTACGAAATTAAAGTTTGAGTTTTTTGCGTCGTCAATTTTCATCATGTTGGACGTATCAACTTCTAAAGATGTTAAGTAAATAAGAAAATCCACGGGCGAAAGCTATTTAGGCCATAATAATATCACATTACTTGATAAAATTCCTTAGTTAATTTTATATTAGTAGGTATTTTACCATTTCAAATCTCATTATCCCCTGCGTATTTATTACAAAGAAGACGGCTTAGTACAAATAAAATATACTGCATATATGCAAATACCCTCGAAAACCATTGGAGGAAGCCTATGTCCAGCAGTGGACGTTCGCAGGCTGATCATGATATTAATATACACTAGCTGTGCTCGCGACTTCGTCCGCGTGGAATAGTTATTTTTTCCCCGTTTGTTTTTACATTTTCCATTATTTCTTATAGTTGCAACGTGATGTTATATAGCCTAAAGCCTTCCTCGATAAATGGTCTATTCAACACAAGAATTTTTTAATTCGGACCAGTAGTTCCTGAGATTAGCGCGTTCAAACAAATAAACAAACTCTTCAGCTTTAATATATTAGTTAAGATTAGCGCGTTCAAACAAACAAACGAACTCTTCAGCTTTATAATATTAGGTAGTTAAGATAGCAAACACTCAGAACAATAATAATAGACTTATTCATACGCATAAATGTTTGTACTGAGCGGGGCTTGAACACACGTCCACTGTGTCCGAGCTTACTATCACGAAACTTTGAAGGGCAAAATCGATCCACAAATCAACGCATCAAGTTTCCTGTTAAAAATAGCTCCTAGCCTCATGCGTCACATCGTTCGAAATGATCCGTATTATCTATTCAACTATCCTTTCACTTAAGTGAAATCCTAAAGCCAGGAATAAATCAGCGCCCACTTTTAGGCCGGCGCAGTATCCGCCCCGCCTAGACCTGAATCAACAAGCCCTGTTTAATCAGTCAAGGGGATTCCAGAAATAAAATATACACTTTTCCGCAGTTAGAAGAAACGTATGTGGATTAAAATTGGTCTAGTTTTCATGGTAATCGTTGTTTTTATTACGATTAGTTCTTTTTGTGGTAATGTCCTGACCTATCACTTTTTCGTTCCAAGCCAACTCCACCCGTCCGTGCTGCATCCTGCCGAACAACAAACGAGGCGCTGGCAATCGACTGGTGGCTAAGCTAAATACCACAGGCCGATGACGGGCAGCAGCGTCATCGGAGCGAGAAGCTACGTCCAGCGATCGCCAACCCGCCAGCCCAGCGTGGCGATTATGAGTAAATTTTCCAGATGTTTTCCCGTTTGCGTACTTAATTGGCGAATCACTGGAGAGACCTATGTCTAGCAGCGGACTGCAATAGGCTGATGATAATGATAAAGTACTAACTTCCCTTATATAGTAGGTAGCAATGTTTATAGGATCATAGTATCGTGTCCTCCGTTGCCTGTTGGAAAGCGAAAGAGAAGCCAAATCGCTGCGCAAAAGCTAATAGGACGGTCCTTTACGTCCCGTCCATCCCTACATTGATAGATAGGGATATTATATTTTATATTCGAGGCAAACAATCGATAAGTTTCATTCAAAAGAAATCATTTACAGAGTATACCACATACATACCACACAGACATAACACTTTAAAGTTTTTTTAAATAATTAAAAGTTTACTAACGCTGCGCCATTCAATTCCTACATGTCCTTGCAAATACTCAATAGTTTGGCAACGCTAAAGATAGCGCTAGACTAAAGGAACATTTTCAAGTTAAACCGACACGACCACACCAAGATCTAAACACAAATCACACGGTTACGTGAATCCTTGTGTCCTATCTGTGGGCACAAATTACTGGGCATGTTCAGTCTAGCCCAGACCAGACCAAGGCGCCTTCAACAAACGGACTCCTATTTACATTTTAAATTGAATGTGCCCTGTAATAGAGACGGCTCGGATTGAATCTCGCTTTATAGGTAGGTGTAGAGGAGATCTTTCATAGTGAGTTTAGTTCCAGTAAAGTTGGGAGATAGAAACTAGTTAAATTTAGTTGTAAGAACTATTTGTACGTACGTAGATGTATTACAATCTTTACTTATAACAAATCGTTGAGAGGTTAATTCTGTACATTAAATATAAATATTTTAAAAATGTAAGGATGTAAGGGAGCGACCCATCACCTTTTTGCTCCAAGCCATCCTCACCTGCCCGTGGTGCATCCTGCCGAACAACAAACGAGGCTCTGGCAAACCGACTGACGGCGGTATAGCCATCACGATAGAAGGCGTAGCTAAATATCACAGGTCGATGACGGGCAGCAGCGTCGCCGGAACGAGAAGCTACGCCCTGCGATCGCCAACCCGCCTGCCCAGCATGGCGATTATGGGTACATCCTCCAGATTTGATGATTGCCCTACGTGGCGAACAACTGGAGAAGCCTATGTCCAGCAGTGGACTGCAATAGGATGATGATGATTTTAAAAATAACTATCAGGGGGTGATTAGTGATCGATACTGATGCCAAAAATGCAATCAGAATTTTTTTCTCTGTCTGTCTGTTTGTTCGATAGAAACAAAAATAGCTCGGCGGATTTTTTTTTTAATATTAGCACGTCAAAATGACTGCGTCCTGCCTGATGTTAAGCAAACGACGAAGTCCAAAAAGTGTAAGCGATCCTCATCACACATGGTTAGTGCAATGTGGATCGATCAGGGATGTAAGGGAGCGACCTATCACCCTTTCGCTCCAAGCCATCCTCACCTGCCCGTGGTGCATCCTGCCGAACAACAAACGAGGCTCTGGCAAACAGAATGGTGGCGGTAAAACCATCACCATTGAAGGCGTAGCTAAATACCACAGGCCGATGACGGGCAGCAGCGTCATCGGAGCAAGAAGCTACGCCCTGCGATCGCCAACCCGCCTGCCCAGCATGGCGATTATAATAATAATAATAATAAATAACTCCAGACATGCCACGCTGGGCCACACAGGGCCATCTAGCCCCAAGCTAAGCCGAAGCTTGTACTATGGGTGCTAGACAACTGATAAACTACTTAAATACTTTTTTTTTAAAATAAATACATATTATATATAGAAAACACCCAGACCAATACAAACAGACATGTTTATGAACACAAATGTTTGCACTGTGCGGGAATCGAACCCACGACCCTTGGCTCAGTAGGCAGGAGTCACTATCAATTGAGCCACCGAGTCATTACATCCTCCAGATGATTGCCCTACGTGGCGAACAACTGGAGAGGCCTATGTCCAGCAGTGGACTGCAATAGGCTGATGATGATGATGATAATGATGATTTTAAAAATAACTATCAGGGGGTGATTAGTGATCGATACTGATGCCAAAAATGCAATCAGAATATTTTCCTCTGTCTGTCTGTTTGTTCGTTATAGAAACAAAAATATCTCGGCGGATTTTTTTTATATATAAGCACGTCAAAATGACTGCGTCCTGCCTGATGTTAAGCAAACTACGAGGTCCAAAAAGTGTAAGCGATCCTCATCACACATGGTTAGTGCAATGTGGATCGATCACACTATGACGGCCTGCATAAGTGCCGCTTCACGCCCCTGTGCCATCGTGCCAATTTTAACGAAACTTGGTACAATTTTTCTTCATACTTACTTTACACTTACTAGCTCGTAACATTGCCAACAAATAAACAAATAGACTCCAAGATACTTCTGAGAAATTTTCTTTACAGAAAAATCCATTAACAAATTGGCCGAACCCGCGTTTCAACCTGGGAATGGAACCCTCAATTGACAGAACTGCGATCGCTAGTCCCCCAATGCAGAGGAAAAACTGTACTGCCATACCCAATATACTGTGCTCCTATTGAGTTCTATTCAATTGAAAGATATCAGTAACTATGACGTCACGCTCTATGTGATGTGGGTTTCTGAAGGAAATTGATACAGCGCAGAACGGGTTTGCTGGGGAATCGACGCGTTCGCATGAATAAGCGAGTTTAATCAGAAAAATATATCGTTGAAATTATGGATTCTGGTCGTGGAATTTCACATCTTAGCCCAGTTTTTTTTTTTATAGTGGCTCGACATAATGGCTTCCCTATGCCTGATGGAAAGCGAGAGGAGAGTTTTGCATTACTTAACTAAAGATACTTTAAAAGAAACTTGTAATTAAAAAATATGTCCGAGATCACTGCCCAAGGGCATTGTGCCAAGAAGGCTGGTCGTGTTTCCTCTTTGTATGGCCAGACTGATACGCTGGCTGAGAAAAGCAATAATAGAACATTTATAATTCGGGTTTCAAGGATTATTATATTAGTATTCTCTAAGATTAAAACTAGGCTTTACTAGTTTTTATTTTTAAACTAGCTGCGCCCCGCAGTTTTACCCGCGGTTCCTCGTTGCATTTATTAATTTTTTTCCGTCGTAAGAACCATCCTTCGACTTCAACGAACATTTTAAAAAAAGAATTAGCCAAATTGGTCCAGGCGTTATTGAGTTATGCGCTTACCAACACATTTTGCGATTCATTTTTATATTATAGATGAGAAAAGCATTCGGGATGACCTCACTCCATCTGATAGTAAGCTGTCGTGAGGTCCAAAAGTTAGGTCGGCAGGCATAATACGCGCGATCCACTCATAGGAGCGTAACGGTGTGGTGGGTGCAGCCACACCGTTGAACGAGGTCCGCCCGGGGAGCACTCTATTGCTCCCCGGATCCGGGGGCAGGGGTATTTGCCCTCCCCGGACCAGGAGTGCCGGCCGCTTATCATCTGCGGCTGGCCAGGGCAGGCAGGGATGTGGCCGTATGCTTCGGCGCTACCCGTGTCCCTGCAACTTGCTGCCCACTGGCGACACAGGGGGGTTTAGTGGGTATGCCCTCCCTTTTTGGGAGGTGTGAGTCCCACACACCATGCCGCCTCCCCCCGGAGACGGGCAGGCATAATACGAGGAGAACAAGCCTTCTTCTTTGCGTTTCGATGGCAAACCGAAATCAAACCCGCTGTGCCCAGTATTCCGCCACGCCCGTTACGGAAAACTGTGATTCCGTTTACCCTGGAATTAAAATACAATAAATAACCCAAGACATGCCACACTGGGCCACACAGCGTCACCTAGCCCCAAACTAAGCCGAAGCTTGTACTAGCGGCCGTATTCACAAACGTTACTATGCGACGCGCGGACGCGCAGTGCCCAAAATCCTATCCTATCCTATTCCTATAGTAACGTTTGTAAATACGGCCGTATGAGTACTAGACAACTGATAAACTTAGTTAGATACATTTTTTTTGTAAATAAATACATATTATGCATAGAAAACACGCAGACCAATACAAACAGACATGACAATTGGCGCATTTCTGTCAGGATCGACTAGTTTCACCTAGCCCAAACTAGTTATAAATACACGCGAGTGAATTTGCGAACGTAAACCAGTATATAAGATACAATGTAATGTTTGTGACAAAAGTAAACATAAGGAAAATATCACAGACTGAAACACCGGTGTCCTTTCGCTGTGCTGATGTTCAAATCAATATAGCAAGTGGACGGGACTAAACGGTGGCTACCGACTAGTGCGAAAGATAAAATAAAAATGGATAATCCTAACGCTTCCGGTATCTTTAAAGTCTAAAACAGAATGTACAATTAATACCGTCTGAAAACATAAAAAGTAACCAAACACTGACAACTGACAGGTAACTAACCACTTACTTGCCAGTTGTCACAGCGACTTGGGCTTCATCAGGCGTAGGGAAGCCATTATGTCGAGCTATTATAAAAAAAACATTCAATCAGCTAGCCAGTAAGATAACTCTGGTCCTGTATCTTGAAACGCAACCTAAGTCACTAAACGGTTTACCCGTCAGAATTGTTTGTTCAGGCACCCAGCGTGGCAATTATTGATGGGTAAATCCTCTAGATGTTTGCACATAGTGGCTAACAACTGGAGTGGCCTATGTCTACCAGAAGACTGCAATAGGCTCATTATGTTATTCACATTCTCATAAATTTACATACTCGTAGTAGGGTATATAATACCAGTCAAGTGCCTTCATCATCAGCCTATTGCAGTCCACTTCTGGACATAGGCCTCTCAAGTCGTTCGCCACTTTAGGCAAAGGGAAGATATACGCATAATCGCTACGCTGAGCAGGCGGGTTGGCGATCGCAAGGCTTAGCTCTTAGCTCCGGTGATGCTGCTGCCCGTTATCGGAATGTGGTATTTAGCTACGCCTTCAGCCGTGATGGTTATACCGCCACCAGTCGGTTGCTAGAGCCTCGTTTGTTGTTCGGCAGAATGCACATCGGGCAGGTGAGGTTGGCTTGGAGCGAAAAGACGATGGGTGAACTGGGTGACGATGGAAGAAAGAAAAGCCTCTTCAGTTGTTCGCCACTTAGGGCAAACATCTGGAGGATATACCCATAATCGCCACGCTGGGCAGGCGGGTTGGCGATCGCAAGGCTTAGCTCTTAGCTCCGGTGATGCTGCTGCCCGTTATCGGCCTGTGGTATTTAGCTTCAGCCTTCGCCTTCAGCCGTGATACCGACCACCAGACAGGAACCACCAGCCCCAGGGCCTCGTTTGTTGTTCGGCAGGAAGCACCACGGGCAGGTGAGGGTGACTTGGAGCGAAAAGTGCCTTAACAAAAGGCATCTCAGCCCATCACGTTCCACGCCAGTCGGCAAACACCCTAACAGAACACAAAGGATCGAGCATCTAAGAATGCGATGCATTATTCAACATTGCGCACCGTCTATTCTCACTTTACTAAATGAAATAAATTTCCATCGATCTGCTTTTTCCTATGTACTCTGTGTATAGATGGTTGTGGTTTGAAAAATGGTAGAGTCAATCAGATTTGCTGTTATGGCAGTCAGTTATGGTACCTAGATGTCAGTACATATACCAGAGTATTATGTTCTGGGATGGGGGTATATGGGATGTAAGAGAATGGCCTATCAACTTTTCGCTCCAAGCCAACCTCACCTGCCCGTGGTGCATCCTGCCGAACAACAAACGAGGCGCTGGCATCCGCCTGGTGGCGGTATAACCATCACAAATGAAGGCGTAGCTAAATACCACAGGCCAGTGACGGGCAGCAGCGTCATCGGAGCAAGAAGCTACGCCCTGCGATCGTCAACCCGCCTGCCCAGCGTGGCGATTATGGGTATATCCTCCAGATGTTTGCCCTAAGTGGCGAACAACTAAGAGAGGTAGGGCATAGCGAATCTTCGCTCGAATTGAGCCGCCCGTCTGGGGAAGGACCTCCACCCTATAGAATACCGCAGTCAAATGACCTCTGGGTCGTGTTTCTCCCGGTGAGTAGGGTTTCCGGAGCTCGTGGGGGGGTAGGGTTGGGCCGGCATGGCGGTGGCAACTGACAGGTAACTGACCAGTTACTTGCCCGTTGTCACAGCGACTTGGGCTTCTCTTTCGCTTTCCATCAGGTGTAGGGAAGCCATTATGTCGAGCCACTATAAAAAAAAAAAAAAAAAAAAAAACAACTGAAGAAGCCTATGTCCAGCAGTGGTCTGCAATAGGCTGATGATGATGTAGCCAAGTAAATGCTCGAGACCCCTCTTGTGGAGACAGTGGTTAGACCTACAATTTTATGACACGCTTACTCTCACATTAAACACAGCTGTCTTCGTAAAACAGCAAACATTCCAGCCAAATTTAACTCCAAATCTCTGGCAATAGACCGAATTTGCCAGAAATGCACACAGCCCCTTGTATCAAGCTATTTTCGTATTCATTAAGTAAATCTTAAAACAGTATTTTGGGTATAAACGGGATTTAGCACGCAATTATGCGGGGGCAAGCGTTTAGTCAAGGGGCTAGCTTTTTTATTCTTACGCTTTTGTTTAAAAGGCAGAGCAGGGAATCATTTATAACTGAGATGAAAATGTACTTTTTGAGAAATAATACTAAATTACATCATGATAATACTATTTACGCGTTAATCCGTATATTTTTTGGCTGAACAATTTTAAGAGAGGTTGGGCATAGCGAATCTTCGCTCGAATTGAGCCGCCAGTCCGGGGAAGTACCTCCCTACCTTATAGAATTTCTGGAGCTCATAGGGGGATAGGGTTGAACCGGCATGGCGGTGGCAACTGACAGGTAACTGACCAGTTGGGCTTCGCTTTCGCTTTCCATCAGGCGTAGAAAAGCCATTATGTCGAGCTACTATAAAAAAAATATCATGTGACAATATAGGCTCCTATCTCTTACACTTACTTCTCAGTTCACAGCACATACAGAAAGCTGGTGTAAAACAGAATTTCTCGCCCGTTACGCCTTTAATAGCTGCAGAGTTAGGCTGTATGTATTTGGACTGGGCTTTTTAATCTCCGAAGAGAGTAGTCATTTCTGTTTCATGTTTCATAAGGAGCAAATGGTGCGTATACAGAGCCTTACTTTCTTTAAGTACAAGTAATGCAAAGTTTCATCAGTAGATAGATACAAGATACTCTTTACGCACACCTAAAAAACTGTACAAAAAAGTATGGAACTCTTTGCTAGGCTCAAACGTTCCGCGAGATGTATATTCATCCAATGTGCTTCGTCGTAGACTATGATATCGCTTACTATCATGTGAGTTGCAATCAAGTTCAAACCCTTAATGAATACAAAATAAAAATATTATTATAAATGGAAAAGTATGTCTGTCTGTATGTTTGTCTTTCTTTCACGGCAAAACGTGACGTGATTTTTGCTGTGAACGAAGCCGCGGGCACAGCTAGTACAAAATAAAAATCAGGCTTTCCTAGCTTAACGGTCATAAGGTCTACTACCACTGCCTACAACTTTTAACTAAAAACACGGCGCCGCGTTTAAACTCGCATGAAGTAATAAAAGCCGGCAAATCCCGGGTCCCGCGCGGGATTTGCGCTGATCCCGGGATCCGGGTCAAATTATCCGGGCCGTAGGTACCGTCACTCGCCGGTATGGGGCAAGTTTCGTTGTTCTGCCAAGTATCAATCGACCGTGTAGTTAATTAGAGTTCGTCAACTCGTTTGTGTTAGTTTTGTTTTTTACGACAATCGTAGATTAGATGGGATTTTGTGAAGGGCTGTTATTAGGAAGAAGCATATAAGTCGATACATTACTTATAAAGAGTATGAACTACCTACTATACATATTTATACACTTGTGATTCAGAATGGTAACAAACATGTATGTTTGCAATGTATGATAATGAATTTATTTACAAGATAAAAGTATCTAAGAATGTTTATTGTCTTTATCACTTGTCTAGTACCCATAGAAGAAGCCTCGGCTTAGTTTGAGACTATATGGCGCTGTATCATCCAGTGTGGTATATGCATTTTGAATTGCTGATGAAAAAAGTAGCCAACTGTAAGTCTTGATAGTTTTTAGAACGTCAATAAAAGCGTAAAAAGGAGTAGCTATGCCTCTTGGGTAGTAAATCCGTTACGAGCAACCATTACGGAGTCTGCTGGGCATAGCTACAAATGCCTGTGTGAGGTAAATACGTGTTAGGTCATAGGTTCTCAAAATAGATCGCAAACATATAGGTAAAACTATAGTAAAATTTTTAAGTTATTTTAAAATACATTAATCGAATGATGTGCTCGGTTGTTACTGAAATGCAAATTTAGTCTTTTGTAATGTGTAATGTAATTTAAGGAGTGTTTTGATTTGTATTTTGTTACCGTACCAGAATAAAATAAATAAATAAACATAACATAATCGCCCCTAGGGAGCTTAAGAGTTGTTCGTGGGGGGCGGTAGCGGATACAATGGTAATTGCATCCTACATCCAGTCACATCCATATAACAAAAGTCAAAAGTGAATAAGGGAGGTTAATTGAATGACGCGGAGTTTTAAATGCAATTGGGTACAATATGTCACAAAGGAGAGTTATACGAGTATTTAAATAGTGACCTTAAATATGTGTAACCTTAGAAGAACTGCTAACGAAGAAGAAAGATTATATTGACTTGGTAATCGCATTGAACAATTAATGAATGTGAAATCACATGTGAAATATAAAATACGATATGTGTTTTCATTTGATAGCTGAGTCAATATATTTATTTCAAACTAAAAGATAAAAAACACTTAAGACTGAAAGTCCCTTAACTAGGGACTGAATAAATTATTAACCGACTTGGTATTTACATGGATCTCACAACTTTTTACGTTAGAACAACTGAGTTGCAAGACTTGGTTTTTTTGACAAGTATTGTTTTTTATGGGATTTTAATTTTGAACAAAAGGCGAGGGAAGCGATGGGTATTTTTTATTACAATTGGTGGCAGACGACCAAGTGTCCTGACTGATTTTAAATATTAACCGCCTCCTACGAACATCAACAATGCCGGGAGTATTTATTTTGTTTATTGAAGAAGGTTGAGAACCTATGAGTCAGGGTCTTTAGAGTTCTAAGTGCGTACAGTCGTTTAGAACTTTCGCCAATTCTTGCCGTCCTAAATATTTTACTATGAGTGCTTTTAGGCGTAGCTTGAAGTTATATGCCTTTTGCGCTTTGATTAGATGTTAAATGTTGGCATTCCACGCTTTCGCTGAGGAAATCCGTACCTTTGAAAATTACATCTAAAGATTATTATACAATGGTACTATTTGTTTGACAGGCTCGCTGGCTCATTTGGTAGTGACCCCTGCCCTCTGAACCAAGGGTCGTGGGTTCGATTCCCGCATAGTACAAACATTTGTGTTCATTGAACATGTCTTTTTGTATTGGTCTGGGTGTTTTGTATGTAGAATATGTATTTATTTAAAAAAAATGTATCTAAGTAAGTTTATCAGTTGTCTAGTACCCATAGTACAAGCTTCGGCTTAGTTTGGGGCTAGGTGGCGCTGTGTGGCCTGGCGTGGCATGTCTTGGGTTATTTATTTATTTATTTCTCTTTGATCTTCGTATTGCCTTTTTACCAGCTCCAGGGGTATCCTGGGTATGGGACATCTGAGTTATGTGAAGCTCACTTCTATACCGAAGGTCACCTGATGGTAAGAGATCACTTCAACTCATAGAACACACCGAAACACCAGAGAAGTCACAGGTGCGTTGCCGGCCTTTGGAAAATTTGTAGGCTTGCTTTGTGATGGTCCCTAAGTCGTATCCATTCGGAAAAGTCGCGTCAAGAAGCTGATTTCAAAGAACTTTAGGTAGATAGATATTTTTTAGTGCACACCAAACAGTTGACTTTAAACTGGATGTAAAGACATACCGGAATACAAAATTAGGCTTAGATTATAAGATTAATAAAAAGAACCCAAGATATGCCACGCTGGGCCACACCTTGCCATCTAGCCCCAAACTAAGCCAAGGCTTGTACTATGGGTAGTAGACAACTGATAAACTTTTTTTTGTAAATAAATACATACTTGTATTATACATAACGGAGCAGAGGTCGCAAGCCTAGAAGATGGGAAGATGACCTTCTACTAACTTTGGGGCCCATCTGGACCAGTGTGGCGGCAGACCGAGTGCAGTGGAAGGAATTGGAGGAGGCCTTTGCCAAAAGGCACACCGAAATTAGAGATATTTTAATGTGAAGTGAAGTGCAGTGAAAGTATCAAAATTGTAAATTTATGAATTTCGGAAATAAAAGGCTATATTATTATTATTATTTCTTAAACTTCTTGTTTTCTCCATTTTTAAAATGGGTATTATCCTTATTACGCGGACCTTAGTCAAGCGCAATAAGGTTTAGGGGTGTAGCTCCAGATGATAGGAATTTTCTGGTAATTCTGCAGGTGTTCAATATTGTGGCTTTTTGAAGGGTAAATATTATAGATGGGGGGATGTGAAGTGCTTCTATACTACGATTCGGGTATTACGCCAGTAGTTGAAATTACTATGGGGATGATATATTATTATTAGGTATTATTAAACATAAAAAACACCCAAACATGTTCATAAACACAAAATATGTGTACTGTGCGGGAATCAAACCCGCGACCCTTGGCTCAAAAGGCAGTGGTCACTACCAAATGAGCGATCGAGCCAGTTAATAATCAGATTTAATATTAACAAATCACAGTTATCAAATTCGATTCCGATTACAAAGCACTGTGAATACGGGTAGGCACCCGTACTTGAGCAATTTCAATCGTGACCAACGGAGTCGCGAGCGCGCCGCCAGTGAGGAAGCATCGTTTACGACGCGCTCCCTACATTTTTGCCAATAACCGCGAAATAAACGTCACCAAATCGTGAATTACGTACATTTTGTGTAGTGCCTTGTAACCGAACTGTGATTAGTGATAATAACTAGCCCGGAGAAGTCTTATAGTGCGAGTAATATACAAATATTCACTGTTTGCATGAGCAAAATTCGCACGTTTTGCTAGCCCGCTTCCCGCGTCTGTCGCCGGTCATTGACCTGACGCGGACGCCGCACGGCCGCCCGGGCGCTGGTTTCGTATTATTCTCACTTATTATTACTGACACTACGTGCATGTTCTCCTGCCTGTGACTGATCTTCTGCTGTGTTACACTTCTACTATAGAATTATGCAAACGCATGTTTGGTGAAGGACCTAAACATAACTCAAAGCGAACTAATACGAGGTTGGTGAACTAATCCGAATACCTATCGTCCGAAAAGTAAAGGAGGAGCTTTTACTAAGTTTACGCTGAGGAAAATAAGGAAGAGTATCCTACAGCACGCAACAACAATATACCTATCTGCCTAGAAACTCTACCTACCAACTGTCCAGCGAGAAGTTACAACAAGCGTAGGTACCTACACGACTGCCGCGCCAGCTAAACTATCTAACTAAAGATTTTGGAGTTCATCACGCGCCCATCAGTGATCAAGCAAATCCTCACCGTCAATCACTCTTCCCCATCGTGCAAGTTCGTGAACCCACTGCCATCAGCTATACGGAGGACTAAGACACGTCGTGAAATATATACCTAGAGACCTTAAAAGTGCTAGTTGTACATAATTATATGTTAAGTGATTAATTAAGCATTACGAACGAGTAACCCTGTGTCTGCCAAGTACCTATTACGTATTTGTTTCTTTATTTTAATTAGTTTTTAAATACTTTTCACTCTCTGCAGTAAGTAATTAGTAATTCTACATAGGTATAGATCTAAAATGTATACGTTTGGGTTGGTTCGTTAGTAGGTATAATACGGAATTTCAACCATCGTTTGACGTAAGTATTGCTCACCGCCAGTTTCCTTCTATAATTTCCACACACCCACGCACAATTTAACACAAATACATATAAGTAACACTACCTAAAATTAGTTAACAATCTGAAACAGTAGGTAAACAATAGTAAAATTTGAGCCCTTTAATCGTTATTTATCAGTTTACTACAAATCGTCCCCGGACGGTTCAACTGCCCAAAACCGTAAATAAATTCAATAACAATAAGTAACAACCCAAGTAACAACCCTTCCTTAGCCATTGTGTTGTTATACCTATTCATTCGTACATTTTATCATATTTTAGACTGCTTTTGTGCGTCTCTGTTAGCTTAAATCCTGCTGATCATCGCTTCACCTCCTGAAAAGAAGACATAGATTAGTTAAAAGTAACTACACCATATACTTTACTATCTACTTATCTGCGATCATAAGCGCGAAGAACACCGTAGGGACCGCTGCCTGGTTGATCACTCGTGCGCCAGAACCCAGCCTGAACCAATAAAAGTAAAATAATTTTCATTTTCACCAAGTAATAGAAAATAATTTTATTACCGATGACGAACCAAGTCAAGAAGAAGGACAAAGAACTTGTCATACTCACCGCATTTGCTAGAGACGTCAAAGATTATGATTCCTACCAGCGGACCATCAACGCTATTGCTGAAACAATAGATCGAGCACTAGATTCTAGCAAGACTAATCTCTACTCTGAACACAGACAGCTCATAAAGCAAGCAACATCTGAAATAAAAAAGTGCACAACTGTCCTGTCAGCAATAGTCAGTGCCTCTTCGACAACGCCAGCAACTCAAGAGACGTCTACCTCTCTTAAGGCTGAAATTATAGACTGTGTGAAGGCGGAGTTAGCCAAGTTCAAAGAGGAAATCACTCCTCAACTTACTCCCCTTTCAGAACCTAGAACCAGCTTTGCAGATATAGCACGATCCCAGGTAACAGGGGAAATTCCAACTACGCAACGCAAGCCTACACCGCCCTCTTCTAAACCTGCCTTGATTATATCCACCAAGAACAAGGTACAGGACAAACAAGAGGCAATACAAACCTGGAAGAAGAGTATAAATTTTAAATCAGTAAGCTACGCACCGATTAGAGTACTACCTGTCTCTAACAATAAACTCCGCGTCGAATTTGAAAATACAAAACAGCGGGACGAAACCCTCAAACGCCTGGAAAAATCGCCAGAGGTCTCCGCCGAACCTTCTAAAAGACTCTTGCCTATGTTTATTGTCAAAGGAGTGTCTAAAGACATACCCAAGGAGGAACTTCTCCAAGTTATTAAGACCCAGAACGAAGATATTAAGAACGCCTGCACTAACGACAGTGATATCAAAGTCAGATTTGTGAGAGATAATAGGAAAGAAACACTATACAACGCGGTGTTCATTAGCTCTCCTGCTGTTTGGCGCGCAGCAACCTCTCAAGAGCGTCTCAACGTCGACCACCAACGAGTACACGTTAGCGACTTTTCGCCATTCTTGCAGTGTTTCAAGTGCTTGCAGTTTGGACACACACGGACTAAGTGCGAGTCCCCACAAAAGGCGTGCCCACACTGCGCTGACATCACCCACACTGGAGACACCTGCCCCGCCAAGGAAAACATAGAAGTAATTAAGTGCTATAATTGCAATATCTATAACCAAAAGTTTAATCAGAAGAATCCGACTAATCACCCGGCCACTTCCAACTCCTGTCCCCGAATTAAGTCAATGCGTCAGAGACTTGCATTACGCATAGACTATAATGGATACTAAATCCATAAAAATAATCCAATGTAACATTAGCAGATGCCAAAAGTGGCAGCACGAATTCGTTCAATATTTTCTAAGAGAACAGTACTCCATAGCATTAATCAGCGAACCCTATACCGGAACATATAATACAGTTAAAAACATACCAGGACTGGAAATATATCAATTCACCACAAATCAACGAATCAAAGCATGCATTTTTGTCAAACCAAATAAGGTTGAGTCACACATAGGGCTAGCACAATACTCTAGCCCTAATATGAGCACAATAAAGATCAAAGCAGGACGACAAAACATATATATATCATCAGTCTACGTCGAACCAAGGGATGATCCAGATAATACTTTAAGTAATGTAGACAACCTACTTAAGGACTTATTAGGGCAATGTTGCATTTTAGGCGGCGACTTCAACGGATGGCATCCGCTATGGGGCAGTCAGCGTATCAACCCAAGAGGGAGAGCCATCGCAGAACTTGCATACGAAAATAAAATGCAACTATGTAACATAGGAACAACGCCTACATTTGAAACCTACAATCACGGGGAGCCCAGAACATCAATAATCGACTTAACATTTATATCGGAAGCACATAGTAACCAAATAACAAACTGGTCAGTGAACATAGAAGCGGTCCCTCTGGCAGAACACAATGCCTTGCATTATACGTTCACAGTTAAAAATCACACTAATAATAATCAACAGCATAACGAATATTCCACATACTTGTATAAAAACAAAAGGACCAACTGGACCGAATTTAACAACACGCTAACATCACTAATGGCAACCAACGATTTGCTAGACAAAGATATAAAAAACGCAAATAGGGTAGAAATAGACCAATTAATTAATCAAATGTACGATATTATCCACAAAACGTGTAGAGCATCAATTCCTGTCAGAGGAGGTAAAAGGAAATACAAGCCGCCATGGTGGTCAGATAGTCTTGAAGAATTGAAGAAAGAAGTGATTCAGATACATAGACAGATGAGCGATAGAAAGAGAAGAAACCTTCCAATAGATGACCTAATACAGCAGCAAACTGAGACCAAAACGCGCTATACTGAAGAGATTCAGAAAACTTCCACTACGCATTTCCGAGAGTTTTGCAAACGGCAAGGAAAAGAAGATGTGTGGGCAGTAACAAACCGATTGTTGAAAGAAGGGCCACCCAAGAAACCACCCACAACTATCAAAGTTGGGAACACATACACCACCAATGCGCAAGATACAGCCAAAGCGTTGCTTAACCACTTTTACCCGGAAGACGCTCAAGACACAACTACAGAGCAACAAGAAACTAGGGCCAAAGCCCAAACGCCATCTACAGGAATGAACGAAGACCTATTTACAGAGGGAGAAGTACTAGATGCAATAAAGAACATGAACCCCAATCGAGCACCTGGCCACGACCATTTGACGGCGGACATAGTCTATGCCTTCTGTAAGTCCTTCCCAAAATTTGTAACTGACCTAATGAATAGATGCCTTACTTTAGAATACTTCCCCACAGAATGGAAAAAAGCAACAATTAAAATTCTCCCAAAGCCTAATAAGCCCGATGTCTCCGAATTGGGCTCATATCGTCCGATAGGACTTATCCCAGTATTTGGCAAACTTCTAGAAAAACTGTTTACTAAAAGATTGACATATTATGCTACTAAACACCGGAAACTTAGCAATAAACAGTTTGGATTCACTGAGCAAAAGACCACCACTGGAGCGATTGCGACCGCTCTGAATGTAGTCCAAGAAGCTAAAAATAGCGGCAAACAAGTTATAGCAGTTAGTCTGGACATCAAAGCGGCATTTGATAACGCCTGGTGGCCTGCACTTTTCCACCGTCTTCGGGAAATGGGTTGCCCCTGCAACATCTACAATCTAGTACAAGATTATTTCAAAGACCGACTAGTCACGCTTAATTATGGAGGATCTCAGTTTTCAAAGCAAATGGCGAAAGGGTGCGTCCAAGGGTCGGTGTGTGGACCCACTATGTGGAACATCATCATCGACGAGTTACTCCAACTAACCTTACCACCTGGATGTCACCTACAAGCCTTTGCGGATGATGTACTGCTGGTGGTCTCGGCACCTTCAGTAGCACATATGGAACAGAAGGCAAACGCAGCGCTACAAGTAATTAATAAATGGGGCTTGAATGTCAAACTTGAGTTCGGCCCGGCTAAAACACAATTAATTGGTTTCTCTAGGAAAGCAAAACAAGCAAAAATTGTTATGAACCGGACAGAACTCAAATTTGTCTCCGAAATCAAATATCTCGGTGTAATAATAGACGAGAAATTGATATTCTCACAACATGTTAAATACGTTACCGCCAAGGCCATGAAAATATTTAACCGTTTATGCCTATTTATAAGACCCACCTGGGGTATACATACCGAAAATGTACGCACCATATATACGCACGTAATAGTTCCTATAGTGACGTATGCAGCTGGAATCTGGGGTCACGTAGCCAGAAAAACATATGTACAACGGATGCTAGAGGGAATGCAGAGACTCTTTGCCATAAAGGCAACAAGAGCCTTCCGCACTACTTCCACTATCGCAGCGCTGGCCCTAGCCAAATTTCCGCCTCTCCACTTAAAAGTACTGGAAACAAACAAACTTGAAACAATAAGAGTCTCAGGACAAACACATTTTGTACACAATGAAATAACATTAGAAAGACCAACCCCAATACACCAACTATTACCACCTCCCCAAAGGATATCCGTAACCTTCGAAATGGCCCACTCTGACACCGATATACAAAACAAGTGCACCTCTGCAGAGTCCGTATGCCTGTACACAGATGGGAGCAAGCTGGAAAACGGGCAGGTCGGAGCGGCCTTCATAGTACTGAATAGTGGACAAACCCAGCCATCAATTATCTATAAATTCAAACTACACACTGCATGCTCTGTCTTTCAAGCGGAGCTTTACGCTGTAGACCAGGCTTGCAAATGGGTACAAGATAATGGGATACGTGCCTCAACTATCTTGTCCGACAGCATGTCTGCCCTGATGGCCCTCGGCGACCGAAGCAATACAAACCCTCATGTAGTCTCCATACATCACCGCATAAAGGACATACAGGTAACTGGTCTGATCCAATTCATATGGGTCAAAGCCCACGCGAAGGTGACCGGGAACGAAGCGGCAGACGTAGCAGCCAAAGCTGCGGCGGAGCTTCACTCTGATTATTGCTACGCCAAGTTCCCGGTCAGCTTCGCGAAGAAAGAGCTGAAGAAGGACACCCTCCAGAGGTGGAGAGAGCTCTATTCAGCAGGTCCTCAGGGCAGTCACACAAGGGAGCTGTGCCCAGAGCTGGACGATGTAGCTACAGTCATGGACAGGTGTGGTGCATCGTTTAGTCTCACCCAAATTTTAACTGGACACGGTTACCACCGGGCATATCTACACAGATTCAAAATCTGCAACACCGACACATGTCCCTGCGATGACACAAGTCGACAGACCATAGACCATCTTGTCACAACCTGCATACGCTTTGCATCAAAAAGAAGTGATCACCAACTCCTTTGCGAATCAGTCAGGGTTCCTCCATTCAATCTGATGGAAGTGACCAAAAAAGAGTCTACAAGGAACTCATATCTGAAGCTCATAGAACATATAATCAATAACCTAAAGGAATTTAACAGAGACGCATAATAACTAAATAATATAATAATCCTACCTTAAACTAATACCTACCTAATACCAGCAAAACAATCATTTATCATCAGAAATTTTAAAATATGGACTGTATCCAATCGCGGTCCTAAAACACACTTTTCATAAAACAAACACGTAGGAAAAAAAAAAAAAAAAAAAAAAAAATCGTGACCAACGCAGCTCCTCGTGTAAACTCCGATATAAATTGACCACAAATCGATACAGACAGTTGATTAAAGAGTCTCGCCGGGGCTGGCCGGGACACGTCCGTAATGAGTGGTTATCGTCGGAGGTAGAGATTGGAACTGTACAATTACTGTTGCGTAGATCTAGCTGTTATAGAAGTCTTTTTTTATATAAAAGATGTTACAGGATGACCTCACTCCACCTGATGGTAAGCGGTCGTGAGGTCCAAAAGTTAGGTCGACAGGCAAAATAGAACTAACCCATTGCGCCTGTCGCCCTCACCCTGAAGACCCGCTGAGATGCCGTTTCACGCCCCGCCTAAAGAACCCAGGATTGTAAGAGGAAGGGTTTCCTTCCTCTTACAATCCTGAGCATGAGCTGGAAGGGCATTCCATGACTTAATGGCACGGGGCAAGAACGAGGAACTAAACCTCTTGGTGCGCGCCACCATCGTCTGGATTGTATGCGGAAAGTATGAGAAAGAAAGGCGTTAGGTTTTAACACAAAAAAAATACGAAACAAATTATCATCATCATCATCAGCCTATCGCGTCCACTGCTGGACATAGCTGGGTTCTTTATGCAGGGCGTGACACGGCATCACATTCAGGGTGAGGGGAACAGGCGCAATGGGTTTGTTCTATTATGCCTGTCGACCTAAATTTTGGACCTAACGACCGCTTACCATCAGGGGGAGTGAGGTCATCCTGAAAGCTCTTCTTATAAAAAAAAAATAGTCTCCAGATGAAAAAATAGTCCAGAAAAATAGTCACCATTTTGGTCAAACATCTGGAAGCCTTACTCTTAATCGCCACGCTGGGCAGTAGGGTTGGCTATCGCAGGTAGCTCATTGCTTTAGCGACGCTGCTGCCCGTCATCGACTTGGTGGTATTTAGCTACGCCTTCAATCGTGATGGTTATACCGCCACCAGTCGATTGTCAGAGCCTCGTTCATGTTTTTGGAATGTATCTTTCTTAGTAGTAAGAAAAACTCAAAGTACAACTATTTTCAGTCTCAATAAGTCTCTCGTTCCTGCTAAGAGTTATCAAGTTTTTCACCTGCAACTAGGTATGTTCTGGTAAAACTTCTTTTAATGAACTGTTCTTTAAACTCAGCTTAAGTAGCTTGCAGAATAAAACCAAAACACGCTATGAATTAAAGATTTCCCACTTAAACAAAAACTGTGAAACTTCAACCCTGATTTCATTTCTCTCAGGAAATTTTTAAGTTTCGTGTGTGCCGGCAAAAAATGTGGCTCTTCGCTGTTCCAAAACCGACTTTGATTGTTGGCTTTAAGGCAGTTTTTTAAGCAAACCGGCCATTTTAAAGTTTAAACCGTAGGTTGGAACCGCATTTAAGTGTGCTAATGATGCGGCCGACGTAACTGACTCTAACTAAGTTCGCCGTAAATTGTAACTCAGTTTGTAAAATAAACAGTTTTAACGTCTGAAGTACGATCTTAACCAGATCATTCTGTGAATTTGAAAGGCATTTTTGTTTGTTAATTCTTTATTGCTCGTAAAATATTGTACAAAAAGCAGACTTGATCGACAGGCTCGATGGCTCATATGATTTTGTCCCTGCCTAGGAAATAAGGGCCGGGGGTTCGATTCCTACCCGGGACAAACATTTGTGTGATGATCCTTTGTGATAATTCTGTATTTGGATGTTTGTTTGAGTTTACGTATCTATATATTTGTGGTAACATCTTTGTTCGGGTACCCGTCACACAAGCTCACAAGTTACTTGCTTTTGGATCGAAGTAATGTTCATGAACATGTCTGTTTGTATTGGTCTGGGTGTTTTCAATGTATAATATGTATTTATTTACAAAAAAAAATGTATATAAGTATGTTTATCAGTTTTCTAGTACCCATAGTACAAGCTGCGGCTTAGTTTGGGTCTAGGTGGCGCTGTGTGGCCCAGCGTGGCATGTCTTGGGTTATTTATTATATTATTATTAATGTAAACTAAGCGTATAGGATATCTATACCCGACAAAAAGGCTAAGCAAAAGCAGTAAGAAGCCAACATTACAAGAGGAGACGTTCGGGTATCTTTTTTTTTATTAGAAGAGCTTACAGGATGACCTCACTCCACCTGATGGTAAGCGGTGATGAGGTCCAAATGTTAGGTCGACAGGCACAATAGAACAAACCCATTGCACCTCTCGCCCTCACCCTGAAGACCCACTGAGATGACGTTTCTCGCCCCCGCCTAAAGAACCCAGGATTGTAAGACGAAGGAAATACATGAGCTGCTATCATCTTTCATTTAATAGCAATTAATAGATGGAAATAGAAAACCATAAATTACCTATTTATTACTTTCCACAAGAGTTATCACTTAACACTATCGCCGAAGGAACCTTAGGGACCTAAATAATTAGACCAGAACTCACGTCTGCAAACATCAACCCTTTTTCAAAGGCCTAAAGATGAATTTGCCTCGTCAGACGTTCAGTAAACACCGAAGGCATTGCTAAATATGTAAATTGACACCAGTTATTGGTGCTATTGAGATAACAAGTACCTATTGTGTGGAAACCAATTAAATTGTAGACAATAACTCTGGGCCACTGACGGGCCCTTTGGGAATTCATTACGGAAGCCTTGTCTGTTTTCTAATAATTAGTCGAGCTGAAGAGGTTGTTTGATGAATTTTGACCAATAACCAAGATTCTATGCTATTTTTATAGTAGCATACCGTTATTTCTGGAATAAATACCGATTCTCAGCAGACATAGTCCAGAACTGTTCGCTTTCAGCGTTCATTTCTTAATCGGACTAGCAAAATATTGCATGACTGGCCCAGATGACTTATTTGGTAGTGACCTCTGCCTTCTAAGCCACGAGTTGTGGGTTCGATCTCCGCATAATACAAACATTTGTGTGCATGTTCATGTCTGTTTGTATTGTTCTGGGTGCTTACTATGTATACTTATTTACATACAAAAGAAAAAAGTATCTAAGTAGGTAAGTTTATCAATTGTCTAGCACCCATTGTACAAGCTTTGGCTTAGTTTGGGGCTAGATGGCGATGTGTGGCTCATTGTTTTGTTGGGGTTATCTCCGAGCCGCAATGTATCCTGATCGCTACGACATGTCCCTTTTTAAATGTGACTTGAAGAGAGCTCTTTCCTCGCGGTAGGCAGTGGCATGACTGCCCCTAGCTAAATCCACTACACATTTCTTGTCATTTCAAATTAAATCATCATCATTACAGAATGACGTTTATCAACTGTCAATACGAGTACATATCACGCCCGATAAATCTCTATAAAACCTTACAATATGACGTCATCAATCATTTATGTAAATCAATTTCGGGAGGCTTTATACAATAAATAATTCATTGTTTCAACTGGCGCTCATCGTTCATTTTAATTTTGTAATATAATCCTCTCTGTCAATTAATGGAGGCCCCGTTTGCATTTAATCTGGTACAAAATGGTGCCGTGATACTGTGAACCTATTAAAATTGCTTCTTGATTCGATGATATTAAAGTAACCATAATAACTGACAATTACTTAAGTGCCAGTATCTGTATAGGAAAATTCCCGGTGAAGAAAAATCTAGGAAGGTCATCATCGTGATTTATATATGTAAAATTAGCCGTGCCCGTGACTTCGTCCGCGTGGAATAGAGTTTCATCGTCTATTTTAACCCCTTAGGGATCGAAGAGAGGTAGGGCATAGCGAATCTTCGCTCGAATTGAGCCGCCCGTCCGGGGAAGGACCTCCACCCTATAGAATACCGCAGTCAAATGACCTCTGGGTCGTGTTTCTGCCGGTGAGTAGGGTTTCCGGAGCTCGTGGGGGGTTAGGGTTGGGCCGGCATGGCGGTGGCAACTGACTAGTAACTGACCAGTTACTTGCCCGTTGTCACAGCGACTTGGGCTTCTCTTTCGCTTTCCATCAGGCGTAGGGAAGCCATTATGTCGAGCCACTATAAAAAAAAAAAAAGAATTGATCAAAATCCTTCCTTCTTAGCGAATGCCTACATCATAACATCTACCTGCATGCCAGCCCGATCCGTCCAGTGGTTTGGGCTGTGCGTTGACCCCCACTCCTAAATTTTGATGCCTTGTATCTTTGTTATTTTTTGTTGACATGAAAGAAGGAAAAATACGTCTCCAATATATTTTTATAATCTCAAATACGTACTTATTTATTTATTTATTTATTTAATCTTTATTGCACAGTTAATAAATGTACAAAAGGTGGACTTAATGCCACATAGGCATTCTCTACCAGTCAACCATTGGGCTAAGCAGAAAGTAATAAATAAGGTAGTGTGCCAAAAAAGTTAATATAATAACTCTTACTAACTTAATATAATGTAATTATTTTGACCCTGGAAACATCCCTATTGTTATTTGAAGCCCTATTGTTTGTTCAGTAGTTGACGTTTGCATTCTAATGATGATGATGATGATGAAGAGAGACCTCAGTTTTTTAACAAAAGCAGTGCATTTATATCCTCAAAAGCTCTTCAGATAGTATGTAGGTACGTCTTGTAACAATATTAAGATTCACGCAAGCGAAGGAATGTTCGTAATTGGACGGGCAGCATGGCTATCTGCCGGGTCAGTGCCTACACTTGTGTTGGGGCCAGGAAGCTATATGATGCTATATGTATATATGTAACAGGTATGTAAGACACAGGTGCATTCAAGATTGAGATCTAAAGGCAATTCCAACGCCCTGATAACGGATGTACCTGGTCGTAAATTAAATGCACAGTAAGTACAAAATAATGATTCAATGAAATTGAAATATGTATAATAACCGACCATTTCTATTTAGAAATGGTCGGTTATTATACATATTTCAATTTTTCCTATTTTAATCCTATTTAGGATCATTATGACTCCTTCATCTTATCCCATAGGCGCCGTAGAAGACGATTAAGCATAAATAAACGCAGAACTACAGCATGGAATTAAATGCGGTTTTCACCAATGTATTGCTAGAGGTCTAACTTAAGATTTAGGCACCATTTTATGGATGTCCGTTATTTTTTAAAACCCGAAACCACGCGTGCAACGCCGCTGGCATAGCTAATAGTACTGAATACAATTAAAAGAAATTAAACTACCACCGGATCCGGAATGCAGCTACTATCGAGAAGAACCTTTTACGTCGAAACATGTGCCGTTCTCAAGGGATCATACAGGCGAAGCCACAGTAAAATACTACTGTCTGTATACGTAAGACAGCTGGATTCGAAACAAAAAGCCCCAAAGCAATTAGTTTGGACACGTGATGCCTTAATCTCGTCTTCCGCTGCCTGTAGGCCGAGGGGATATCGTGTTTGTTTCGTAATGGACAATCGTGATAGGGACGAATATCCCCTTACTTATTATGTGAAACTGCAAGTGATATTAACATTTCGGTTTTTGTGTTTATTTTATGTAATGGGGAGTATCATCAAATCTATTTTCGTATATATCCTCTATCTGAAGGTTGTTTGAAAGAACAGCTTTTTTCACAATCATGTAGGTACATGTTTTATTCTAGTGCAATAAAGATTGTCTATCTATTTGTTATGTATTTATAGGGTAGTTTAAGATAAAGACGCGGCCTACGCTCCCGCCTATGATTTTAAAATAAACCAGTGTGCAACTAGCTACGTTGTTTGCTTGACGCGTCTTACTGCTATAGCTACCTACATACTAAACACTAATAGAGCAATCCATCACAAAAATAGACAAAAATATACTAGGAAAAGTGAAAACAAAATGAAAATTGGGTCAAAAAACGGACAATATATATATTTATAAATAATGTAATACCAGAACCACAACACTGCTACTCGAACTATGTCGTACCAACTAACACTAGATGGCGCTGGGTGTCACTTACATCGCGGGGTCGTTGTTGATCCTATGGAGGCATAATAGCCTCCCCATACTTTTGATCTGTATTCTATTCATTCCATTCAATGCCGAGCCCTCGACGAAATCGCTGAGCAGCAATAAATATGCAAACGATATCAAATCCAAATACACAACCAAAATGGCTGGGCTGTTGCCTCTGTCAAATCTGGGAGATATGCGACTGCACCTAATACTTTGGCAACAACAAATTATACGAAAACAAAAACCAAAATCCCTGTATATCTGAACTCCCTCTCCAAATCGCACAACGGTGCCAACAAAATTCACGGCGAGTCAAATGTTTATAAAAAATCAGTCAGCGTTACCAAGACGTCCACAACAACTGCTGATATGTTCCCTTTTTTCCTTTCCTCTAGTAGTTGCGGTTGTGAGCAGTGGACTTTGACATTCTGATTATGATGATGATGATGAAAAGATTTGGTGCGAAATGTAGGTTACCTCTTTTTTTTGGCAGAATACTATGTAGAATATTTATAGTGCATTTATTTACTGCCACGCGCCGCTGAGCCCTCGACGAACTCGTTGAGCGGCAATAAATATGCAAACGATATCAAATCCAAATACACAACCAAAATGGCGGTTGCCTCTGTCAAATCTGGGAGATACGCGACTGAACCTAATACTTTGGCCTAAATTATACGAGAACAAAAACCATAAACCCTGTATATCTGATCTCTCCCTCTCCAAATCTCACAATCACAACAGTGCCAACAAAATTCACGGCGAGTCAAATGATTATAAAAATCAGTCAGCGTTACCAAGATGTCCACAACAACTTCTGCTTCGTCGAAATCTCTGCCGACTCATCACAAAACTTTGAAGAAAACTACATCGAGCTCTCTTAAGAACGCTAATAAATCGAGTCAGGCGAAAATAGTTTCGAAAGTAGTGAAGGAATCGATTCGAAGTAAGCCTGCGTCCAAAAATAAGGGAACCTAGGAAATAAGAAAAGGGAACAGCGCTGCAAAGGACACGACTAGGACACGACAGATATAGACTTATACCATTATATTAGACCTTCCAAATCCTAGGAATATACGGGTACGCGACCCCGAGGCATCCTAGGTACTGCGTCAGCACTCTATTTCCTTGTCCGCTGCCGTAGTATCCCACACCCCCCTCTTTTCTAAGCCAAATACCACGTTTCCTTTCCCATATCCCATTGTGCAGTTCCCTCCTGCGTATACTCTAAAGACTGATTCGGCGAGGAAAGAAACCCAACGCAGATATGCAAAAGGGTCATCGTAAAAACATAAATACAAATGCGTAATAACTCGTATTAACAAAAAAAAATCGTATTACGTACGGGCGGCAAAATGCTCCCTACGCAATCACTCGCGTTTCATGAGAAGGCGCGACTACTCTAGGGTTAAGAACGCTACTAAATCGAGTCAGGCGACAATTTGTTTTTTTTTATAGTGCCTCGACATAATGGCTTCCCTACGCCTAATTGAAAGCGAAAGAAAAGCCCAAGTCGCTGTGACAACGGGCAAAGTCAGTTACCTGTCAGTTGCCACCGCCATGCCGGCCCAACCCTACCCCCCTTGTTCTGATACCCTTGCCTGTGTCAAATCTGGGAGATACGCGACTGAACCTAATACTTTGGCCTAAATTATACGAGAACAAAAACCAAAAACCCTGTATATCTTATGTCTCCCTCTCCAAATCTCACAACAGTGCCAACAAAATATTAGTCAGCGTTACCAAGACGTCCGCAACAACTTCTGCTTCGTCGAAATCTCTGCCGACTCATCACAAAACTTTGAAGAAAACTACATCGAGCTCTCTTAAGAACGCTACTAAATCGAGTCAGGCGAAAATTGTTTCGAAAGTAGTGAAGGAATCGGTTCGAAGTAAGCCTGCATCCAAAAATAAGGGAAGCTAGGAAAGAAGAAAAGGGAACAGCGCTGCAAAGGACACGACACGGACATGACAGATATAGGCTTATACCATTATATTAGACCTTCCAAATCCTAGGAATATACGGGTACGCGACCCCGGAGCATCCTAGGTACTGCGTCAGCACTCTATTTCCTTGTCCGCTGCCGTAGTATCCCACACCCCCCCTCTTTTCTAAGCCAAATACCACGTTTCCTTTCCCATATCCCATTGTGCAGTTCCCTCCTGCGTATACTCTAAAGACTGATTCGGCGAGGAAAGAAACCCAACGCAGATATGCAAAAGGGCTTAAGTCCCAGTATCTGTATATGAAAATTCCTGGTCATTTTTTTTTACAGTGCCTCGACATAATGGCTTCCCTACGCTGCCCGTCCGGGGAAGGACCTCCACCCTATAGAATACCGCAGCCAAATGGCCTCCGGGTCGTGTTTCTGCTGGTGAGTAGGGTCTCCGGAGCTCATGGGGGGGGGTTAGGGTTGGGCCGGCATAGCAGTGGCAACTGACGGTAACTTACCAGTTACTTGCCAGTTGTCACAGCCACTTGGGTTTCTCCTTGGCTTTCCATCAGGCGTAGGGAAGTCATTATGTCGAGCTACTATAGAAAAAAAAAATGCTTATAAAAAATCAGTCAGCGTTACCAAGACATCCACAACAATTGCTGCTTCGTCGAAATCTCTGCCGAATCGTAACAAAACTTTGGAAAAAACTACATCGAGCTCTCTTAAAAACGTTACTAAACCTATATTTACTATTTAGCCTACCCATACTTTTGATCTGTACTCGAACTGTGTAGTACCAACTAACACTAATAGATGGCGCTGGGTGTTACTTACATCGCGGGGTCGTTGTGATCCTACGGAGGCATATAGCCTCCCCATACTTTTGATCTGTATTCTATTCATTCCATTCAATGCCGAGCCCTCGACGAAATCGCTGAGCAGCAATAAATATGCAAACGATATCAAATCCAAATACTCAACCAAAATGGCTGTTGCCTATGTCAAATCTGGGAGATACGCGACTGCACCTAACAATGGCAACAACAAATTATACGAAAACAAAAACCAAAATCCCTGTATATCTGATCTCCCTCTCCAAATCGCACAACGGTGCCAACAAAATTCACGGCGAGTCAAATGCTTACAAAAAATCAGTCAGCGTTACCAAGACGTCCACAACAATTGATGCTATGTTCCCTTTTTTCCTTTCCTCTAGTAGTTGCGGTTGTGAGCAGTGGACGTTTACATTCCGATTATGATGATGATGATGAAAAGATTTGGTGCGAAATGTAGGTTACCTCATTTTTTTGGCAGAATACTATATAGAATATTTATAGTGCATTTATTTACTACCTCCAAAAGCTCTTCAGACATCGTCCCTGCCACGCGCCGCCGAGCCCTCGACGAACTCGTTGAGCAGCAATAAATAAACGCAAACGATAACAAATCCAAATACACAACCGAAATGGCGGTTGCCTCTGTCAAATCTGGGAGATACGCGACTGAACCTTTGGCCTTTGGCCTAAATTATACGAGAACAAAAACCATAATCCCTGTATATCTGAACTCCCTCTCCAAATCTCACAACGGTGCCAACAAATTCACGGCGAGTCAAATGCTTATAAAAAATCAGTCAGCGTTACCAAGACGTCCACAACAACTTTTGCTTCGTCGAAATCTCTGCCGAATCGTCACAAAACTCTGAAAAAAACTACATCGAGCTCTCTTGAGAACGCTACTAAATCGAGTCAGGCGACAATTGTTTAGAAAGTAGTGAAGGAATCGGTTCAAAGTAAGCCTGCATCCAAAAATAAGGGAAGCTAGGAAAGAAAAATGGAACAGCGCTGCAAAGGACACCACACGGACACGACAGATATAGACTTATACCATTATATTAGACCTTCCAAATCCTAGGAATATACGGGTACGCGACCCCGGAGCTGCGTCAGCAATCTATTTCCTTGTCCGCTGCCGTAGTATCCCCCCCCCCCCTCTTTTTTAAGCCAAATACCACGTTTCCTTTCCCATATCCCATTGTGCAGTTCCCTCCTGCGTATACTCTAAAGACTGATTCGGCGAGGAAAGAAACCCAACGCAGATATGCAAAAGGGCTTAAGTATCTGTATATGAAAATTCCTGGTCTTTTTTTTTACAGTGCCTCGACATAATGGCTTCCCTACGCTGCCCGTCCGGGGAAGAACCTCCACCCTATAGAATACCGCAGCCAAATGACCTCCGGGTCGTGTTTCTGCTGGTGAGTAGGGTCTCCGGAGCTCGTGGGGGGGTTAGGGTTGGGCCGGCATGGCAGTGGCAATTGACGGTAACTTACCAGTTACTTGCCAGTTGTCACAGCCACTTGGGCTTCTCCTTGGCTTTCCATCAGGCGTAGGGAAGCCATTAGTTCGAGCTACTATTGAAAAAAAAATGCTTATAAAAAATCAGTCAGCGTTACCAAGACGTCCACAACAATTGCTGCTTCGTCGAAATCTCTGCCGAATCGTAACAAAACTTTGGAAAAAACTACATCGAGCTCTCTTAAAAACGTTACTAAATCTATATTTACTATTTAGCCTACCCATACTTTTGATCTGTACTCGAACTGTGTAGTACCAACTAACACTAATAGATGGCGCTGGGTGTCACTTACATCGCGGGGTCGTTGTGATCCTACGGAGGCATATAGCCTCCCCATACTTTAGATCCGTATTTTATTCATTCCATTCAATGCCGAGCCCTCGACGAAATCGCTGAGCAGCAATAAATATGCAAACGATATCAAATCCAAATACACAACCAAAATGGCTGTTGCCTATGTCAAATCTCGGAGATACGCGACTGCACCTAATACTTTGGCAACAACAAATTATACGAAAACAAAAACCAAAATCCCTGTATATCTGAACTCCCTCTCCAAATCGCACAACGGTGCCAACAAAATTCACGGCGAGTCAAATGCTTATAAAAAATTACTCAGCGTTACCAAGACGTCCACAACAACTGCTGATATGTTCCCTTTTTTCCTTTCCTCTAGTAGTTGCGGTTGTGAGCAGTGGACGTTTACATTCTGATTATGATGATGATGATGATGAAAAGATTTGGTGCGAAATGTAGGTTAACTCATTTTTTTGGCAGAATACTATATAGAATATTTATAGTGCATTTATTTACTACCTCCAAAAGCTCTTCAGACATCGTCCCTGCCACGCGCCGCCGAGCCCTCGACGAACTCGTTGAGCAGCAATAAATAAACGCAAACGATAACAAATCCAAATACACAACCGAAATGGCGGTTGCCTCTGTCAAATCTGGGAGATACGCGACTGAACCTAATACTTTGGCCTAAATTATACGAGAACAAAAACCATAAACCCTGTATATCTGATCTCTCCCTCTCCAAATCTCACAATCACAACAGTGCCAACAAAATTCACGGCGAGTCAAATGCTTATAAAAAATCAGTCAGCGTTACCAAGACGTCCACAACAACTGCTGCTTCGTCGAAATCTCTGCCAAATCGTAACAAAACTTTGGAAAAAACTACATCGAGCTCTCTTAAAAACGTTACTAAATCTATATTTAGCCTACCCATACTTTTGATTCGTGTTGTATTCATTCTATTCTTTCCATTCAATCATAGATTTATATTCATTCTTAGGGACAAGTCTAAGTGCAAACTATATGCTTTCACACCTGCTAAGACATAACATGGTTGAAACTACAGGCTTTACTTGAACCTATAGTTGGCTGCATGTATGTTGCGTCTTTCCGGAGGTCAACATATTGAACGCCACGTATAAGCGCTCATACCTGACCTGATAAGCTGTGTTATACGCAATAAACGGACTCCCAACCCTTCGCTACGAACTTTGATTCGTCTTCACCCTACGGTTGCTGCCTTGCCCACTGTTTTCATCATCATCCTGGTCGTCTCACCGTCACAATAATCTTAACTAATATTATAAAGCTGAAGAGTTGGTTTGTTTGTTTGTTTGAACGCGCTAATCTCAGGAACTACTGGTCCGAATTGAAAAATTCTTTTTGTGTTGAATAGACCATTTATCGAGGAAGGCTTTAGGCTATATAACATCACGCTGCAACTATTAGGAGCGAAGAAATAATGGAAAATGTAAAAAAAAAACGAGGAAAAAATAACTATTCCACGCGGACGAAGTCGCGAGCACAGCTGAACAGCGCTAGATATAGCCCAAAACTAAGCCGGAGCTTACTATGTGTACTAGGTAACTGTTATAAAATACTTTTAAGTAATACCCAGGCCACAAACAGACATATTCAGCCAAAAATTTTCGTACTATGACAACTTTCAGAGGGCAGCGTTCACTTCTACTGAAATAATTGATTGTAGCTTTTACGAACAGCATTTTGTTAACTTGATTCGATAAGTATTTTTATTTTGTTTATCTAAATTAAACTTGGGTCTCTTAGGAAATTAGGAACCAAGCGGTTCATATGCTTAGGTAATGTGGGTAATTTCAAGCAATCTTGGGTACTACCTGCTCCTATGAAAGTCCCATATCAATTACGTTCCCTTAATTTGATTTTCTCAATTTTTTTGTTGGTAAATCCATGTGTTGTTAAAACCGACCGAAAGGGAATACCAGGAGACGGGCAGCAACAGTTATGGGTATATCATCCAGATGTTTGCCCTAAGTGGAGAACAACTGGAGAGGCCTATGTCCAGCAGTGGACTGCAATAGGCTGATGATGATGATGATACTCGGAGAATGATATGTAGTAACAAACATACAAAAGAAGAATATCCAATCGAATTTCGAACCTTCTCTTTTTTTGAAGTCGGTTAAAAAGATCAAGGTTTTTTGTTAACAAAGGCCCAAAAGAAGCCATAAGCCGGTTTAATTCACAACAGGGTTTTTTCTCCAGTACGCTCATGGCAATCAATTAAAGGATTTGAGAACGGGCCCCAACGCGGCGTGAGTATGAATAAAACATGTCACGGGGTTCCGTAGGCTATGTTTATACATGATTTTTTTAAAAAAACCGCAGCTACTAGGGCGTAAGTTTACCTGAATGGTGATTACCATGTATTCAGGCTCGGTGGCTCAATTAGTAGTGACCCCTGCCTTCTGAACCAAGAGTCGTGGGTCCGATTCCCATTCGGGACAAACATTCGTGTGATGAACATTTGTGTTTGTTCTGTGTCTGGGTGTTTATATTTGTATTTAAGTATATATTTGTGGTACCTTCGTGTTTCTGATACCCATGATACAAGCGCTTAAGCTACTTACTTTGGGATCGGAGCAATATATATGATGTTGTGTGATATTTATATTCAGCAAATCACCAGTGTAAAGAAGTCGTCATTACTATTACAAGCTACTTCTAGTAAAAATAATTATAGGGGATTAAAAATGGCCTGAACTACTTCGGGAAAAGGTAGGCCGTTCCGCTTTTTTAATCGACTTGGCGATAGATAATGATAATAACCGAAGCCATGCCACACTGGGCCACACAGAGCCATCTAGTCTCAAACCAAGCCAGAGCTTGTACTATGAGGACTAGACAACTGATAAACTTACTTAGATACTTTCTTTTTCGTAAATTAATACATTTGCCTATACTTAGAAAACACCCATAATGAATCTCTTCACACCTGCCCTTCTACCAGAAGATTATTTGGAAGAGATCGATTAGCAGCGATAAGACCGCTGAAATTGTCAGTGAATCAAATGTCAATGCCACAAGTTGTCTGTTATAATTTCTCAGTAAATGTTTGTATTTTTGTGCAACAAATAATATTGATATATCTATTTATCCATCTAAGTTGCACGTAGATGACACGATCGAAAACCATGTATGATTTTTTTTGTTTTTATAGTAGCTCGACATAATGGCTTCCTTAAGCCTGGTGGAAAGCGAAAGAGGAGACCAAATCGCTGTGACAAAGGACAAGTAACTGCTCACTGTTCAATTACCTGTCAGTCACCGCCTTGCCGGATTGCCGGCCCAATAATAACCCCCCACGAGGTCCGGAAACTCCCATGATGAAATGTTAGCTGTGAAACGTTACAAGCAAGTCCCAGACAAGCAAAGTTTCAAAAGCAACTGAATTCTCCCTGACTCTGTCTTACTAATACAAGAGGACAGCGCACACAAATTCTATAAAAGAACAATACCTCAACTCCAGTCTTAAAATTTCCCACACTGAAGCGAAGTCACGTGCAAAAGTTAGTGTTCAGACGCAAACAAGTTGGCTAAGGCAAGGCTATGAGATTATTTCCCTCGTGGAAAACTATTTCAATGTTGCAAAGAAAGTTTATTTCAAAGCTAGATTCAGTTCGACTGAACTGGCGGGGAGATGAGAAATTTTTGAGCTAGTTTTTTCAGTTTCAAAAAACTTCCAACTGATTGGTTGAGATATTGGGGGCGAGCGTTTTATACCCTGCTTCCTTTGAAAACTTTGGAAACTTTGTTTTCTCGTTGAAAATAGTGCTGTTAATGTAATTAACTGCCATCAACTGGTACTTAATTGCTCAGTAGGTTTAGTAGAATCGAATAGAAGAGAACAGAACAGAAAAAATCTTGACGTAATTGCTTCACTACGCCCGATGGAAAGCGAAATGAAAGCCCAAGTCGCTGTGACAACGAGCAAGTAACTGGTCAGTTACCTGTCAGTTGTCACAGCTCAATTCGAGCGAAGATTTCGCTATGCCCTATCTCCTTTGACTATGACTTTACTACGCGGGCGTTGTATCCTTTCAAAACTTCAAAATAGACCATAAATATCCAAGTTCAAAATTTGCTCCCTCCTAGCTGAATATAAGCTAAATTGGTGCACTTTCTTGCAATAACGGCAAAAGTTTAAAGAGTTCATCTTCCATAGTGGCACCTTGTATGAGTGAACTTTAAATCAAAACTTTTGAACATAGTTTCATAGTCAGCATGTGTGCGCTTTTAATGTAGATTTGCGTTAATGCATCTTTATGATCGGTGGAAATTTTTATGGGAAAATTTTAGCGACGATTTATGCAAGACGGCTAGCAAGTTCTAGATGCGGGAGGCCCAAGATAGATGAAAGTAGCGAAAACTTAGAGTGGTTATGTCCAGCAGTACACTGCTGGACATAACCCTCTTAAAGTGTTCTGAATGTCTGATAATGATGATGATATTTTCTTCGTGACTACGGTCGTGTTTCGAGATCAGTCAATGTATAGCCCAACTGCCAGGATATCCTACATTGTTATCATGGCTGTGGCAACTGACAAGCGATTGATATGGCTACTTGCCCATTGCTGCACCGACTTGGGTTTTTTTTTTTTTTTATAGTGGCTCGACATAATGGCTTCCCTACGCCTGATGGAAAGCGAGAGAGAAGCCCAAGTTGCTGTGACAACGGGCAAGTAACTGTTTAGTTACCTGTCAGTTGCCACCGCCATGTCGGCCCAACCCCAACCCCCCACGAGCTCCGGAAACCCTACTCACCGACAGGAACATAACGCGGAGGTCATTTGGCTGCGGTATTCTATAGGGTGGAGGTCCTTCCCTGGACGGGCAGCTCAATTCGAGCGAAGATTCGCCATGCCCTACCTCTCTTATCTCTGGGTCTCTTGGATGTTGCCTTGGCACCATATCTAAGTCAGATTTATGGTGAGGGTCCCAAGAACTGTCACAGTGCGGTTTGGCTCTACTTTCTTAGTGCGAACGGCTAAACTATGGAACTCCTTGCCGGACTCTTTGTTTCCAGAGACATAAAATCTTCATCATTCATCATCATTCTTCATTCTTCATCATCACCGATTCACTCTCGCCTTGCGAGAGTGAATCGGTATTTTCTGGGTAAGCGTGCTCCATCGTAGCCTTCAATATAACTTATCACCAGGTAAATTGAGGCCAAGCGCAAACCCGTAGTGAATTAAAAAAACAAGATATATATTGTTGTTGAGTTTTGAAATAAACAACCGTTAAAGGAGTCTGCCCACTACACCGTATCATACCATGGCCGTGCTATGAACGTGTCAAGCACGGAAGGTAATACGATACGGCTTGCTTTGCCCACTGAAACGAGTCGACGGCGTTTAATGCCCGTATGATGCCCGTATGATGCCGGTATGGTGTCCGTATGCAACCCGTATGTTGCCCACCCGTAATTTGTGTGACTATTCATAGGAAGCCGTTTCATTATCGCATGTGTATGGGTAATGCCTGGACGTCTGGGGAGTGGTTTTAAGAATAGGTATGGCTATTAAAAGATTAACTGTACAATTTGTACTAAGATTTTATAGGCTGGACTAAACTCAGAGAAGGCATTTGAGACGCGTTTATAACGGTCCTTATACGCGGTTATAACCCGTATTATCACCGTGCGCGGAGCGTACCGGCACCGGCAAAATATTCTCGCCGACAATTCTGAACTGTCCGTGCATGGCACGCGACGGTGCTGGTCGGTGACGGAACGGTCTAATGGGCATCGTCTCATAGTTTTCAATACAAAGAATACTTTTTTGTCTGACACGTTCATAGCACGGCCATGGTATGATACGGTGTAGTGGGCAGACTCCTTTAAGCCCGAAAACAAAATCGAATCAATGTATCAGAGCTCGACCGCTAATACGATAAATGTGTAAAACTAACCTCTAAAACTTATCATCGGCTTATGGCTTCTTTTGGGGCTCTGTTTCTCTTGAGGTTAATCTTTTGAGGTTCTAAATTCGATTGGATATTCTTTTTTGGTATGTTTGTTACTACATATCTCCGAGTATCATCATCGTCATCATCATCATCAGCCTATTGCAGTCCACTGCTGGACATAGGCCTGTCCAGTTGTTCGCCACTTAGAGCAAACATCTGGAGGATATACCCATAATCGCCACGCTGGGCAGGTGGGTTTGCGATCGCAGGGCGTCTAGTAAAAAACTTATAAAAAATAATAAAATCCAGTTTGTGAATAACAAAAACAAGAAATAAGGATTACACCATCTCCTCAGACCTCAAACAAACGCCTAGAAAAAGCCGGCCTTAAACAAATTGCTTATCCCTCCCTGTATAATGAGTTTTTTCGTCCGCCCTAATTGAACACCAGTTCACACCTCCTTGCGTACTGTTGGCATACAAATCGGTTTCGCCCCGCTTGTAGTAAGAGAACTAGTTGTCAAAATTACTACGTTATCTGGAATCTAAATATATCTAAATATACTAGCTTTTGCCCGCGGCTTAGCTTGCGTTAAATTCGGGCTGAATGCTCCATACAAACTTCCAACCCCCATTTTAGGGAAGTGGGGGTTAGAAACGGGCAAAAAGTAGCCTATGTTACTCTCCATCCCTTCAACTATCTCCACTTAAAAAATCGTTTCGCTCCGTTTTGCCGTGAAAGAAAGACATACAGACAGACACACTTTCCCATTTATAATATTAGTATGGATAACTAGGTTCCATCTAGGTCACTAGATCTTCTCTGACCAGATCACTAGACCAGTCTTCCTAGGTTATCCGATAACGTATCCGATCTCGCAATAAGCTCCTGAACTGTAAGGCGATTAACGTCTTATCCTACGTTGTTTCCATTTGACTTATCTCGGTTTTGGATTAACGCAATTTTCTTTTATATACTCGTTTGAAATTAATGCAGATTATGCAGAGGTTTGAACAAGTGGTAAAAAGTATATAGGCGTATTTATTTTTGGTTTTACACCTACAAAGTATAAAACAAAGTAGCTTTTTGTGTATGCGTAGATCTTTTAAACTACGAAACGCGGTTTTTTAAATTGATGACTGAATGAATCAAAGGAAGTTTTATAGGCAAAGATTTGATTGATTGTTTGTTTGAATTGAATAGGCTCCGAAACTATTGGACCGGTTTGAATAATTATTTCACTGTCAGTAAGCTACACTATCTCCGATGAACATCATCATCATCCTAGCCTTTTCCAGATTGTCTCAGGGTCAGCTTCCCAAACTGAGAGATTTGGCGAGGACTAAGCTTTTACACAGAGCGACTGCCATCAGACCTCTGCAAGACTTAGGGTAAGCTATACCCATTCCCAGTTAGGCGTCAGAGTTATCATCATCTCTGATACGATGTAACGACTGCTATCTGAGTTGGTAAAGATAGCACCCGGGACCAACAGCTTAACGTGCCTTCCGAAGCACGGAGGAAATCGGTGTCAAATTTTGGTCACCCATCATCGGATCGACCGCGACAATGGTTGCACAACGTTGCGATCATCTCCGATGAACACACGCCATGTTAATATTATATGCATTTTATGTGATCCAGCTATAATGTGATTGGTTGGTTGCTATGTAAATGTCAGTGCCATGTCAAAATAACCAATAACTAAACAGTTGATCTGCCAATGTGCTGGCATCTGGTGGATTTCTTTTTTCAGAAAACTCTCATTGTAGCGGTTTTAGGGTCTCTGTTACTATAAAAAACATAAACAAGTCAGGATCAACGACTTATTTTTACATCAAAGATAATAGCTAGGCACCAAACCGGGCTCAAAGTTCAGAACTTAATACTTCAATCACTGGTAAAAAGAAATAAAATTTCTTTCATATAATATTTTTAGAATATTCACCTGTGAACTTTTCATCTGGGTTTGATTTCCGTGGCCTTTGACCTTTAGCTTCGGCTTTTATTGTTGTTTGAAGTACCGATAACTTAGCTCGAGGTATTTATTTACGTTGGGTAACAAATAATAGGATACACAAATGAACGATTATTATTTCTATCGCATGTCAACAACCTTTTAACAAACACGTCATATTCTTTTATTTATAGTAGCTAAGTTATTATGGCCGACGCCCTGTCGGACGTCCTAGGTACCGCTGACGCGCGAGCTCGGCGTGGCGGACTGGCAAAAGATGGCGCACGACAGATCGAGATGGCGACGTATAGTATCGGAGGCCAAGACTCACTTTGGGTCGCTGTGCCACCACAGTAAGTAAGTTATTATCATCCGTCTATCGCAGTTGATCGCAGTCCATTGCTGGTCTTTCGAATTGTTGTGCATCACTTTAGTCAAACATCTGGAGATGAACAAAGGGTAACTGCCCTAATGCACTATTGCACTCGCACTCCTCCCATACAATGACTTTGGGTTAATTAGAACCCGTAAGTAGGGTGAATACAAAAAAATGATGATTAACTAACACGTATAACACTTTACCTATAGGTTTTCGCCGAAACACTATGCTTGCGCGTTGTAAAAAGGGACAACGCCATCTATGATGAACAAACGGAACTAAACTGAATTTTACACCTTATTATTTACAGTAGGCTTTGCCCATACTCGCCATACTGAACACCCGAGTTGGCATTCGCAAAATCGCATGGGCGTTGCTTCTCGCGCTAGTGACGCTGCTGCCCGTCATCGGCCTGTAGAATTTAGCTGCGCCTTCTATTGTGATGGTTATACCGCGATCAGTCGGGTGCCAGAGCCTCGCTTGTTTTTCGGCAGAATGCACCACGTGTAGATGAGGATAGCTTGGAACGGAAAGATGATGTGTCGGTCGTTCCCTTAATTTTTTCATTAGGTGCACGTTATAGTGCCTTTAATCCGTGTATAGCGCGGATGGCTCGCTTCTACAATAGAAAAATTGCTTGTATGTTAACAGCGGACCCCTTTTATTGTCCCTGTTTGTTGTACAGCGTCGTAACGTCACGCTTACGACACGACTGCGCTTACGACCCGTGTGCAAAATGCTTGTGCTTTTGTGTTTTTTTCTCGAAACATAGTTGTGATACTTAACTACGCTACATGGGAAACAAACACCCAGTAAACTAAGTACTAACCGTAACAAAAGTCGCAAATCTACACACGCTTAAGCTCAAACTATAATTTGGTACTGACACCGTTTAAACACTTCAACTGACATACAAAGTATCATCTCATTTAAACTTTGTTTGTTCTACAGTCGGGCGAACAGCTATGAGCTATCCACGTGAATAGTCGCTCAAATGTGTGTAAAGGTTAGTTTATACGGATTTATAGTATGTTTATGAGATGTTGTTGATGTTTAAGATAGGACCTCCACCCTATAGAATACCGTAACCAAATGACCTACGGGTCGTGTTTCTGCTGGTGCATAAAGATTTAGGAGCTCGTAGGGGGTTTGGGTTGGGCCGGCCACGGCATGGCGGTGGCAACTGACAGGTAACTGACCAGTTTCTTGCCTGTTGTCACAGCGACTTGGGCTTCTGTTTCGCTTTCTTTCAGGCATAGGGAAGCCATTACTATAAAAAAACAATGTTTTACTAAAAGTTTAACAAAAGGGTTTTAAGGAAATCAGATTTTGAAGTACCATAAATTATGTAAGTGACTTACATTAATCAATTGATGCTCTACTGACAAGATATTAGTTACAACAAAATAAAGATATCTATAAAAGTATGTTCAAAAAACTTAATCACTACCAACCACTACAAATCCTATGTACATCAGATATAGAAATTATGGGTAAAACCTCCAGATGTTCGCCCACAGGGGGGAACAACTGGAGAGGCCAATGTCCAGCAGTGGACTGCGATAATCTGATGATGATGATGAGAAAGATAGATATTTTTCTTCTTCTCAGGGGCCTTACTACAAAAAACGAAAACGATCGTTCGTTGAATGGATCGCGTATTTTTGCCCCATAAATCCCTCTCATTTCTCCCTCTCGTGTACTAATCAACGTTAAAAATCAACGTTGACGAATTTTAGTTCGTATAATTCGAACACGGAAGGGACAAATGAGAGGGATTTATAGGGCAAAAATACGCGATCCGTTCAACGAACGATCGTTTTCGTTTTCTGTAGTAGGGCCCTAGTTTTCTCCTTTTAGTATAAAGCTAAATTACATTTCCTCTACAAGAAGGAAAGGAGAGGATCGCTTCTGGAAGTGATCACTTACTAGCAAACACTGCCTAAATGGTAATACATTCTAAAATAAAATAGAGATTACATTTAGCACTTTCTACAAAAAACCTCGGAAGAGTCGCACGATCAATTTTAACCGCAACATCAATTCAATTTGCATCTACCCATCTCCTGTAGGAATTAAAAATGTATTTTACTTTTTAACCAAATCCCAAATTGTATTAATTAAAAGCATGACGTCATACTTAACCCTCCACCCAGTTGGGTGGGTCACTAATTAAAAACATTCCGGCTAAAAGAGGACTCATAAACACTAGTAGCCTGGTTTTAAGATATTTTAGTTTAAAATTAAAAGAAAATTAAGTATTTTTGTATTAAAATATCGTCATATCAAAACTTCAACTTAAAGCGATGAGTAAACTATAATAATATCATCAATCAAGCAATAGTGAAGGAATTTGTAGTGTGTAGTGTACAGTTAGAAGAAAAAAAAAGTAAAGTAGACTTTAGGGATGTAAGGGAGCGGCCTATCATCTTTTCGCTCCAAGCCCACCTCACCTGCCGATTATCGAACGAGGCGCTGGCAACCGACGGCTTCCGGTTTAACCATCACAATTGAAGGCGTAGCTAAATACCACAGACCGATATAAAGCAACATCCCGCCTGCCCAGCGTGGCGATTATGGTTATATCCTCCAGATGTTTGCCCTAAGTGGCGAACAACTGGAGAGGCCTATGTCCAGCTGTAAACTTCTCCAGCAGTGAACTTCAATGTTCAATGATGATGTACACTTTGGAAGTGCGACAAAGTTGAACCTGTTAATCTATTAACTTTCTATTGCGACAAGATTCTAAAGTCACCTAATCGTGTTAAGTAATATTTGAGTATGTACGATAACAATTGCGGTTGCAAGAACTTGGCCCTTTTTATAATCAAATGTTTCCTATATTAAAAACCCCTTTCATACAAACTCCGCTCATTTAGCGGCTTGTACAATTCCGAGCGAAAAAGAGATAATTTTCACAGCCCCAACATAAATTAAAAAGAACTTACCGTTGAATATTTAATGTAAAGTTTGCGCTAGACAGACACAAAAAACAAATTTGCTCAACGAAAAATAAAATAGTACGCAATTAGCATGCTTATTTTTAATTACAGTCCGCAGGTAGCGACAGATGTGTTTGAGTGCGAATGCGGATATAGTGAGAAAAGCGTAGCGGATATTTTTTTATCTTTACAAAGAAGATTTCATGTAGATTTTTTTTTCATGATATAGGGGGCAGACGAGCAAGCGGTTCACCTGATGGTAAGTGATAACCGCCGCCAATGTACATCTGCAACATCAGGAGTTACAGCTGCGCTGCCGGCCTTTAAGGAAGAGGTATGCTCTTTTCTTGAAGATTTGGGATAGATATATTATTTATATAGTATATAGATTTTATATGCCAGTTACATGCCAGTTGTCACAGTGACTTGGGCTTCTCTTTCGCTTTCCATCAGGCGTAGGGAAGCCATTATGTCGAGCTACTATAAAAAAAAGGGAATATTAGGAAACGGGCAGGAGTGTTTATTATTGCCTGGGCACAAATGTGTTATAAGATGCTGTATGTTTCTCTAATAAGAAATACTGTAAGTACTGTATAATATCAGACGGTAAGCTTGCTCCTCTTCCATTAGCAGCAATAAAAAAATGCCTCAGTAGTGGGATAACAAGTGTGGTCTGCCTGTTGTCTTTCCCCGGCTTTAGTTTCGCGTGCTGTATTAGTTATTAATTTATATTCTCTTTTCGTCAATAATGTTATGCAAGATGTGATTACCTTAAATAATAAGAACGGTTAGTTATTTAATATATACTGATGTAATTTTCATGTACCTACTGATGTATCTTATGTTGGTGATCCAATAAATAAATAAACAACAAAGCCTTAGTAAAAGAAACCCTCTCATTGCTATTTTTTTTTTTTTATAGTGGCTCGACATAATGGCTTCCCTACACCTGATGGAAAGCGAAAGAGAAGCCTAAGTCGCTGTGACAACGGGCAAGTAACTGGTCAGTTACCTGTCAGTTGCCACCGCCATGCCGGCCCAACCCTAACCCCCCACGAGCTCCGGAAACCCTACTCACCGGCAGAAACACGACCCAGAGGTCATTTGACTGCGGTATTCTATAGGGTGGAGGTCCTTCCCCGGACGGGCGGCTCAATTCGAGCGAAGATTCGCTATGCCCTACCTCTCTTTCATTATTATAACCTCACCCGAATCTATAGTATTCAACAAGCTGAGGCCATTAAAATAAAAACAACAATTTTTTTGGCAAATTACTGTCCAATTTGTTTTTTTATTTAACCTTTTTATAAGCCCCTTTGTACCGCAAACAGACATTACAAGAAATTAAGACATGATTTTTAAGTTCTGTGAAGCGTTAGGTATGAAATTAATTGTTAGTTTAATGCCTTATTCTTATTTTGTTTATTAATTTTCAGTTATTATAATGAATTATTTAACTGGTTCACAGTCCAAAAAAATCGAATACGAAAGTTTATTTGGATAGACGGATGTTTTTCGTCCTTTTGATTAATTAACGAAAGCGTATTTTAATATCGGAAGGATTTCGAAGACACTTGAGAACAATGGTTTAGCTCTTACACCAGATTAACCCATCACTAAATAGTAAAAAACAAAGTCGCTATTGTCTGTTTGTCCCTATGTATGCTTAGATTTAAAACTACGCAGTTCATTCTGACGCGGATTATTTAATACTCGTACATAGAGTGATTTAAAAGAATGGTCCATACGTATAATACAACGTATATTATAGTAAAAAACCACTGATTCCTGCAGAGGCTTCCAATGTGATGTCGTAAACATTTTTTTAGCACTTACATAGTAAACGGGATAGGTATTAAAGCTTTTCTTTTTTAATTAAATAGATAAATAACCGAAGACATGCCACGTTGGGCCATACATCGTCACCTATCCCCAAACTAAGCTGAAGCTTGTACTATGGACACTTGTAAGCTTGTACAGTGGGATTGTACTATGGTGTATAAACTTACTTAGATATTTTTTCGTCAATAAATACATATTATACATAGTAAACACCCAGACCAATACAAACATGTTCATAAACATAAATGTACCGTGCGGGAATCAAAATCAAAATCACTACCCTTGGCTCATAAGGCAGAGGTCACTACCAAATGAGCCATAGCCAAACCAAATATCCGAAGAGAAGCGAGGGCGAGACCCTAGTAGATTAGAATTTTTAGAGATAGGTATCATCATTTTTCATAATCCCCGAGATTCACGCGCGCAAAGCCGAGCGCCACCGCTAGTTCCAACATAAAGGCACTTTTTTCTTCCACTTCCTTCATACATTTGAATCACGTACCGGCGAGATGGGCGGCATAAAACACATTACCGCCCTACGTCGTAGTCGGTAAACGTGAACCAAATTCCGCCTTATTTACGACGTTTTATAGAGCGCACTTTTTCATTCTTAGATTGGACTTTTTGTTATCCGGGCCCTACATTTCTTTGTTGGTCGTCGTTAATTTTTATTCTTCTAGTAAGTAAACTATGAATGTATGCTGGGTAGATTTTAATTATTTAAACGCAAATATTTATTTTTCCGTGGTCTAAAAGCCCATGAAAGTATTTTAAAGGTCTTTGAACACCTCAGTACAAACGAAATTAAGCAAAATGTAATAATAATAATGGATCTCATTGACTATGGGATTATTCCCATTAATGTGAGAGACGGGAATCTCTATAATAAACCGATATTTAAATAACATGCCATGCTAGGTAGCATAACTTCGTCTTGTGAACTGATAAATTTACATGTATTTGTGTATATATTGTATTATCTATTTTATGTATTTAATATATTATTTATTTTATCTTACTTTTCACAGTTTGCACTGCCTTCCCGTTTCTTTAGCAATTGTCCTCTACCTGAAGGTTGTCTGGAAGAGATCGCTCCCAGCGATAAGACCGCCTACATTGTACCTACGATATGTTTGTATACTCTTTCCTGTAAATGTTTATGTTTGTGCAATAAAGAATATCTATCTATCTATCTACATTTATTTTTTAATAAATGCATAACACATAGCAAACACCCATACCAATACAGAGAGACATATTCATGCACACGAAGTGTGTTGTGTGCCACAACAACTAGAGATGCTTATGTCCAGGAGTAGACTGCAATAGGCTGATGATGATGATGACGACACCCACAGGATGCGAAGGAATGATTCTATTCTATGTCCAGAAATTACGAGGACAGCGGAATGGCTATCGCAAAGTATCCACATTTCCATACCGAAACCACATCTTTACAGAACCACTTTCCCCCACTTCCTGAGACTAAACCGTTTACGAAAAACCGTAGGTACAAACGCAGCGCCTAAGTTCAGAAAGCACCTCAAAGCCTAATACAGATGGACAGGCTTTTAAGCACGGGAGCTTTTAGCGATCTTCTCAGTACATTGTATCGGGTGACAGAAGCTTTAAGGCTGGACACACAGCGGACGGGGCGCGACGGGAAGGTTCACGTTTAAAAAATCGAATGTATGTAAATAATAACATACCAATTATACCAATATACCAATTATCTGAAACAAATGAAATATTCTTATTATTATTAACTAGCTGTGCCGGCGGCGTCGCACGCAAGGATATCAAGTTTCGTAAATAACGGACTTCCATAAAATGATGCTTAAATTTTAAGTTAGACCTCTAGCAATACATTGGTGAAAACCGCCTTCAAATCCATGCAGGCGTTTTCGCGTGATGCACATTCAAACACACAGATAAAAATTTCTCCCATTTTCCCAACACTTCCCCTCACTGCTCTACTCCTATTGATCGTATCGTGATGAAAAGTATACTATAACCTGTCTAGGGGTAAGAAGACATACATACAGACAGACAGACAGACAGACAGACAGACAAAAATTTTACTGATTGCATTTTTGGCATCAGTATCGATCGCTAATTATCCCCTAATAGTTATTTTAAAAATATATTTAATGTACAGAATTGACCTATCTACAGATTTATTATAAGTATAAAGAAGATTAAATATCCTCATATAATATAACAACATTCCATAGAATTTTGTTAAAGATTTTTTCACTCTAGTCCAGCACATGAAAGTAATTTCTTGATAGGAAAACCAGTAACAATTATCTATATCAAGTTGTCGGGTGGCACCAACCCTGATACAAAGGTAGATTATTTATTGTATGCGTTTAATGTGCAATAAAGTACTGACATAAACTACGTATAGCAGAAATTTGCGGTCTTATAATACTACTATTAATTTATTTTAATTATAAGCAAGACAGTCTAATCCAGGCTTACGTCCAGCAGTGGACTGTGATAGGCTGATAATGATGAAGGCAGTTTATAATCAGTAAAAAAAAAGAAAAAATCGGTTTCTATATTAATAATACGTTCAGAGTATTGCCGTTGTCTCCACGCCCATTGTGTGGCGAGCCCTTAATTTGCCCCCATTACATAAAAGAAGACAGCTGATGTTCGACGCAAGTTGAGGCGAGTCGTATAAGTAACGTGTGACGTTTGATTTAATACAGAACATGTTGAAAACTTGCTTGGGGAGGTAAAGGTTTAAAACTGACATATACTATAAAGGTTTCATAAAAAAAATATGTTCATTTGGGAAACAATCCGTCCGTGTGAATACTTGTAGGCAGGGCCGTCTTTAAACTATTTGAGGCCCTGGGCACATTAGGATCATGGGGCCCCTATGACCTAAATATCAGTTATCATTTGGTAATCTGGCAGGAACTTGGGGGGGGGGGCTTCCATCACGGGGCCCTGGGCTCGTGCCCATAGTGCCCAGTGGGAAAGAGGGGCCTGCTTGTAGGCTTATGATGATGATACCACTTAGTCATAAAATGTTACCAAAGTCACTTCAGGACGGTCGCCAGTTAGGTATTTAACAACCTGATGAGGAACTGAAATCCAAGAAGACTACTCCTATGATACCCACGCAAGTAGATGGGGCGGTGATTTGTTTTGTTTCTCTGTTAATGCTCGGATACACCATTTAACGTCAACAATTTAACCGTATGAACGCCGTTTGCTGAATATGATCACAGTGACTTTCTATAGTATCTTATTAAATTTTCTTGATTTTCAAAGGATTAATCATTTAAAAGGTTTCCTCACATTACAGCTACAAAATGTTGTCATATAACACCACAAGCCTACACACTACAAACATAAAAAAGGCATGAATAAACACAACGATTTATGGCGTGAAAATAAGAAAATATGAGTCGAGAAAAAAACAATAAAAAATTGCGCCCGTGCCTCTCCACTCGGAGTCGGGCGAAATAATTTAACGGTTCATGTTACGGGAGCCATTCCGATGGTCGAAATTATTTTAATTGGTCAAAGAAACGTGTACCGGCGACCGATTAAAAATGTAATTAATTTCGGTTTTCCCATTTTGTTAGAATGACTTTTGATTAGAGATAAGCATGTTTATTTTGTGGTAAATTATGTTTTCGTCTATTGTTAAATAATTTACTTTTGGCTGCGGTATTTTATAGGGAATTTTATAAACTGTGTTTAAAATACCACCTGGTTTTATCCGGTTTTAAATAACGTTACGGTACGTAACCACAACGCATCACCTCACTCATAGCAGTAAGGTTTTAACCGGTTTTAACAACCCGTAATACATACCATTCAAACGCTACAGTACATTACCACAAGGCACCACGTGGGCTCACTCGTAGCAGTAATTCGTAGCACTCATCTGATTTCCTTCGTAGCACTGCTCTGTAGCACTGTTACAATTGCTACGAAAACAGTAACAGTGCTATTTAAGGTTGAAAACACATGTAATGCGCGGCAACATGACCTCAATTCAGTTAATATGGCTTAACAGAGCGATTTCGGGAACGATGTTTTTGAAATTGCGATGCCAAGCACTAACACCATACTGGGGAACTTGGCAGTAATGTTATATCATGTAAACTGGTCTATAATATTATTATAAAATTTGTGAAAGATTCTTTGGAAGCTAGTTGAACGGAGCACGAATGATCATTGATTTCTTTTTATCAAAAAACGGGTTTTGGTGTAAAAATTTGCTTTTATTTGTCCTCTACATTTCAGTTAAGTAATAAAGATAGAGGGATGAAGGAGAGCGACCCATATTTCGCTCCAAACCACCCTCACCTGCCCATAGTGCATCCTGCTGAATAACAAACGAGGCTGGTGGCGGTAGAACCATCATCACTGAAGGTGTAGCTAAATAGGACAAGCCGATGGGATGTAAGGGAGCGGCCTATCAAGCCAACTTCTCCTGCCCATGGTGTATCCAGCCGAATAACTAACGAGGTGCTGGCAACAGACTTGGTGGCGATATAACCATCACAATTGAAGGCGATGACCGATGACGGGCAGCAGCATCACCGGAGCGAGAAGCTACCCTGCAATCGCCAACCCGCCTGCCCAGCGTGGCGATTATGGTTATATCCTCCAGATGTTTGACTTAAGTGGCGAACAATTGGAGAGGCCTATGCCCAGCTGTGGACTGCAATAGGCTGATGATGATGATGACGTGCAACAGCATCACTGGAGCGAGAAGCTACACTCTGTGATCCCCCGCCAGCCCAAGGTGGCGATTATGGGTATACCCTCCAGATGTTTGACTTAAGTGGCAAACAACTTAAGTGGAAAGGTCTACGTCCAGCTGACCGCAATAGGCTGATGATTAAGTTGATAGTTATTTTTTTAATAAAATTATTTCAAAAATTTGACTGGCTCGGTGGTTCAATTGGTAGCGACCCCTGCCTTCTGAGCCAAGGGTCGTGGGTTCGATTCCCACCCGGGACAAACATTCGTGTGATGAATACTTGTGTTTGTTCCGTGTCTGGGTGTTTATAAATTGTATTTGAGTATTTATTTGTGGTACCTTCGTTGTTCTGACACCCATAACACAAGTGCTTAAGCTACTTACTTTGGAATTAGAGCAATGTATGTGATGTTGTCTGATATTTGTCTGATATATTTTTTTTATATTTTAATCAGTCATGCAATGACGAGTCGTATCCGACTGGATACGACCGCCCGCAACCGCGGTGGCCGATTAAAAATGTAATTAATTCTGCAATTGGTTTTCAATTCGCGGTCAGACATGCCACGAATGTTGCTACAAATGATTGTTTTAGCTGTATTTTTTGTTAATGAGATACATTTGATACATATTTATTATTGTACGCCGTACCTACAGTTGACTTTAAATTAGGTGTAATAGACATATTCATGTGATGAATATTTGTCTTTGTCGGAACAAACTTTGTCTGGGTGTTTGGTGAATATTTGTCTTTGTTCCGTGTCTGGGTGTTTGGATCATTCATTCTAAGTAAATATTTTTGATACCTTCCTTGTTCTGATACTATAATTCTGCGTGTAAAGCCGCGGACAGCAGCTAATCAAGTATTAATGATTCGTTGTATAATTTTGATGGTCTTATCGGTATAAGGGATCTCTCCCAGACTTGGTAGAGGTTAGAAAAAAACCGACCAAGTCGAACCAGGTAATCGCTTGAAATCTAGTGCAATTGTGCGGAACGCTTCAAGCGCGAGTCGAATTCGCACTTAGCCAGTTTTTAATTAATCTTTGCGCAGGGATGTTGCGTCTTTGTGCGTTTTCTACCGTATATATCACGGCGAGTGTTCGGAGGAATTGTTTGATCTGGTACCGGCTGCTATTTTTCATCATCGTACATCTCGCACCAATTCTAGATTTCATCCTTATCATCTTGATAGTTGGAGGTCTTCCACGGTGCGTTTTGCGCGCAATTTTCTGCCTCGTGCAACCGGTCTTTGGAATCGGCTTCCTGCTGCAATTTTTCCGAGTGGATATGATTTAGGGACCTTCAAAAAGCGAGCCTATAGATTTCTCAAAGGCCGGCAACGCACCTGTGACTCCCCTGGTGTTGCGGTGTCTATGGGCTGAAATGATCACTTACCATCAGGTGACCTTCAGGCCCGTTTGCCCCCTCTTCCATAAAAAAAAAAAAAATCTTACAATGCAATCATTACAGCATTGAAATAATAAAGGTTTAAAAAGAAGTATCAATAAGTTCATTGAATTAACAGAAGAATAAATTTTTCATTTCCGGATACCGCAGTGAATTTAATTATCAGTTGCGGGCAATTTGAATTGAATCGATCCCGGATAATCCCTCCGGCTGGGATTACGCGGCCGTGGTGGGGGAAAGTGGGGCAGAACGCTTTTTGCATCCGTTTAGGTGAGGTGTACCTACCGCTTTGTTATGTTATATTATGTCTAGGAAGGAGGTAGACCTCCTTCTATACTATAGATAGTTAGTATAGGTGACCAGTAAGTTAATATATCCATAGAAATCAATCATATTTGTTGTAATTACTGCATAAACATTATAATCTCAGAAATATGGAGCGCGTAGCGCCATCTATGTTTTGCACTGGGAAGACTCACGAGTATATGATTTAGTTATCATACTTTTGTTATCTGTGGTTAATTCTAACTTTTTCCACTCCTAAGAAAAATGGCTTTGTAATGGTCTGTTTGGTATCGGTACGAATTAATAAAGCAACAACTTATCAAGTTAAATATATTTTCAACAATATTAATTCATTTTTATGTAAGGGAGCGGCCCATGATGTTTTCGCTCCAAGCCAACCTCACCTACCCGTGGTGCATCCTACCGAACAAAAAAAGAGGCACTGTCAACTGACTGGTGGCGGTATAACCATTACAACTGAAGGCGTTACTGAATACCACAGACTGATGGCGGCAGCAGCGACACCGGAGCGAGAACCTACGCCCTGCGATCGCCAACCCACCTGCCCAGCGTGGCGAATTCGGGTATATTCTCCAGGTGTTTGCCCAAGTTGCTAAACGGAAATCTCAAAAGTCGACTCTCACAAAAACCATGGTAATTTTCGTCACTACAAGGATTAAAAATTCACTACTATACTACCGACGCTTTTCTACATTCACAACATTACCAAATCATAACTCAGCAACAAAAACACCTGTTATATAACAGATGTAATACAGACAGACAGCTTATTACACAGGTTTTATTACGCGACAGACATTAACGATTTATATCTCAATTTCCTGAACCGTATAAACGACTCTCATTTTCATAGATACAATGTTGAGTGTACGAAAAATTGTAGGTGAAATTTTTATTCCGGCGCCATTTAAATCTTGAGGGTGTACCGTTCGCATAGAAAATGTTGACGATTCATTTTATGTCAGTTGTGCGTCGATTAAAAAAAACTAGACAACAACGAGATTCGGTTTTAATCATGAACATTTGTGTTTTTTTACACGTAATATTTATATCATGTGTTTTTTTTGTTTGATAATACATATTACTAAAATTATTAAAAAAAAAATTAACCCGACTTAAAAAAAACACAAATGACCAAAACTAAAAAGCGATAAATAACGTAAGTATTTCTATCCTTAATACTATGTCGCTATTAATATGTAATATTATAACATAATCAAACTAATTTTTTTCTAGTACTATGAGTATCAGTGACTATGCTTGACAAGACAAGTTATCGAGTTGTAGGGAGCTTACTTACTTACATATTTGGCTAGATTTAGTCTCACCTTAGATATTAGGCAATGTGACCGACATTCAGTAAGGAGAGAATATTTAATTGCGTACCTAATGGGGTAATAATGATGCAATCTTGCGGAAGAAACCGGGGCCAATAAATTAACGTGTCTTCCTGGTGCTAGGGGTATTTTAATCGCGATAAGATCCGGGTTTTACCCGCAACGAGCCAGTAAAAACATTTTATATTTTACTGTTACACATTGTAACTGAAAATTTATAATCACATACAGTGATCATGTCTCGGATTTGTTTTTCTGGGAGATGGTCCGCCATCATATGGTGTAACAGTTTTCCCTTGGGAAAACTTTACTCGTAGAGGCGAGTTGTTGGGAAATGTTTGGCACATTTTTATGTATTTACTAGCTGTGCCGGCGGCGTCGCACGCGTGGATATCGGGTTTCAAAAATAACGGACTTCCATAAAATGGTACCTAAATTTTAAGTTAGACTTTTAGCAATACATTGGTGCAAACCGCATTTAATTCCATGCAGTAGTTTCCGCGTGATGCGCGATTAAACGTACAGATAAAAATTTCTCCCGTTTTCCCAACACTTCCCACTACTGCTCTGCTCCTATTGATTGTAGCGTGATGAAAAGTATACTATAACCTGCCCAGGAGTATGAAGAATAATCGTACCAAGTTTCGTTAAAATCCGTCCAGTAGTTTTTTTTTCTATAACGAACATACAGACAGACAGACAGACAGACAGACAGACAAAAATTTTACTGATTGCATTTTTGGCATCAGTATCGATCACTAATCACCCCCTGATAGTTATTTTGAAAAAATATTTCATGTACAGAATTGACCTCTCTACAGATTTATTATAAGTATAGATTAAGTAAACAAATATTACCTACGCAGCCTCCTTTTTTGCCCACCATACATACTTTAGAACATAAGAGATTGATATGACATAATATTTTGTGGGTATTGTATATATAATATATAAAATACTTTCACAGAAATATCACGAGGGTCGTAAGCGGGTTTACGAGTTGAAATAAAATTGTTTTATCTCTTTACCTTCGCCATTACATCAACATCTGAATAAAATTCTCTAAAAGGACATTATCAAATTGTGTTTTGTTTAATATTAGGCAATTTCGCTATGAATTAATCCGTTGACCGCCGGGAAATGATACACAGTAGAATATCTATTGTTTTACAACGGCGTTCCACGGGATAAACAATTGTAACCCAAGACATTGACCACCACACAGAGCCACACAGCGCCATCTAGCCCCAAACTAAGCCAAAGCTTGTACTATGGGTACTAGACAACTGATCCACTTAAACAGATACTTGTACGTTCTTTTTTGTAAATAAATACATATTATACATAGCAGACACCCAGAATTGTAAGACATCTATTGTAATAGATGTTAAATATTTTAAGTTAGTCGGCAAACGTAGTGTAGGACGCCCTCAGGCAAGGTGGAGTGACGATTTGCGCAGGACGGCTGGCAAGTACTGGATGCGAGAAGCCCGGGACCGATCGAAGTGGCGAGCATTGGCAGAGGTCTATGTCCAGCAGTGGACTGATGTGGGCTGATGATGATGATGATGATTTTAAGTTCTACCGTCGGCCGACAAATGCTATATTCATTAGCTATATTAGCTGTAATAATAATTAGGTCAATAATTAGGTCAGATAAAGACAATTAGGTCTTAGTCAACTAAAATAGCCAAGTCCGACTCATACAAAAAAAAACCCGGCAGACGATTACCGGGTTACCAAAAAAAAATAGACTGCATCTAGGCTATGTACAATCATAATTATAATATTCAAAAATGCAAGCCGACTGATGGGTAAAGCGTCAAAACATTTTTTCTACATCATACCTTTGAGAGCTCATAAATTTAAACTCCTCGTCTCAGAATAAACTTTTACCAAAACATTTCGGGCAGCAAAATGCGGGTAGCTAATTTTTCTTTAAAAAAAAAACGAAGAAAATCTTCGCCAAACATTTTCCGCATCGTATAAATTAAAATCACCATAGATACTTTTCCCGAAAAAGGTCGGGACGGCTAACTGACGAATTTATGGTCCACGCTACGGTGTTCGGTTTTGTACCTGTTGTGAAAGGCCATTTAGCATAGACTAGGCTTCGCTCGAGACTTTACGTGGTTTATATATTCTTTTTCGGACCTAGAGGCTTTCGTTGACGCGGAAAATTCAGTTGAATAGGTACCTCCGCTTTTATTTGAAATTGGTCAAAAATTGTTATAATAAGATTAACGTTTACTTAATTGGAATGAAGCTTGCACGGGTCAATACCCGTGATAAAAAAAAATATTTTGTTTTTCCAATCACAGGGCTACTTTAACTTTACTAAGTTTTTTTTTTCAAGTATTCTATGATATTAAGATATATCCTGGAATGTGCCTATTTATATCAGTAACAATTAGTTTAGGTTAGCCTAACTGGTTTATTATTGGGTAAAACTTTCTTGCTCACTTCTAATGTGCACTCTTAAGCATACCAGAATCATGGAAAGTGTCACATGTGTACTTAAATAGAGTTTAAAAAAAACCGCTTAAAATTCCATTCAATACTAGAGCATTTTCATTGCGAAAACTTTCTAATTAGTACTCTTTATCTCTGACCTAATTAATAAACTAGATACATATTAAATTAACTTCTGGAAACCTCATTTAACTCCTAACTTGTTAAGTTGAAGAACTGGCACAGGGACCGCATTTTACTACTTATAAAGAGACTTTAAAAATCGTTCGTACAAAAGAGAAATTAAAATCTTACCTCTTTGGAAGCATTCCAAAGTATCTTTGCCGAATCTAAAATTATCAGTATTGTCAAGTGCAGACTGCTGTTTAAAGGCGACTATTCGCGGTGCTACGAAAAAAGGGTAAGTATGCGACTAAATCTTAGCAGCAGGTAAGACATGGCTGGTATAGACGATATTTGGTCAATCATAGCAAACAGTTAAATGGATCTTATTAGCACGGCGATTACGTCTTATTTTCAAAAAATCACAGCGTGTCCCTTATGGATTCGACCCCTCTTAACAACTTTAACAAAGTTACTTTATGGTAATCTCTCAAAAAGCGCATTTTTGTTGGTAAGTGCAAATGTGGCCGGCATGTTAATGTGATAATATATCATGTGCAGAAGATCATCATCATTAGCCTATTGCAGTCCAATTAATACTGGACATAGGCCTCTCCAGTTTTTCGCCACTTAGGGCAAAATCTGGACGATATACCAGAATCGCAGGGCGTAGCATCGATGGCGCTGCTGTCCGTCATCGGCCTGTAGCATTTAGCTGCGCCTTCAATCGTGATGGTTATACCGCCACCAGTCAGTTGCCAGAGCCTCGTTCTTTATTTAACAGAATTGTTATTAACAGGTTAATTAAAGATAACATTATCCAAGAAGTCGGACATTCAATTCCCAACCTTATTTTTGCAACGAACTTCCAGCTGCAAGTGACTTTACAAGATTTTAATAAAAGATAACCCTCTGTATGCATTCCTATTGCCACTCGGAACCATTTGGAACCGTCAAACAGTTAAATCAGTTCTGAACGGTTGTGAAAATAAACTCCCTGGTACCTCTTTGTGTTGTAAAGAACCACAGAACTGTATAAAGATAGCACGACTTAGCAAATTAATTTATCGAAATTAAATAGCTGACTATGATTATTACCCGTAGAAGCTTAGGCTTAGTTTGGGGCTAGACGGCGCTCTGTGGCCCAGCGTGGCATGTCCTGGGTTATTTATAAACATTATTCTTCCTTTGTCCCAGGTGCAATGGCTACTTGACAATGAGGAGTACTTCCCGCCGACTCCTCCTATGCCGATGCATTCGGAGCCGAAATTCATCACGCGGATGGCCCAGTACACCTATGGGCCTAACGATATGAATTTCTATTATAGCACGCCTATCACTATTCCACCACAGGCTCAACGAAATATTAAACTTCCCTATATAATAAAAGCCCCTCATTTATTATTGCCAATGAGACCTGTCTACGACTGATCTGTCCGTGATCATCAGGTCATGTGTATGTATCTATTTACAAAAAAAAAGTATCTACGTAAGTTTATCCGTCATTTAGTACCCACAGTACAAGTGTCTGCTTGATTTGGGCCTAGATGACGCTGTGGCTCAGTCTAGCTTGTCTTGGGCTATTTAATCCTTTGGCCACAAGAGAGACTATTGTTATCGACGAATACAAGCGTCATGGTAGGGAAGCCATTATGTCAAGCTACGATAAAAAAAATATGGAGTTCATAAATAGTTCAAAGTAAGAAATAAAATTTTATTACTCACAAGGACATCACAACAACACATCGACAAAACATAATTATAATAAAAACGTAAACAAAAATACACGAAAAAAAAATAAAACAATAAAAAAGTACACAAAACCAAAGAAGCGTAAGTTTACTTTTCGTTTGACTAGTTTTCGCGCAGCTTCAAATCAAATTAAATCAAAAATACCTTTATTCACATATAATTAAATTACTCACTTATGAATCGTCAAGTAAAAAACAATGTACAAATGTAAAAAGTAATGTAAAAATGTAAATGATAAATGTAAATAAAAAACTTTTTGATTTGATTTGATTTGAATGTGAATAAAAGCAATTTAAAAGAAGCTACCACCGTGTTCGGAAAGTAGATTTCTACCGAGAAGAAACGGCAAGAAACTCCGTAGTTACGCTTACAGACTGTGATTGTTTAAAAAGAAGACACGACAACCGTTCTACCTTCGATACATTTCTGTGCTTAAGTCAGTTCTCAGCGGACAACTTAGAATTATTTGTTTGCGAAAATAAACTCGCTATCTCCTTGTATTGTAAAGACAGTTTGAATGTTTTAGCAAAGGAAATCGCATTTTACCTGAAGATAAATTGTTCGGTGTATTCTGGACTGTGTACCAATCATCGACTTGAAAATACCTATACTTTATCTTTTTAGTATTAGAAATTCAGTGTACAAAGAGCCAGTGGTGGGGAATTTTTAGCGTTGCGAATTTGGTAAGCAAACAAAGGCAATCTAAGGAAACTTTTTCTACACACTTAGCCTAACTGTCCAGACATATTAATGGCTTTGAGCCATAATATGAGCAAACGTCAACCCTGGGCAGGCAGGTTGATCATCGTAGTACGTAGCTCCTCGCTCCGGTGACGCTGCTACCTACCTGTCTTCGGCCCGTGGTATTTCGTTCGCCCAAAGTAGCAAACCACTGGAGAGGTCTATGTCCAGCAGTGGACTGATATATGCTGATAATGATAAGGGTTTTAGCATAATATGGGCGTTTGTGGGGCGACGATATGGCCCATGCCCCGTTGGATGTCCTAGGTACCGCTGGAGCCACTAGGTCGATAAGAATCTGCGCGAGCTCGGCGTGACGGACTGGCAGGAGATGGCGCACGACAGATCGAGGTGGCGACGTGTAATATCGGAGGCCAAGACTCACTTTGGGTCGCCATGCCACCATAGTAGGTAAGTAAGTAAAAGTCTAAATGCAACAACAACGCCATCCATCTTCTCGTACGAAAAGAAATATGAGTAATTAAGAAAAAAAAACACTAACAAAATAAATTTCATCTAAGTGTGTTCAAGAGTACTTTAAAAATAAAACTCACTTAGTCGGGTACTTTAAAGTTAACGACTCACTGTTGTTAAATTTCCAATTTACAATAAAAGTCTGAAGCAAATTAAATCTCGACTTAAGAAACTGGCTTTGGAAAATTTTTATGATGCCTTTTGATGCTTGGTGGAAGTTACGTTGAAGCTTATCAAGACAAAATATCATAATTTGTTAAGGACATTCGTCCGTATGCATCTTGTTTTCGGATTAGGATATAATCAACTCATCTCCTCCCGTAGTATTAGAAGATGTCAAAGGGAATATCAGGAAACAAATAGAAGCGTTTTCTTGGGTATAAAAAGAACCCAATGCAGTTACCAATCCACCGTCCCTACCAAGCAGGGAGACTATTCTTCTCCTTGTCATGTCGATGGCAATAGCAATCGGTTAGAGTTTCCGAGACCAAAACTGTGCTACACGGACAGCATTACCATTAGCAAGTAATTGGTCTTCTCGTGAGCACCGTTCCGTACAAGCTGGGCAGTCCAGAAGGTGAGCCATGGGAGACTATTAACAAATATTACTACGCGAATCGCGGACGCACAATGCCCACAATTCTGTACATCACTTTGCGTCCGCGCGTTGCATGGTAACGTTTGTGAATACGGTCGTAAGGCAAATCCCCCCAAATGAATTGGTCATTAGGGGTGCTTTTATGTACAGCATTGTAGACAGCAGATGTAGACTTCTACATCTTCAGTCATCCAAGACAATTTGATCAATGACTTGGTTAAATAAAGAATAATAAATGCATTAAACAATAATTTTCAGTGAGCGGAGGCTCAAAGCACGTTTTTTTAATTACCGCTGCCAGCACGCCACTCCCTCGTGAAGAGGGCAAATTGAAAATTGAAGTGCGGTCGTCGCCAGAAGAGGGAAGAGGGAACTGTCGCGTTGTGATTGGTTCCGCCAGAAAACATAAAATTGCTAATAGAATACGTTCTAGAAGGTATAAGATTCGACATTTAAGATAATACTAGCTGTGCCGGCGGCGTCGCACGCGTGGATATCAAGTTTCAAAAATAACGGACTTCCATAAAATGGTGTCTAAATTTTACGTTGACCTATAATATATTGGTGAAAACCGCATTCAATTCCATGCAGTAATTTTTGCGAATTCAAACATACAGATAAAAATTTCTCCCGTTTTCCCAACATTTCCCTTCACTGCTCTGCTCCTATTGATCATAGCGTGATGAAAAGTAGGTATACTATAACCTGTCCAGAAGTACGAAGAATAATTGTACCAAGTTTCGTTAAAATCCGTCCAGTAGTTTTTGTTTCTATAACGAACATACTGACAGACAGACAGACATAAAGACAGACAGACAAAAATTTTACTTCTAACTTAGACTGATCGTTTACTTATGTAGCACGTATGAATGTTATAAAACTACTTATTCCAACCATCACACTTTTGTCATTGCTATCTTTCAGATTACTAACTGTGTTTTTATCAGAAAATGGAAAAACCATCCTGAAGTAATCTAAATACGAACCGTAACATCTTCTATGAACAAAATTCCACTTTTGTTTTCATTCAAATTCGTCCCACTTGCAAAATATTCTTATCTTCCAAATTCCTTTGTCTGGTTAGCACTGCTCTGTAAACAAATTCGTGGATCCCCAAGGACCCCTAAGGTAGTGAGCTGTCTTCGAGCAACTTCTTAGCAACCCTGATATAAAATGAGAGGTCTAATAATTCTTTTTGTGACCTGTTCACTGAAATTTTAAATACGTCAGTTGAATAACCGTGAGGTTCTCTGAGACTACATTACTGGAGGCATTATTAAAATGGTGGACTTTTAGCGACAATTTACACAAGTTAATGAAGCTTATATAATTATTTACATTGAAGTTACGCTTTTGTGGATTCCATAGAGAGTTGTTCGATGGATGTTCCATTTATTTTAGTGCCTTCTTATTATTGTGATTTGGCTTTAAGTAAACAAAATTATAGTTATTGCCCGTCTCGGTGGAGTAGACAAGTTTCGAAGTGGACGCCGCTTTTAGGTAAACATAGTACAGAATACCGTAAGACTTTGAAGTTAGAAAAACTGCTGTTTTTGGCGGAATGGTGAAATTTCGGATCAAAAAAATGTGGCGCAAATTGAAAGAGGCCTACGTTCAGGTCCAGGGTAGTTATTTAAGAAAGGAATCAAGTAAGAATTAGGTGTGCTAAGTAAAATTGAAGCATAGACAAGTAAAAGGCGTGTGTGTATATCATTATTCTTTATCATGTACCACCATCGTAAGATTTTTTATAATTCCTTACTCATAATAGACTTGGATTTCAGCAAAAACCTTTTCGCTCTCGTCTTAGACATTAATACAATGAATAACGAGATATATTATTTGTGATAGGTCTTAGTGTTTTAGGTGAGCGACCCTAGGGCTTTTTGTTAAGTCTAGTCGTTTAAGAATAAACTTAAACGCATACATTTTGGCCAAATTCTTACAGTAGAAGCTAAGTCTACTAATGAGGCGTTCACATCTGGTTAAGGACCAATCCCAATATTTGCTTCTTTTATATATTAAGGGGGAGCAAACACACTCCCTTGCAGTTTCTACCATTACGCCCGCAGCGTCTAATATGTGATTAGCAAACATTTGCCAATTAGACCTCTTTGATAAGCGAAAACCCACGGTTTGGCATTGACAAATTTATCGAACAAATATTCGGCAGAAAGTCTTTCATCAGAGATGCGTTTGAGTTTTCGAGTATTACTATTTCGTTTGAGGTATATTTACAGACCAATGACGGGCAGCAGCGTCACCGGAGCGTAAAGCTACGCCCTGCGATCGCCAATCCGCCTGCTCAGCGTGGTGATTATGGGAATGTCCTCCAGATGTTTGCCCTAATTGACGGACAACTGGAAAAGCCTATGTCCAGTGAACTACAATAGGCTGATGATGATGATTGAGATATATGACTGGCACTTTAGACTAGTGGTCGCAGGTATCACCTGCCAACTGAGAGATGTGGAGTTCGGACCCCGAGTCGAGCCTAATAAATATTATGGGTTTTTCTGTAAAGTAATCAGTTAGCAGTTCCGGAATCAGAAGGTTGGTGGTGATTACACTTCCATGCATCTTAAAGCATGTTAACTGTTGGTTCTGTGCCTACGAAACCCTTTCTCCTATTTTAAGATTATTTTTTTTAAGTCATTCTATCTTCTATACCTACTTATAATTATCTGTAAAAGGGTCAACTCTGTACATGAAAAATATTTTCAAAATAACTTATCAGGAAGTGATAAGTGATCGATACTGATGCCAAAAATGCAATCAGTAGAATTTTGTCTCTTTGTCTGTATGTTCGTTATAGAAACAAAAACCACTAGACGAATTTAAAGGAAACTTTGCACAATTATTTCTCATACTCCTGGACAGGTTATAGTATACTTTTCATCAAGATACAATCAGTAGGAGCAGAGCAGTGAAGGGAAATGTTGGGAAAACGGGAGTAATTTCGCCGCTTGCACAGTTTATATGTACATTTTTTTTTTTAGAGGGGACTGGGGAATGCATTACGCACCGTCATGCCACCTCCGGGAGGAGGTGACATGGTGTGTGGGACTCACACCTCCCGAAATGGGAGGGTATACCCACTGAACTGTGTCGCCTGTGGGCAGAAAGTTGCAGGGACACGGGAAACGCCGAAGCATACCGCCGCATCCCTGCATGCCCTGGCCAGCCGTAGATGACAAGCGGCCGGCACTCCTGGTCCGGGGAGGGCAAATACCCCTACCCCCGGCTTCCGGGGAGCAATAGGGTGCTCCCAGGGCGGACCTCGTGATATGTACATAAATAGATCAGCCCTAACAACACGACCACGATAGAGTAAACGATAACAAATGTCATAACGCCTTCTTTATAAATGACGTATGCATTACAAAGCATCCATCTAAAACCATAGCGCCCTACACAACGAATTACAAAAATCATTCGACGCTACGTTGACAAACAACAAACCTCAGTTGTGTGTATCACATAAACTGTAGACGCAGCAAGTAAAGCAAGTAAGTAGTGTTCATACACTTTTTACGCACCAAATTCCCCCAATCGCACATAGTTGTTTACGCTGTAAGTTATCGCGAGCTTCAGTCGTGGATACGCTCAACTTTGGCAAGGGATAAACAAGTACAGGTAAGTCACAATTAACCAATTTTTCCTTTTTTTTCTTTTATTGGTTCAGCATAGTGGCTTCCTTTCGCCTGATGGAAAGTTAGAAAAGAAGGTTTGACAACGCGCATAACCCTCCGTTTTTAATCAGTCACAGGCATGATAATAATAATAATATAATAAAATCGTTTATTCATAAAAAGGCACATGGTACATTTTTTTACAGTTACACTGTCACCTGCGGTAGATTTAACTGTGCTGCAGGCTTCAGTCTTCCCAAACTGTTGACACACATTCTTATGAGATACGATGATGGTTAGGATGGTTAGGTTCATTCCATACGTTAGGACGGTGCTAGGTTAGTAAAGGTAGTTTTTTGAAATTGTTTCGGACATTATTATGTCGGAAAGGTAGCATAATCGTCATCAGCCTATCGCAGTCCACTATTGCACGTAGGCCTCTCCAGTTGTTCGCTACTTTGGTGTTTGGTGTCTGGAGGCTTTACCCATAATTGCTGGGCGGGCGGGTTGGCAAACGTAGAGCGTAGCTCCTCGCACCGGTGACGCTGCTGCCCGCATGCCCGATCGGTCACATTATAGCTACGCCTTCAATCGTGAAAAATTTCTCCCATCTTCCTAACATTTCCCTTCACTGCTCTGCTCCTATTGATTGTAGAGTGATGAAAAGTATACTATAACTTGCCCAGGAGTATAAAGAATAATTATACCAAGTTTCGTTAAAATGTTAAAATCCGTTCAGTAGTTTTTGTTCCAGACAGCCAGAAAAAAATTTTACTGATTGCATTTTTGGCATCAATATCAGCCCCTGATGGTTATTTTGAAAATAATATTTAATGTACAGAATTGACCTTCCTACAGATTTATTTACGTATATAAGTGCAAGAGTTTACAGGCCATTTCTTCACCAAAGTCACCTTCACAAGTTAACAAGTCCCTTCTACGCCTTACTCCTTGTCTGATCCAATTTTGTTTGTTTGGCTCCGCTCTCTCGTGCGTGCTGCGTATGTTTGCTCCATTTGAGCTATGTACATATAGACATATATTATATATCGCTCAGGCTAATGTGAGCCGGGATCGGGAGCTAAGATTTTTTGGCAAGCTACTAAATTATTGCTAAGGCTCTTTGCGTATGCGTAATGTTTGTATCGGTGATAACTAGTAGATTATTTTCATTTTCAACTATATTTTCACGAGATATATCGTGATTTTGGAATTTTTCGAATCCTTTCAACAGGTTTACTTGATACACTAAAGCTGTTGGTAACAACATAGACAAGGCGTATCTAAATACCACAGGCCGATGACGGGCAGCAGCTTCACCGGAGCAAGAAGCAACGCCCTGCGATCGCCAACCTGCCTGCCCAGCGTGGCGATTATAGGTATAGCCTCCAGTAGTTTGCCCTAGGTGGTGAACAATTGGAGAGGCCTATGTCCAGCAGTGGACCGCAATAGGCTGATGATGATTATAAATACATACATAAATTTTAAAACCACATTTATACAACAGTGTCTTGTCGCCGCAACATTTGCTGAGCATTAATTTGTACATCTTGGTGACTGTTTATTGTGTACCTATGCTAGTATGCAATAATTGTATTACGTTAAGACTTAATATAAGTCAGCAGATAAATAAATTTTCTTTCTTTCAAACAATTAACATTCAAACACAGAACACACACATGTTCGCCACACTAACGACTCAATCCTGCAAATATATAACCCACGACATGCCACGCTGGGCCACACAGCGCCACCTAGCCCCAAACTAAGCCGAAGCTTGTACTATGGGTACTAGACAACTGATAAACTTACTTAGATACATTTTTTTTTGTAAATAAATACATATTATACATAGAAAACACCCAGACCAATACAGACATGTTCATGAACACAAATGTTTGTACTGTGCGGGAATCGAACCCACGACCCTTGGCTCAGAGGGCAGAGGTCACTACCAAATGAGCCACCGAGCCAGTCGGTGCCAGAAGGCGAGTCTGAAACGGTTCGCCAACAGTCGATTGTGGAGTGCAACACTACCAATTTACTAAATGAGCCACCTGCTCTTTTAGTCGACTAATTCAGTACTAAGCTCAAACTTTCAGACTAGACAATTAACTTCACTAATTCACAAGTCTATAGCTACTAAAATTAGAGACATTGTACCAAAATTAGAGACATTGTGCGATACACAAAAGGTTTGGTTTTCTCAGCAAAGTTGGTGAAACAATACATCTGTTATACCCGTTCAGAAACAACGTGGAGCTTTATAATTGGAGCCAGTCTTGAGACTGCCGAGTTCTCGAATAGGTACTCTCTGAGGACGCCATCTTGAAACTGTCTACTGATTCTGAGTGCTGTCTGTCAGGGCTTGAGGCGAACGATTTGATTTAAATTGCACATTTTTGGTAGATTGTTTTCGTATTATGTAGAGTAAATGTTAAATCACAAATAATGTAAAAACAAGCAACCGAGGGATTTAAGAGAGCGACCTATCATCTTTTCGTTCCAAGCCACCCTCACCTGCCCGTGGTGCATCCTGCTGAATAACAGACGAGGCTCTGGCAACTGACTGATGGCGGTACAACCATCACGATTGAAGGTGTTGCTAATTACCGCTGGTCGATGACGAGCAGCAGCGTCACCGAAGCAAGAAACTAAGCACTGCGATCGCCAACCCATCTGCCCTGCGTCGCGATTATGGGTAATGCCTAGGTGTTTGCCCAAAGTGGTGAACAACTGGCCTATGTCCAGCAATGGACTGCGATAGGCTAATGTTAATGATAAACACAAGCGCGCCGCTCCACTGTTAAGACTTCATTATAATCAGCGTCAAAGCGAAGTTTCTTTGTTGTTTATAAAAAATACGCTAAAGTGCAATATATGCAATCTAGTGGGTAATGAACTGTTAACTTTTGTGCAACAGAAGCATGAAGTAATGGATAGTGAAAGTTTAAATAATTATGTAGGTACTACTGCTTTCTCACCGGAGGACATTCAAACGGCTAAGTCACTACATTTTCTGTCTATTCCTACGCAAAAACGTAAAGTTGAACGAAAAGTCAAGTCTCTTTTCTTTCTCGAAAACTAAAACGAGTTCCATCTCATCATTTTTACAAATCCTGGAGCTTGAACAAAGCAAATTGACAAAATATAAACGTCAATCCCCAGGGATCCCCGGGCGCGTCACCCGATCCCAGCTGATCCCCATTATCCGGCCCGATTCGCGACAGATCTCCGAAAACAAAATCCCACGATGCACCTGCGTGCATATCCAAAATGGCCGCATATAGTCCGTACGGATGAGCCGCGAGATTCCTTATTTGAAATCTGTGTTCTCTATGCACAGGCTTTGTAGAAACACCAGCTAGTATTACGTCCAGATCTTCAATTGTCGACCTTATTTCCGAAGGAATACGGCGATGGTTTCAGCAGTTTAACGCTGGCCGGCATAAAAATCCGCTTAGGAGGAACCCCGGTTCCAATTTTAAAATGGTTTGGCGCGAACACTCTTGGATTCTCCGCTTTTTTGTTAGGACTTAGAGCCGGTCCGAGCCTGTGACGTAGCGAGTGGTATTGGAGTGCCCCAAGCGCGATGCTAAGCTTTGAACCGAGTGTCCCGATAATAACATTCGATAGTGATTTGGATACGTCGTTTGTGCGAGAAGGAAAATCTGTTGAGTTTCTGCCTATACTTGGTGAAAGTTTAATAGTAGTAGATAGTAGACGTGGAGTTTTCTAAGGAAAGCGATAAAGGTAGAAACGGGTAATTCTCAGAAGATTATTTGTTGATATAATGGAATATTTTAATAGTAGATGATAATTTTATATGAGAACTGTTGGCAAATCAAAAATATGGTCTTGATTTTGCTTTCATTACAAGTAAATGATGAGGAATAAATAAAAAAAATATGATTATTTTAATAAAATTAAGTTTAAATGAAATAAAATTATTACTTTATATTCATACAAATCATAAAACGTTTACAAATATTATTAAAAGAAGGTAAACTAAGGCAAACTCATAGTTTCCATTACTATTTAAATCTGTATGTACAATGCGATCACAATTTATTTACAGTTAAAACTTAAAGTTGCAGTATAATAAAATATTAAATAAAAACAGTCAGACTTTTGACAGGAATAAAAATATACATAAAGAAAGAGAATAACACAGTTCACTACTTAAAAATTGGGATGATGACTAAAAAATAATTTAATGTCCATCAGATAGATTAATGAAAAATATTGGATACGTATTTTTTATTTTGCCTCTTGTTCAAAAACTTACGAAGATACATTGATTTTAAATGTCACATGACGTCACGTTAGAGTACAAAATATACTCTAACGTGACGTAGTTAGCCCCCACTCCGTAACTTTAATGCGCTATATCTAAGTATTTTCTTGTTATTTCGACAAAACAAAAAATACGGGTCTTATATTTTTTTATTATCTAAGAGACGGACTAATTATTTTCTTCATTTTCATACCTTGTCATCATCCGTATTACACTTACTTAACTTAAAGAAATCGAAATAATTTTACTGACAACATACGGGTAATAAAAATACAAGAACATTAAAAGTACTATACGGTTAGAGATAGTGATACTGAACAGAATAAGAAAATATTATATTTACATAAATATACCTACTATAAAACTTACTCTACGTACCTAACATCAGTATTATACATAAAAATTACAGCGAATTAAAATTAATATCAATATATTTATAAAAATTGCGCTCACTTAATCTAAAATAAATAGCAGCAAACAATGACAGTTCATAATCTTACAAATTACATTAATCAGTTGTATATCTCAAAGGAGATATTAAGTGCGGGGTTTTTAGAATGGTAGCCGGAAGTCTTGCAGAGTTTATGAGACAGCGATCGGCTCGGTTTGGAAAAAATGCATCTCGTTTGGCACGTAAAATTAAATTAAACCCAAATGGATACTACAAAAAAACTAAAAAAATAATCATAAAAAGCGTGCTTTCTTCTCCGTTCCCTGATAGTTCTTGGCGCCAATGAGACCGTATGATCACGGACTGATCAGTCGTAGACAGGTCTCATTGGCGATATTAAATGGGGGGCTTTTATTATGAAGGGAAGTTTAATATTTAGCTGAGCCTGTGTTGGAATAGTGATGGGGGTGCTGTAATAGAAATTCATCATGTTAGGCCCATAGGTATACTGGGCCATCCGCGTGATGAATTTCGGCTCCAAATGTATCGGCATAGGAGGAGTCGGCGGGAGGTACTCTTCATTGTCAAGTAGCCATTTCTCCACCTAGGACAAAGAAAGAATAGTGTTTATAAATAACCTAGACAAGAAAGAAATGAAATATTTTCAAAACCCTTGTAATAACGCAAAATTTGGACAGTTCTAATTTGTAAAATTAGTGTTCAACAAGTGTATACTAATTATTTATCAAACATTTGGAAATATTAGGTACCTACTTTAAATAATAATAAAATCTTAAAATTATAAAATATTAATATTAAAATAAAACAGAAAAATTAAAAAAATAAAAAAAATACTAAAAAAATAAGTAATTAAAATTTTATAAAAAAAATATTTAAATAAATACAGTCAGATTTTTGACAAAAATAACAAAATAAAGATCATATAAAATTTAAAAAAAAAACACTTACGACACCACGCCGATGAGATCTATATCCGGGTTTACCGCACACGGGAAAGCCACTGCTACTATCCATTATGCTTATAAAAATTTAAAACGAAATCAAAAAGCTCAGAAGAAGTTTATCCTATGAGGAATAAATCAGAAGTGATGCAAAAGATATTCCAACTAGGCAATTTATACCTATGCCATTAAGTAAGTGACTCACTCACATATGAATAAAAGAGAAAGTTGGCTTATCTTGTAAGAGAAGCCCTTTTGTGAAAAATAGTCCAGATGTTGAAATAGATAACGATTATCATTAAAACTTGTACCTCTGTCTAGGTACTAATCAACTATTCTGTTTACCTGCTCATTATGTACATTAATTAAAAAGATTTCCTTGCAACAGCTCTCTAAAATCCTTAGAAAAAAATAAATAATTATGTTTACTTTTTTATGACTTCAGCACGTTAGTTTTTTCTGTTTGTATGAAACTAGCTGAGCCCGCGCCTTCGCCCGCGTTCATGTAGGTTTGTCACAGAAATGATTATTGTGCGCGTTTCTTTACCATCGTGATCCATGTCTCGATCTCTTCGCCGAACTATATATTCCGAATCCACTATAACGACCTCGAACCCGGCACTGATCACGTCCCCTATCCCGCCTTTACTTGTACATTGTTCCGTAACCTGTTCCAAACGTTATCGCGATCCCTTTTCCCATTCTGATCCCTCTCTTACTCCCTTTCATAGTACTTATGCCCAATCTCGATCTTTGTCTCGTTAAATTTAATTTTACAATGCACAAGTATTTTCGGATCCGTTTCCGATTTCGAATAGTACTACTCCATCTATACTGTGGGTGTTGTAAATAACGACCAAGGGAATATCAGGAAACAGGCAGCAGTGTTTACCTGAGGCAAACATCAGTAGGCCTACTCTTGAAACCAATCTCGATTTCAATCCTAACAAATTAAGTAATATTTAATCATAAATGAACGTATATTTAAATTTTCCTGTATTTGGTAGTTTACTTTTTGTTACATTATGACCACCCCAAGTCATAGTTCATTCATTCTCTGTATATTATCTGTACTAGATCCTGCAGAAGATTTCGATCCCAATCCCATTTGGTTCAAGAGTACCTACCCTGGCCGATGTACCCATAATCACCACGCTGGGTAGGCGGGTTGGCAATCCCAGGGCGTAGCTTCTCACTCCAGTGACGCTGTGTCATCAGTCTGTGGTATTTAGCTACGCCTTTAATTGTGATGGTTAAACCGCAACCAGTCAGTTGCCGCGCCGCTTTTGTTATTCGGCAGGATGCTCCACGAGCAGCTGAGGTTGGCTTGGAGCAATAAGATGATAGGCTCCCTTACATACTCGTAAGTAACGTTTGCAGGCTGATAATGATGAAGGAGAAGTACCTAAGCTTCAGTGTAAGTACAAAGTTAAGTGAAGAAATATCGTCTCGTTCAATAAGAACAAAATAAATGTAAGCAAAGCATTTACAAGGAAAATAAAATATGTACCACATGGATATCCGTTCCACCGTAGTACATTATGGGAATTACAAATCTCAGTCTTATGGGTTCCCAGTATCTGATAGATAACGCTAATCTAATCTCTTGATCTCCGAAGGTAATTCTTTTCTTTTCCGTTATCTCTAAATTTCTTTATTTTTGTAATGCGAGTTATGAATGAGATAGGTATAGGTAGTATAGGTGCACATGTAATTTGTGACCAGAGATTATAATTTAGGAACTCAAAATGTGCGTACTTTCGCATTTATGATATTCGACTATATAATATGTATTTTGAGGAGCTCGGTGGCGCCGCGGTCTTGTTGGCTTAACAATGATCGCAACGTTGTGCAACCATTGGCGCGGTCAATCCGATGATGGGTGACCAAAATTTGACACCGATTTCCTCCGTGCTACGGAAGGCACGAAGCTGTTGGTCCCGGGTGCTATCTTTACGAACTCAGATAGCAGTCGTTACATCATATCAGAGATGATGATAACTCTGACGCCTAAACTGGGAATGGGTATTATAGCTTACCCTAAGTGTTGCGGAGGTCTGATGGCAGTCGCTCTGTTTAAAAAGCTTAGCCCTCGCCAAATCTCTCAGGTTGGGAAGCCGACCCTGAGACAATCGGGAAAAAGGATAGGATGATGATGATGACTATAGAATATGTATTTTATATTCCAAAGTTCCTATAATTTCCTACAATAATGAAATATACATATAAACAAAAAATAAATAAATGTATCATCACTCATCATAGGTATTTGACTTATACAATAGGCTTGTTGCCCTAAAAAATGTAATTAGTCTGTCTTTTAGATTATTAAAAAATAAGAGACACGTATTTTTAATTTCTAAATTAGACCAAAATTTACAAAGATATAGCCCGCTAAAGTTACTTGTAACGTTTCTCCTCGTGGCATTTTTTCGCAAGGGGTGACGTCACGCGTCACCGGAGCGAGAAGCTACGCCCTGCGATCGCCAACCCGCCTGCCCAGCGTGGCGATTATGGGTATATCCTACAGATGTTTGCCTTAATTGGCGAACAACTGGAAAGGCATATGTCTAGCAGTGGACTGCAATAAGCTGATGATGATGACGTCACGTGTCAAATTTTTTATAATCTAAAATACGGACTATTTATAGTTTAAGTGTTTTGATCCTGGAAATAATCAGCTGGAAAAAATCCTGGAATCAGCTTCCTGCTGCAATTTTTCCGAGTGGATATGATTTAGGGACCTTCAAAAAGCGAGCCTATAGATTTCTCAAAGGCCGGCAACGCACCTGTGACTCCCCTGGTGTTGCGGTGTCTATGGGCTGAAGTGATCACTTACCATCAGGTGACCTTCAGGCCCGTTTGCCCCCTCTTCCATAAAAAAAAAATAAGCCTATTGCGAAATGCCACTACCATTTCTTTTTATTTAATATCCTTTTTTATTCTTGCTAAACAACAAGAAAATTTAAGAAAGTAATTTTTTTTAAATTTCTTATTAATTTTTACAAGCAGAACCATCACATTATAATGTTCTGCCCCGCCCAAAGGTTGACCGGTAAATAATTCCATACGGCATTTAAGTAGTCCATCAGGACCATGTATACTCCTCTTGTGCAATAAAAATTTAATTATAATAAAACAAACAGTCCCCGTAAATCCAAACCACAATTCTCACTACCCTCTCATATTTTATTGCAGTACTATTTTCGGCAACATTCGGACAAAGGCCAATAATTACTCAGATACTTACCGGCACTATAATTAATGTTGCCATACAAGACAGTTTGTCACAGATACGCAGCGTCAGCAAAAAAGGCTATCGCCATTAATCCCATTATTAATGGCCCGTGTGATCCCTATGTTTTTCCGACCTTACATTATCCCGGGATTATACCCACTGTATAATTAAATGTGTTTTGCTTCTTTTTGGATATTTTTTTATATGTATATCATTTATCTATGAAATAATCAGAGCTGTAGACGAACCTAGGTAGTGAGCAGGGTATATAGTGAGTAGAACAGATATCCGTTAAGGCCATAGAGATGGCTGGCCGAGGTTCAGTTTATAATCGACCTTTTGATTGGAAACGCAGGGTTCCTTTCAGTGAAGTCGACTCATGACATAATAAAAGTCGCAGGATGGGGCTGGATGTAGTGTATTGTATTATTCTCCAAACCTTTCATAAACTTCTCTTAGAGATGCCCAGTTCATGTTTTTGATTTTTCTAATATAATGAATAGAAGCAGTGTATTTTCGTTGGTCGGTACATCTGGTTACAATATGTCATCGGTTTATTTTAATTGTTTTATTCTTTTTATGTATTTTTTATTCTTGTCAAAAGCCGGACTGTTAATATTTAATATTTTATTATAAATAAATTGTGATCTTATTGTACAGATTTCAATAATAATGGAAACTATGAGACTGCCTTAATTTATCTTCTTTTAATAATATTTGTAAGCTTTTTGTGATTTGTACGAATATAAAGTATTTTTTTAAAATAAACTTAAATTTATTAAAATAATCATATTTTCTTATTTATTCATAATTTCCTTGGAATGAAGGCAAAATCAAGACCATGTTTTTGATTTACCAACATTTTTCATACAAAATTATTATCTACTATATTCCGTAGCACAAACAATAGGTGTTGGTATATCAACAAATAATCTTCTGAGAATTACCCGTTTCTACCTTTATCGCTTTCTTTGGAAAACTCCACGTCTACTATCCATTAAACTTTCACCAAGTATAGGCAGAAACTCAACAGATTTTCCTTCCTTTTCGCACAAACGACGTATCCAAATCACTATCGAATGTTATTATCGGGACACTCGGTTCAAAGCTTAGCATCGCGCTTGGGGCACTCCAATACCACTCGCTACGTCACAGGCTCGGACCGGCTCTAAGTCCTAACAAAAAAGCGGAGAATCCAAGAGTGTTCGCGCCAAACCATTTTAAAATTGGAACCGGGGTTCCTCCTAAGCGGATTTTTATGCCGGCCAGCGTTAAACTGCTGAAACCATCGCCGTATTCCTTCGGGAATAAGGTCGACAATTGAAGCTCTAGACGTAATACTAGCTAGTGTTTCTACAAAGCCTGTGCATAGAGAACACAGATTTCAAATAAGGAATCTCGCGGCTCATCCGTTCGGACTGAATGCGGCCATTTTGGATATGCACGCAGGTGCATCGTGGGATTTTGTTTTCGGGGATCTGTCGCGAATCGGGCCGGATAATGGGGATCAGCTGGGATCGGGTGACGCGCCCGTGGATCCCTGGGGATCGACGTTTATATTTTGTCAATTTAGTTTGTTCAAGCTCCAGGTGGAATTTGTAAAAATGATGAGATGGAACTTTCGTTTCAGTTTTCGTATTACTCGTAGGTATTACAAAAAAAAAGATAACGGAAAAGAAAAGAATTACCTTTGAAGATCGCAGGATTAGATTAGCGTTATCTATCAGATACCGAGATAGATAAGAAGATAAGACTGAGATTTGTAATTCCCATAATGTACTACGGTGGAACGGGTATCCATGTGGTATTTTATTTTCCCACCGTCTGCCAAGCGCGATGACAGACGGTGGGAAAAAAAATGAAACCCATTCATTTATACCAAGGTAAACCCTGCTGCCTGTTTCCCGATATTCCCTTAAAATACTACCTACCGCAAATTGATTTATTATCAAGCATTTGATCTCGAAAAAGAGGTAATTAGAATCGAAATGCTTCAATTTGTCCGATTTCTTCTACAAATTTCTTCTTCACTATCAGTTCAAACTGAGTTTCTAGAGACTTATTCTTAGTTGGAAATAAACGAAGCCGATTTGTCACTCAATGTGTTAGGGTTGGTGCAAATTTATTTTTAAAAGATTGCCTATTTCACTACTACTACTCGTACTACTACTCGTACTACTACTACTATTGATGTCTTTTGTGTATATTTATTACCTGTGTATTGTTTTTGTTTGTGATGCTATATAAACGTATTCTATTCATTCATTCATAATAAGTATTACCTATGCCAATCTTTTATACAGTCACTTAAACTATTACGTCATCATCATTAACAACCTTCACACGTCCACCGCTGGACAAAGCCTCGCCCAGTGACGTTTTGGCATTTGTGGGGATTTAGTATTTTGGCATAGGTTGCGGGTTGGCAACCGCAACACGTTTTATTTGTACTCAGGTAAACAATTAAACTATTAAGTAAATTGTATTATTTACATTTAGTAGGTAATTAGGCTTGTTACGTAAAAATACACCAAAACTTACAAAGATATAGCCTGCTTAAGTTACGTGTGATGTCGCTCCTCGTGGCATTTTTTTGGAAAAAGTGACTTCAAAGACTCTCACTCATAAATTTGTCTTTGTTTAATTTTTTTTTGTTCAATAGAAGAAAAAATACGTGTCGAATATTTTTTTTATAATATTTAATACAGATTTAATATAATGCAAGTGTTTTGACCCTGGAAATAACCCTATTATTTCAACGCCAGGAAAAAAGAAACCTAATAGCTGCTTCTATAAAAAACTGAAACAAGAAAGCTAGAGCAAACAAAAAACAAGAAGATGGTTATGGGCTGACCACATCTGCCATAGAACTGATAGTCGGTGGAGTAGAAAAGTTCAGCAGCGAATGCTGCAGGTGAGCGTAGTGCGGGGCCCATAGGCTTTATGGAGGGACGATATGGTATGATGGGGCATGGCTTAGGAGATACCTACATCTAGCAGTCACAGATTACTGATTAGATCAGTTTCATTATTCCAAGTAACAATTAATCATTTGATTAGTTTTATTCAGAGAACTTATCTAGTATATATAAAACATTAGACATTAAAAGTAAAAAAAAAAACAAAATTAACGGAAACTACCTACCTACTACTACTACTACTAAGTTATACCTACTTAATGAGTATATTGGTCACGGTACATTTATAAATTTTATTCATTCAATAATGATATAGTAATTAAGTTATGTTCTATTAGTTTTAGTTACATGTCTTTAGTGATACATTAAAGAAATAGTCACCCGAAATGGTACAAGAATGGCTCATTTACTAAAGTGCCTAATTTAGTCTTCCGGTAATCGTGCGCTAATGAGGATGATTTAGTAATTATCGGTACTTTATAAATAGATAGATATTACTTTATCGTAAATCATAAAAAAATACTTACAACTAGGAAAGTAGTTGCTCAATTCGGAACTATCGCTCTTACCAATTTATTTGATTACAAAAACCAAGTTTTCATCTGGAGATGGATGAGTTTGCATACGCCAACCATTGCATATTAAAATATTCTGGATTACCAGCTCCAAAAAGATTATAGTATTTTTTATTTTCGAATTTTTGTAGTGAACTTAGGTATAGCTACTGTTCGCGCCACTATTTAAGTTAACAACCAATCGTCTGCCACCAACTTCATCGCGTCCAATTAAGGCGAAGCAAGCGCCCCTATAACACGCCGTGAGCCAATCACAGCCGCCGACGTGCTCGCGGCCAATAGCCAACGCAGCTGTCAAGTGACAGCTGTCATTACTACCAAGAAAAGAAGATCTACAAGCACACTACCGGCAAGGTGCCGTCTATTTTTTAGTGCACAAAATCATCGACGTGAAACGCCAAAAGGGACTTCTCCAGCACCAACGGGCTGCCCCTGTTTGCGTCGACAAGAAAAGTTAAGAAAAGAAGACAGTCCAGAAGACGGTTTGAGCAGTGTCAACAAGCTGAGCGAACTGAACGTGGATAGCAGGATGTCTTCTATGGATGTGGACAAAGATGTTGAGCAGACGGAGAACAGGAGAGGGAGATTGGCCCGGCAGGACGCTACTACAATTAGAAGTCTACAAACACCAAGTCATGACAAGAAGTCAACGTCGACGTAACAACATCAACAAGCCTTTAGAAACAGAAGTTCAGCTACTGAAGACACCACGAAGGTCTTTGCGGAAGAAGAAGGCTCTCCAGGAGGTGAATACCGCAGAGAATGTGGTTGAGGAATACGTAGAAACACCTCGGAGTCCTGTCACGGTCGCCACTTTTCTTGTCGACGCAAACAGGGGCAGCCCGTTGGTGCTGGAGAAGTCCCTTTTGGCGTTTCACGTCGATGATTTTGTGCACTAAAAAATAGACGGCACCTTGCCGGTAGTGTGCTTGTAGATCTTCTTTTCTTGGTAGTAATGACAGCTGTCACTTGACAGCTGCGTTGGCTATTGGCCGCGAGCACGTCGGCGGCTGTGATTGGCTCACGGCGTGTTATAGGGGCGCTTGCTTCGCCTTAATTGGACGCGATGAAGTTGGTGGCAGACGATTGGTTGTTAACTTAAATAGTGGCGCGAACAGCTACATACTAAATATACTAAATATTAAAAATACTCAAAGTTTTACTAATGATCTAATGTTGTGCGACAACCCTATTCTCGTTTTATTTGTCTTGCTGTGAAGTTAATTGGAAATAGAAAAAATGCTGTTTATTTTACGGACAAATTCAGGATTTGTTACATATAGTGAAATATAAAAGAACAATTAAATAGTGTGTAAGACTTAGTACTATCGTAGCCGTAATTAGGATTACAGAGTTTAGAATTTTTAATCTCAAATGGTGTGTCTATAAGGTGATGATATAATTATTATCCTACTAATTCTACTAATATTATATGTAAATCCTACTTTATTTATTATTTATTTAATATTATTTAATAGTTGAGGAATGAGGAGACGCTGAGGTCACGGCAAAAGCATTTTCCCCGGTTAAAAAAGGTGGTCGGTGGGAATTGTCTGATGCATTTATTTATTCAAAATGCTTACATTATGGAAATGTTCTATTAACATATCATAGTTTTTTTTATCTACCACATATTATGTGGCAAACAAGCTTACGGCCCGTCTAATGTTAACGAAGCCTATGATCGCCTGCCAAATGTCAGGAACATTTAATTTTCGAATAAGCTAACATCATGAAACTCCAAAAAGATATTACTACTAAAGAAATATTTGTCATCCCATAATCCATCCCACTTATAAAAAAGCTTGCTTGGATTCCTATAAATAAATCCAAATCTGATATAAATTTCCTTTAGACAATTCACAAATCTCTTGAAATGCAATATCATTGCCACTTTTATTGAATTGCGGTACGCAATATTTTTTCGCTTAAAGCTCTAAATCTTGGAAACAAAAATAGATTCACGTTTCGGTATTCAGATTTGATACCCATTTTACGATAAATTGATAATATTTTACAAATACTTAATCGAAGCTTGTAGCAATACAATCGAAACGACAAGCACGACAGTACATTATGTTTTACATTATATATATCACGCTTGAGTCTTGTTAATTTAGTTTTAATTATTGTAATAGTAGGTACCTGGAGAATTTATCCATAATCGCCACGCTCCAATCTACCCTCACCTGCTCGTGGTGCATCCTCCAAATAACAATTGAGGTTCTGGCATCCGACTAGTGGCGGTATTAGTTACCAACACGATAGAAGGCGTTGCTAAATATCACAGACCGATGACGGGCAGCAGCGTCATCGGAGTGAGAAGCAAACCCGTCTGTTAAGCATAATACATTGTAAATACTTATTTTTTTCCCCCAGTGAAAATACATTTAGGCAACCCCGCTACCCGGGAGACGTAGCGGGGTATGTGGGGCTCACACCGCCCTCAGTAATGGGAGGATAGCATCCTGCCTCTGAATGGACAGAAGGCAGGGAATACCCACTAAAAACCCCGGTCCCTTCGTCGAGCGTCTATGTGTATAGTGATGTCACGGGATCCAGTAACCAGAACTTCCACAACCAGCGCTGCCCGCCTACGCAGGCCAACTACCAGTGGACTACCAGTGTCTAAACAACTGACATTAACTGCAATGTGTCTTTACAAAAGCGTCGACACTAAATAAAACCAGAACGAGTGGCGTGTGTTTGTATCCGACGGCTACGGCTTACGGGACAATAACGTGCATTAACGATATTGATTCCGCTTGCATTAATGGGACGTCACGAGGTGTGATTGAACAAATTGATAGGTGCTGCTGGGGTATTTATTATGAATGACGTTGACTGCGTCGCTTAATAAATTAACTATTGCATGTTGTAGTTAAATGGAGTGACCCCTCTTTTTTGTTTTACCGGGGAAAAAGTATTTCGGCATCCCCGCCGCTCGTGGAATCAGCGGGGTATGTGGGATTCACCCCGCCTCGAAGATGGAAGTGAGGCAGGAAATACTCCCTAAAATCTCCGGCCCCTTCATCATGCGCTTTAAAAGTGGTGTCCTGTGGATTATGTCCACCAAGAAAAATGAAGAGACACCTGGTTAACCTTTCAAACAACGTTGATGCTTATAATATGCATAGATAATAATTGATTTTGTATCGTATCAAAATGATCAGCTATCAAAGATTTTTCGTTTAAAACATGGAAAATTGTCAAAGAACCCTCTCACTCACTGCGACCTGCCGAATAACAAACGAGGCTCTGACAACCGACTGGTGGCGATGTAACAATCACGATGGAAGACGTAGCTAAATACCACGGGCCGATGACATGCCAACCCGCCCGCTTAGCATGGCAATTATGAGTAAAGCCTCCAGATGTTTGCCCAAAGTGGCAAACAAGTAGGAAGGCGTATGTCCAGCAGAGGATTGTGATAGGCTGATGATGATGAAGAACTACAACTGAGATACATAAATATCGAAGAATTTTTAAACTATCATCTCTTTTAAGCGAGTTATAAAGCGTTAAAGTTATTGCTTAGACAGAGAGATCCGACGCGGCGGATGACGTAACGTACCGTGCGCGCCATACAAACTCCATAGAAAAATCTGTTTCGCGTGAGAGAGACGGATATATTTACATTCAACGACTGTATCTCGCCCATTTTTCAGCCAATTTTGATTTTGTTTTCACTGTTCGTAGTATATTTTTATCTATTTTACGATAAATTAGTCGATACATGAAACTATCTTTTATGCATATTACCTATTAAGAATATATACATATAACAAACTCTACGCTTTCACTTCCAATCGAAGATTCGATTTCGGTAGTCCATTTCTGTGAAACGATTCACCAATAACAATCTGGGCAGACCCTTTTTATTTTTATTCCACGCCAGTATGGACAGCGTATATATATGAGCTTACATCAGCTCTGCTTCATGGTTCGGAACGCTCTTAGGCGAATTTCTATTGATTTGTTCATTGTAATTTTTTGCTCTGTCCATTTTTGAACTAGGAAATAGGTACTAAACTTATCAAACCTGTAGATGTTGCAGGTCGGGGAGCGAAGTAGAGATGGAAATAAGACAGGTTTTTTCGTAAAATCTGAACCGCCGTTCAGGGTTCCAATTCGCGCATGTACATCCGTGGTAGACAGAAGTACAAGATATCCTTATAAAATAAAAAATAAATAAATCTGTAGGTTTCCGGATTTAGAAAAATAACCACTACATCTCATTAAAAGGGTATCGTGGAAGGCGATTAAAGGAATATCAGGAAACGGGCAGCAGCGTTTACCTAGGTACAAGTAAAACCTACTAGGGCCACTAACTCGCCTGCCAAGCGTAGTGACTAAAGCTAATCCCAACAATAACAATACGGATGATGACAAGGTATGAAAATGAAGAAAATAATTAGTCCGTCTCTTAGATAATAAAAAAATATAAGACACGTATTTTTTGTTTTGTCGAAATAACAAGAAAATACTTAGATATAGCGCATTAAAGTTACGGAGTGGGGGCTAACTACGTCACGTTAGAGTATATTTTGTACTCTAACGTGACGTCATGTGACAATTAAAATCAATGTATCTTCGTAAGTTTTTGAACAAGAGGCAAAATAAAAAATACGTATCCAATATTTTTCATTAATCTATCTGATGGACATTAAATTATTTTTTAGTCATCATCCCAATTGTCATTGGGGAGATATGTCAAAAATGATAGTGATAGGCCAATTCGGTGGAGGTCGTCTTACTCGTATACTCGGATCCTATACTACAATAATATTATGATCAAATCGACATTTCTGATATATCATTTGAACTTCTAGTTATGTTACAAAATTACCATCATGGTAAACATCCCATCATCGTTACCGCACCGTTACCGGTCCAAAAGATTATTTCTCGCGCACAAATTTTTCGTTTTCTCTGTAAAGATCGAGCCCCATATGCATAAAGTCGTGTTTTAATAGTCGATTTTGCTGAAAAGGGTCTGGGAGAATTTTTCGGTTGATAGCCTTAGGCGTTTGGGCCAAAGTGTAGGCGAAAAACGACTGATGAACGCTTTCAAATCTGTTTCATTTGTACTATAACAGAGAAAAAAAAATTATATTTCAGGACTGAAATCAATTTATTTCGATTACCAATTATTGTCGTTATTTGTCGAACTAAGTCTGATTATACCTCTCGGGAAAGTATCTCGGCAAAGAGCTAATAAATAATAAAGTGTAGTTTTATATCTTAATTAAGTTTATTTAAGCAAAAGGTTATTTTATACAATTTATTTATACATTAATTTATTATAATAAAATACAATGATAATAATATAAAAATACAAAATTATGTTCACTACAATTTACAATATTTACATACACAAAGATATACAAAAAAGAACTAACCCTAAACTTAACTAATTTTATAATTTACAATACATGAATAAATAATTTACAAAAAAATCATTTTCATTGCAGTTAAAACTTAAAATTAATACTCGTATTTGTGATCTTCACCTTAACTAAAATCAAAATACAACATTTAATATTAGTTAAAAAAATGTTTGACGTGCAAAAGTATAACTCATGAATCTATTTGTAGAAATAAATTATTTTATTTTTATTACTTATTTTTTTCGTACACCGGCCTTAATGGCGATATTAAATAAGGCGCATTTATAATAAACGGCAGTTTAATATTCCGCGTATCCTGCGGTACAGTGATAGGCGCGCTATAATAAAAATGAGTATCGTTAGGCCCGAAGGTGTACTGGCCCATACGAGTAGCGCGCGTCAGTTTTCGTACAGGAGGAATACACGGGAAATGCTCCTTGTTATCCACCAGCTTTTTGTGAACCTGGAGCAAAGGAAAAATAATGATTATGTACTGATACCCAGACAATTAGATACAAAACAATCAAGTGTCAGACTAATATTTAATTTTGTCCTTTTTAACAAATTACACCAACAAAATTGTTCTTAAAACACAGGACATTTTCTATTTAGTATCCACCAAGTAACAAGAACCAGAATATTTCACAAAAAAATTAAAAACGTTTAGGTATCTACTTTTAAAATATAAAAAAAAAACATTAGAAAATATTAAATACAATATCATAAAAACAAGAAATTATTACAATTTAAATAAATAAAAAACCCAAGACATGCCACGCTGGGTCACACATCACCATCTACTTAGCCCCAAATTAAGCCGAAGCTTGTAATATGGGTACTAGACAACTGCATTTTGTAGTAAATGAAAATAAAATCAAATGTAAATAAAAATTTTAAATTGATGAAAACAGGACTGAAAACAGGACAAAAAAAAAACAATAAAATTAAATAAATGTAAAAAAAAACTACTTACAATATCACACCGATGACTTCTGGATAAGGCAACCGAAGAAAGTCCACTGTTGCTATTCATTTTTATTATAAAATAATAAAAAGTTATATTGGAAAAGCTCAGGAGGAGTTAAACCTTTGGAGAATATATCTCAAGTGATGAAGAAATGTCCAAACTAAGCAATTTATACCTGTGCAATTTCATTATGGACGCACTCACTAATGAATGAAAGGTAATGTGATGACTAATCTTGTCTGAGAGACCCTTTTGTAAAAAGTATACTTATTGTATGTTGAAATAGATAACGTTATCGATGTACCTGCGTACATCATTGAAAGGTTGTATAGAATAATTTCATTCTCCAACTATTTTGTTTACCTGCGCATATATACTACAAACAAGTAATGGCGATAAACTAAAATTTGCGTAATAGAATTTTAAGAATACCTTCGAATTGAATATTTCTTCATTTTGTTTTTAGCATCCATTATTTTAGCGTTGTAAGCTTGTGCATGTTACATTGATTGATAGAAAATATGAGAGGTCCTTCCTATAACACCAACAATGTATGAAATGATAGCTGAGTTAATTAATTTATCCGAAGCGAAGCGAGGAGCGGGCTGCTAGTCTTTAATATTTGGTATGTTATTTTCTATCAACTGTAATGTAACGAAAATAAATAAAAAACCCCAGGAAATGCTACGCTGGGCCACACATCGCCATCTAGCCCCATTAATATATTACGTCACCTAAAAAATAACAAACTCGTAACCGGACCGACTATCGCAAACAGTTCCATCGCTTCATCATCATCATCAGCCTACCGCAGTCCCCTATTGGACAAAGGCCGCTCCAGTTGTTCGCCACTTTGGGCAAACATCTGGACGGTTTACCCATAATCGCCACGCTTCCCAGGCGGGTTGGCGATCGCTGGGCGGAGCTCCTCGCTCCGGTGACGCTGCTGCCCGTCATCGGCCCGTGGTATTTAGCTACAACTTCAATTATGTTGGTATTGGCATAGCGGCACCAGTCGGTTGCTTAAGCATCGTTTGTTATTCAGCAGAAAACACGACGGTTCCTTTTAATCATAATATGATAGATAGATATTATATTCTTTATTTGCACACCAAACAGATTATTTAAAGCTAGGTACAATGACAACTCGACGTACAAATAAGGCGGCCTTACCGCTATCAGCGATCTCTTCCAGACAACCTTTGGGAAGAGGATAGTTGAAAGAAGGGGTAAGGTGCCAATTGACAAATTGAACCTAATAAATTACTGGGGCTATGATATTGTATTTTAGTCTGTATGATCCAATCGTCTCCGCCTAAGGCTTGAACCAGTAGTTAAGTCAACACTGCGCCGCCTGGGTAACTCGCCTTCATGACTCTCTGACATGGTTTTAGATTTTCACGAACTGTTGACCATCCAGAGTTTCCTTTTGATATTCCAAGGAAATCACCATTTGATTTCGTATTCATGAATTAATGCCGAAATTTGAAATTGGCACAAGCACGATGTTTTTTGTGTTGTACCCGAATTTCAGAAGTCAGATATCCTACTCGTATTATTAATCATAAATAATCCTTTGACCGCCGAGGATGAGATACAATAGAAAATCTATCGATATCGATAATCTATCGATCAAAGCATCACTGGTGTTGGAAGCGTTAAATTAATGTTTATTTGCATACGGTTGATGGGTTATTGGATTACAATGAAGAAGATCTTGCGATTTCAGCTTCTCAGCCGGTAGTAGGATTTATCCACCTGCCTGATAGGTACACGAAGGGTTCCATACAATTGACTGGATTTCAAGTGAGGCTGATTTTAATATCGGGTTAAAAGTGGCATGAAAATCACTTTTGTGCTTTGACAATGAAAATTTAAAAAATTTCAACGGTCTACGTTTGAAAAACAGTATGGACATGGATAGACGGACAGATTCAAAGACAGCAGTTCCCGTTTTTACCCTTTGAACACGGAACCCTAAAAAGAAGATGATTTTTTGACATTCATAAGTGCTTATCGATTCATAAGTGCTTATTTTAAGTTTTAAGTCTATGTGAATAAAGGTATTTTGACTTTGACTTTGACTTTGACAAGAAAATATTGAATTGTCATGTAGAGGCTGGTCGAATCTGTTTTATTAGTTTTGGTATCTATTTTGTAGATGTTTCTTTAGGAGCACTATAATTTTCGTAGACAGCAATGAGTTTCGAGAAATCGTTTCGAATCGAGAGGGCGTCACAGACACACCTATTAGAAATATGAAGTTGGTTTTCGTGCTCTAAATGCCTGAAAGCGTTTCTTGTAATAATACCATATCTGCTAAAATTTGTCAGTGGTACATACCTAAGCTCGCTACCTAAGCTAAGCTTTTATCCATCAATGGTTTTTTATTAAAATAGTAATGAACACTTTAGTATTATCGTCGCCTAATCTGCATCCATTCTCGGCTAGGCCTCATTCTTAAACCATGATCTTGGTTCCATATTTCTCATGATCAGATATTATTGTATAAATAAATATTTAATTTAAAACATTTGATTTTCATTTAGTCACTCTTTACGTTATACAGTATAGGCTATTCTCTGAAACATTACTTAATAATTCTTGATTATGAAATAAGACTTATTAATTAATTGAATGAGGTAATCAGGAGTTTGCTAATAACTCGCTAAATCATATAGAGACACAATTTATGTACACTCGTAGTAATGAGTATCTTGGAAACTTTAATGGCTTAGGATTTCTATTTTTGTATGAAAATCTTAATGCCGTTTTAATTATTTATTTATTTATTTATTGGTACACAAAACAGAGTACAACAATACATGATCATTGGTGAAAGAAAAGGGTAACATTATTAGGCTGCACGTTTACCAAATACAATACATCTTACCAAGTTTCCACAGTATAACTCTTATAGTTACGGGTAAAAGTGTCATTGACATACGGACGAACAGACATGACGAATCTATAAGGGTTTCAATTTTGCCATTCTGCTACGGAATCATAAAAACACCGCATTTAATATCGCTAATGAGACCTACAACCGCGATTTACCGATCTTTATTGCACAGTGAGTACAAATAGCGGACTTTATGCCGTATGGCATTCTCTACCAGTCAACCATTGGACAATTTTTGGGGCTCTGCATACTTAGAACTGAAACTCAATTTTTTTTATCAAACCCATACGTGTGTGTTATCTATGGATAGGTCTTCAAAAATATGAGGTTTCTACAATACAATATTTTCTAGACTGAATAGTTTGCACGAGAGACGCTTCCAAATTAGAAAAAAGTATCCCCCACCCTCCTCTTAACTTCTAAAATAAAATAATGATAAATGTAAAAAAAATATATGATGAACATTACAATGCAAACTACCAACGAAAATAGGTTTAAATGAGATCTAATTATTGTTTTTTTAAATACATTTTAATCACTAACCGCGTTTTACCTTTCATTCAATCAACTCGCACTTGGCCGTTGTTTTTTAAAGTAGCTCGATATAATGATAGATATAATGGCATTATGCCTGATGGAAAGCGAAAGAGAAGCCCAAGTCGCTGTGACAACGTGCAAGTAAGGTTTCATTTATACCTAGGTTAAAGCTGCTGCCCATTTCCTGTTATTTCTTTAGTCGTATTTTCTTTTTTATTAGCACGTTACAAAGTTACTGCATCCTCATGTTCTTCTTTATAAAGAACACGCATGTATTATGATCCATTTCCTAGTTTCCCCATCAAACCACAGGTAGTTAGCGGTCTCATCATTCCATGAATATTAAAAAAGTTACGCGACCTTAGTAAGTAAATACGGTTCTAGCAATAAACTGACCACTTTATGGCTTACACCGTGTGCCATTAAAAGTTTATCATTGTTTTGGGAATAGACGTAACTTTAGTACGACATCGCGGAGGATTTCGATGAGAATAATACCGCCATCTTGTTTTGAACGACTTTATATTTTTATATCGCAATCTAGAACAAACAAGATGTTTTGCTTGATCCCACACGCTGTCACACACAATCTCACCTCAAAACCTTTTGTTCTAAATCAGTAACAGAGTCGAACGCACTAGTTAGTACATAGTAAATGTCTTATACTGATTATTGAATCGAATCACAATGACCTTTTCTCCTACTATAGGTAATATCAATCTGATTAGTACATTTTAAGTACAAAAACACAAATAAAATATAATTATCTGCTTGATAAAAATTTCGATTTAAAAATCCTTCTGAATTTGTACAACAAATGTTTACTATTATACTTAGAACTAAGAGTCAGTTATATGGTCTGTAAACATCATCATCAGCCTATTGCAGTCCACTGCCGGACATAGGCCTCTCCAGTTGTTCGCCGCTTAGGACAAACATCTGGAGGATATACCCATAAACCCCACGCTGGCAGGTGGTTTGGCGATCGCAGCTTGTCTGTAAAAAATATGAATATCTATACTCGGGACAAACATCCGTGTCATGATATTTTGTGTCGGTTCCTTGTTTGATTATTCGAATTTTGCGGCACTTTTATTACTTTAATATCCACAATACAAGTTGTCACGCTACTTTGAGATCGGATCAATGTACACGTGTGATTTTGTTTGATATGTAAATACAAAACACAATACATAGTAGATCTAAAAATCTTTTATTTCGCCTTAACAACATAATTCTTGCTAACGATGGGCGGGGGTAAATCATAATTAATTTATAGGTGTTCATCTCAACAGGCATACAAATTACGTTCGTTCATATCATTAGGCGCTAAAACGTCATTCAAACAAAGGGGATAGCTAAGCCATTAAGGTTTCAAGATACTCATTATTAGGTGTAGATTAATTATTTCTCTATATGACTTAGCGAGATAATAGTAAGCTCCTGATTACCTTATTCCTAATAAGTCTTATGTCGTAATCAAAAGTCATTATGTAATATTTCAAAGAAGCTCTTAAACTGTATGACATAACTTAAGTGGCTATATTGAGAATCAATTGGTTCAAATTATAAACAATAGTATGTGATCATGGGAATGACGGGACGATGATTTTATAAAGACGGCTGGCAGAGAATGAATGCAGATTATTAGCCAGGATCGGGATGGGTAACGTCCTCTGGGGTAGGCCTGCGTTCAGCAGTGAAAAACTCAATGCTGTGCTCAAAGGGTAAAAACGGGACCCTATTTAATTACTAAGACTAAGACTTCGCTGCCTGTTCATCTATTCATGTCCATTCAGGCTCTTTTTAAACATAGAGCCTTCAAATTTTCATTGTCAAACAAAAAAAGCGTGGTATTGGAACCCTTCGTGCGCGAACCAGGCAGGTTTGAACGTGTAGCTAAATACCACGAGCCGATGACGGGCAGCAGCATCACCGGAGCGAGGATAGCTCCTCGCTGTTCGATTTTCGTAACAATTGATAGAAGATAACATACCAATCAAAAGTAAGAAGTCTATTAAAGATACAAACATTAGGTCGGCCATTTCTTCCCCTTACCTTCCTGTTACAGGAATCACAGTGTTCGCAATATGTTCATATTTCAAATTCCATTATGTAAATTTTAGTCTATAGATCGCCATTACTGTGTAGTATTATATGAGCAGGTAAACAAATAGTTAGAGATTAAAATATATTCTATACAACCTTTATGATGTATGCAGGTACATCGATAACGTTATCTATTTCAACATACAAGGATACTTTTTACAAAAGGGTCCCTTAGACAAGATTAGTCATCACATTACCTTTCATTCATTAATGAGTGTGTCGGTGATTAAACCGCACAGGTATAAATTGCATAACTTGAACATTTCTGCATCACTTGAGATATATTCTCCTAAGGTTAAACTCCTCCTGAGCTTTTCCAATACACCTTTTTATTATTTTATAATAAAAATGAATACATTTCCTTCTGTCGCCTTGTCCAGATGTCATCGGTGTGATATTGTAAGTACATTTTTTTTACATTTATTATTTAATTTTATTGTTTTGTTTTTTGTTTGTTTTTGTTAGTCAGAAGTCCTGTTTTTATGAATAATTCAAATTTTTATTTCTACAAAATCCAGTTGTACTACTACTACCCATATGACAAGCTTCGGCTTAGTTTGGGGCTAGATGGCGATGTTTGACCCAGCGTGGCATGTCTTGGGTTTATTAATTTATTTATTGAAATTGTAATTATTTCTTTTTTTTTTAATTTTTTTTTTTAATATTTTGTAATGTTTTGAAGTAGATACCTGAATATTTTTTTTTTTTGAGCAATGTAAATAAAAAAAAAAACTTTTGAGCAATGTGTTTTAGTTCTTGTTGGTGGATACTAAATGGAAAATGTCCTGGATTTCATTTTGAAAATATTTATTTTATAACTAAACTTTGTTTTAAGAACAATCGCGTAGGTATGCTAAGTTTTGGCCGGGATCTGTATAAGTGAACTAAAACTAATAGGGGTTTATCACTGACTCGAAAAGAAGAAGAAGAATTCCGTTGGTATAATTTGATAAAAAGGACAAATATGAATCTGACATTTTTAATTGTTTTGTATCTAATTTTCTGGTATCAGTACATAAACTTTATTCTTCCAGGTTCACAAATGGCTGGTGGATAACGAGGCGCATTTCCCGCGGAGCATTCCTCCTGTGGCTAAACTGACGCGCGCTACTCGGATGGGCCAGTACACCTACGGGCCCAACGATACGCATTTTTTTCACAGTGCGCCCATCACTGTACCGCAGGATCCGCGCGTTATTAAACTGCCGTACATAATAAATGCGCCGCATTTAATATCACCGTTAAGACCTGTGTATGACTGACCTATCAGTCATATAGGTTACAGGTCTTTTCGTAACACAGATCTTATCATTAGATAAGGACCGTATTTTTTTGACTAATTGTTTGTTTTCGTTACTGGTTTATATAATAGATTTGGATTTTTTTTTAATTTTATGGTAGTTCTTATATTCTCGAATTGACTAAATTTTATATAAGTACCTTAAATTACTATACATTTCAATATGCTTAAATATTGTTAATTATTTTGAGTTTTGTTAAGATGAGAGGCACACCATAGTTTTAACTGTAAATATGTCTTTAATTGATGTATTGTAAATACTAATTAAGTTTCGGGTTAGTTCTTATTATATATCTCTGTATTAATTTTGTAAAAATTGTAGTGCAAATAATTTGTATTAAAAAATATTTGTTGTTTAATATAATAATTAGTGTATGTAATATAGTAAAAATTGTGTATAAAATGACTTTGTGTTCAAATAAACTTAATTAAGTACACTACACTTTTTTGCTTCTTAACTCTTTGTCGGGGTCCTTGTTTCCCGGGAGGTTAAATTCGAAATAAATACAGTTTAGTCCTAAAATATAAAAATTTATTCAACTTCTCTTTATCATAGTACAATTGAAACAGATTCGAAAGCGTTTATCAGTCGTTATTCGCCTACACTTTGGCCCAAACGCCTAAGACTATCAATCGAATAATACTCCAATAAAAAATAGGGCTCGATCTGTACAGAGAAAACGAAAAATTTGGGCTAACTGAGGATAGCTCCTCGCTGTTTGATTTTCGTAACAATTGATAGAAAATAACATACGAATCAAAAGTAAGAAGTCTATTAAAGATACAAACATTAGGTCGAGCATTTCTTCCCCTTACCTTCCTGTTACAGGAATCATATTCATGTTCACAATATGTGAATATTTCAAAATCCCTTATGTACATAATTTTAGTCATCACCATTACTTGTTTGTAGTATTTATGAGCAGGTAAACAAAATAGTTGGAGATTAAAATATATTCTATACAACTTTTCAATGGTGTACGCAGGTACATCGATAACGTTATCTATTTCAACACACAAGGATACTTTTTACAAAAGGGTCCCATAAACAAGAGAAGTCATCACATAACCTTTCATTCATTATTAGTGAGTGCGTCGGTGATTGCACAGGTATAAATTGCATAGTTTGGACATTTCGTTCTGCCGAATAGCGAACGAGGCGCTGGCAACCGACTGGTGGCGGTATAACCACCACAAATTGAAGGCGTAGCTAAGTACTACAGACCGATGACGGGCAGCAGCGTTACCGGAGCGAGAAGCTACGTCCTGCGATCGCCAACCCGCCTCCCCAGCATGGCGATTATGGGCAACTCCTCCTTAATGGAAATGACACGTAAGCCACGGCTCCTAGTTTCCGGCGTCCCCGCTATCCCGGGGCGGGGGGTGCAAAAAATCACCGGGTTACGGCAGGCCATCACACCAAATGGACCCTGGCAACGTACAACGGCCGCACTTTGAGGCTTGACTCGCATCTGGCGCAGTTGGAGGTGGAATTGGGGAAAATTAGGTGGCACATACTAGGGCTATGCGAAGTTTGAAGAGAGGGGGAGGACACCGTAACCCTAGACTCAGGCCACCTCATGTACTTCTGCGAGGGAAACAAAAATCCCAAGGTGGCGTCGGGTTTCTGGTCAAAAGTCCCTCACCGACAACGTGGTGGAAATGTCCAATGTGTCGAACAGGGTAGCGTACCTTATCATCAAGCTCACCGAGAGGTATAGCCTCAAGGTGGTGCAAGTGTATGCACCGACCTCGTCACACTCGGATCATGAAGTGGAGGAAATGTTCGATGACATATCGAGGGCCCTCCACTTCACTACCAAGGCCCACTACAATGTCGTGATGGGGGACTTCAACGCTAAAGTGGGAATACAGACTTGCAAGGAATCGGGAGTAGGATCCCATGGTTTTGGAGTCAGAAATCATAGGGGATGATGATGATGATGGACATTTCTTCATCACTTGAGAAGGTTCTCACTTCTCCGAAGGTTAAACTCTTCCTGAGCTTTTCCAGTACAAATTTTTATTCTTTTATAATAAAATGAATAGCAACAGTGCATTTCCTTCGGTCGCCTTACCCAGATGTCATCGGTGTAATATTGAGAGTATTTTTTTAACATTTATTTAATTAATTGTTTTGTAAGTCCTGTTTTTATCAATTTCAATTAATTTTTACAAAATCCAGTTGTCCATCCGTATGTTAACTGGCAACCCTAGGGGGCATACGTCAAATCGCCAGCTGTAAATTAATTTATCGAAATAAAATATTTGATAATGTTTTTTCTGCAAGTTAATTAGTAAATAACGACTCAAATTTCAAGGATTATTGTTCGTAAGACTGTGACTCGTGTAAAACTGGGATTTAATGACCAATTTGCGATTGCCGGCTAACTGTCAAACTGTACATCAACATATTCGAAACGACAACGGAATTTACCGGATATGAGTGGAGGCAACACATACTCCAAAATAATGACACGCAAGGCCGCTGCTCGCGAGTTGGGATTAAAGTTAAGACGGGCACTAGAGGAAATTATAGAACTCAGGAAGGACAATAGCCAACTCCTTCATGAACGAGAGGAAAACGAAGAGGAATTCCTTAAACTCATAAATCACAACAAGCAATTGAAACGCGACTTGGCGGACCTGCATGCACAGCTAGTAGATGTCCACGCACACATAGAACAGCTACTCACGACAGTCAGCCAGTTTGACCACTGTAGTGAAACTTACGAGCGGACCTTGGACCGCGTCCATGAGCTCGAGGTGGATCTACGGGATGCAAACAAAACCATAACCCAGTATGAAGAAGACCTACGCTGTCAGGAGGCTATACACACCCATAGCATCTACGAGGAGTTGGTTGGCTTACCGGCTGGGCTTGCACGCTCCCATAATAATAATAATCGTGATTTTTATTGTGAGAATAGTTGTATTAATTTAAATAGTCATAACAAAATTAAGAAATATGTTAAAATCAATAGGTTTATAAGAAAAACTGAGAAATTCGTTAAAAAGCAAAAGAGCTTCCATAAAAATATTGTATTAAGGAAGCAACAAGTAGACCTGATAGATAGCTTAGAACTGTATAGTAAAAAGTTAGATGAGTCTAGGTTGAGGTATGAAAATGACACACAGGAGTTGCAGGCTGATCTTGCGGCTGCGTGGGTCTTTGGAGCGTGTGACTGATAAGTACAAGTCGGCGCAGGCCCAAATAAATGAACACATCCTTGCGGCCACGAGATTCATGGACCAGTGTAGCTGCAATCAGGAGACTGGTTTGCAGAAAGTTGTCAGCCACCCCTAAGTTTGCGGACCCCTGGTTAGTGCAGCACACCCCTGACAACTACCCTGGGACCGGCATCGGGACCGGGACTTCTTAAACTGCTAAACAAAATTTTTAATTTGTAATTAGCAGCCGGGAATATAGATTTTTGGCGAATTTTCAAGTGGGAAAAGGGTCCCGGACGCCATTACCGGATAACTTTGCAATCCCCGTATCTCGAAAACGGCTGAAGATATGGCAAAAATAACGCCGGATCGGTACACTTTCCGGTGAAGCGATCTTAGGGTAGATCTTCTTATACCCACCCCCAAAAACCACCCCGACGAGATATTTTCAAAAAACCCTAAAAATGTTGGACTTCCCACCCGCGGGTGGTGCGCATGATGGTCCGCAGCATCTGTCGTTCAGTAATATCTCAAAATTACCTGCTATATTGCCGACTAGCACCAATATAAATAGGATAGAAGTTGGCTATGGGCCCCTGTTAAAAAAATCCTTCAGTTGTAACAGTCAATTATTGCATGTCTGACGCCCATCTAAGTCATATATGTAAAAGGGTGGAAGAAAGCAAAAAGACAAATCTGTTATTGTCAATTTATTGGGGGATGGACTAAATACCAGTATTTAATTTTTCTTATGTTAGTATAGAGTAAAATACTGTTGGTACAATTAGTTGAATAGGATAATTTTATTAACCTTTCAGTCTTCAGTGTTCAATTATCTGATAACAGTATATAAACATTATTCTTTCTTAGCTCCAGGTTCACAAATGGCTGATGGATAACGAGGAGCATTTCCCGCGGAGCATTTCTCCTGTGGCTAAACTGACGCGCGCTACTCGGATGGGCCAGTACACCTTCGGACCCAACGATACGCATTTTTTTCACAGCGCGCCCATCTCTGAACCGCAGGATACGCGAAATATTAAGCTGCCATACATTATAAATGCGCCTCATTTAATATCGCCATTATAGCCAGTGTGCGACAAAAATAAATAATAAAAATAAAATAATTTATTTCTACATTTGTATCTATTTAGATTCACGAGTAATACTTGCACGTCAAATTTTTTTCCTAGTCTGATAAGTAATATTAGACAAGGACGATTTTTTTACCTAATTGTGTGTATGTTTTTGCCACATCGAAGAAGAGAGCCCCCGTTTAACATGGTCAAGAGAAGCTGGAAGCTCCGTATCTTTTTGCCTGGTTGCCTGTTTCCATCTAAAAGACAGTACATAAACAGTATTTTTCCTTTAATTCAGGTATAAAAACGGCTAGTTGACTCTGAGGAGTACTTTCCGCCGATCCCTTCAATAATGTTTCCTCTGTCAATTTCACCTGCCGATGTCTTCTGTGCCGAAACTGACGCGCGCTACTCGTATGTACAATTGTACAGGTACACCTATACTAGAGGCCCAACGATACTCATTTTTATTACAGCGCGCCCATCACAGTACCTACCGCAGGATACGCGACAAATTAAACTTCCGTACATTATAAAAGCACCACACTTAATATCACCGGTGTACGACTTATATTTTAATAAAGTATTATTATTTTTAAGATTTTAACGCAAATGAATTGTTTTGTGAACCTATGCCGATGCCGTCTGTGCCGAAATTCATCACGATGGCTCAGTACGAGTACGGGCCAAACGAGATACATTTCTACTATAGCGAACAGAGTACATGAACATTATTATTCCTTGTTCCAGGTGTACAAATGGCTAGTCGACAACGAGGAGTACTTCCCGCCGATCCCTTTTGCGACAATTTCTCCTGTGCCGAAACCTTCTGTGCCGAAACGCATCACTCGGATGGCCCAATACACGTACGGGCCAAACGAGATGTGTTTCTATTTTAGCAAGCCGATCGATGTCCCGCAGACTCCACGAAACTTTCATCTACCGTTTATAATAAAAGCCCCGCACATAAAATCGCCAATGAGACAGTAGGTCTTTTTTAGAAATAATGTATTACATTAAAATTGTATATTATTACAGTGTACCTACTTGTTGAAAATAAATATTTTTGTATTTTTTTTTTCATTTCATATCTGACGTTTATAATAAAAGCCCAGCACACAATATCGCCAAAGAGACAGCCTGTCTACGACTGATCTGCGCGTGATCATTAGCGCTTCTTATTGTTGACAAGAACTACGAGTGAATGTCGAAGAAAACTCTTTTTTTTCGACGGTGTCGCACGACAGATCGAGGTGGCAATATAATATGATATCTAAGTTAAATACTAACTACGGGTCTCTGCGCCCGTCGTAGTAAGTCTAAAGAAAAAGTATTTCTCCTAAAATTAGTTTAAAATGTCAGCTAAGTCGATAAGTACGTAGATATGCCTGCCTACCTGAATTATTGTTTGACATAATGTAACCAAAAGATTAAAAATATTCTTTTTAAATATTTTCTTTTGTATCAGAAAGCTACTGATTGTCAATCCAATGGTTAAATGTTAGAAAAACACATACAATACTGATTAACAACAATCTGGTTGGAACGTAAACAAAAGACACCTGTAAACAAAAGTCAAAACTATTGTTTGGTACAAATAGAACACAAATAAACCTTTAAAATTGGTAGCTGATTGCCGAAAATGATAAAAATACAACCTGTGGTAAGCAAACCACGTAAACAATAGTCACAAGACAAAAGATGAATAACAAAGGTGAAATGGTATCTACCACACGACCTAGTACTTTACCTGCTTAGAAAAAAAAGGACCTACCTGTTGTGTAACTTCTGCAACACTCATTGTTTAAGCACAAAGTAGGGATGATTTCCAAGCGTTTGTTGATCTTTGTTGACAAATAATGAAAGTGAAAAGAATAAACAGCTTTAAACTTACCGTAAAACCGTTAACCGTTTATACGATACCGTAATAGTGTTCAAAATACGGCACTTTTTTTTCTTTTCATTGTAAAGACTTAGCTTAGCTTAGAGATTTCACCCATTTTCATCGATCTGACATTCTTTTGTTATAAAAATTGACACCATTGTAATCCAATATTCTGACTTTCTAATGTTGACATAATTTTTGTTTTTTTTTAATGTTGTAATAACATAAATTTTAATAATATAATATTGTAATCCTAAAATTTCGTATGCCGAAATGGCAGATCGCAGTGGTACCTCAACGTTGTTAATATAATTAGATCTATGACATACCTGTGAATCACGAATAAATAATTTGATTTGATTTGAGCTTTTGAACTTGTGTTATTAAATGATTTCGAAGAAAGCGTGCGATGCCGGTGGAGCGTGTTCATTCAACAAAAAGGATTAACTCTCGAAAATGATTCATAATAAATCGGAAAGTCATAACTATCGGTAAAGATTGAATCCGATTTAGTAATATAATAGAAAAGCACTGTTTGAGTTTGTCTTTTTACCCGACTGCGCAACGCGAATGAGTGGTAATGTGTTTAGGTACCAGTCTATGTAGGCATGTATGTTTCTTTGAAACATTATATAGATCAAGCGCCTGAGCTGATTTTGAAGATTCATATATGAAACGAAAGGCTTAGGGTAAAAATGAGGCGGTAATTTTGTACTAATTACTAGGAATGACTGCAACTTAACAAATAAAGTGGGTGTCTTAATAACGACTAGAAGAATTTCCAGGAAATGGACAGCAGCGTTTACTTGGTTACAAATAAAACCAACTGCGGTCACCAACCCGCTTGCCAGGTTTGGCCCACCAAGCCAGACCCCCAAATGACAATTGTCATTGAAAGACTATATCTAGTAGAATGAACTATGTCTGTAGGCTAAAGATGTTGATGATGACCAAAGAAAGATAGTTTAACACGGTTAAAAACTCATCTACACTAATAATGTAAAAAGAAAAAATACGCGTCCAATACATTTTTATGATCTAAAATACGGTACTTAATATAATGCAAATATTTTCACCCCCAAAACATCCCTATTGTAATTAATCAAACTACAAATTGTTACCGACGTTATGCCTTAACCGTCAGTTTAGCATTACTTACAACATGAGCAAGAATTTACACCCAATATACTTGTTCTATACAAACTTGCTCCATAAATCATACAACGTCGTTTGGGTAAAATTAATAGGGGTAATTGATATGTTGATTGTATTCAGCGGGGTGCGTGTTTGATTATCCGTTTATTGTTAGATTGAGCGATAGTGTGGTGTAGGAACAGAATTGGGAATGTGTTTGGTTATGTATAAGCTGTCTTTATGTGAAATGATGTTCAGCAGGAACTATAATAATAGCTGAAACTTATGACAGTTAGATAGACATATGACTTAGCAAAGTTATGGGCTTCTACGAAGAAAAAAAAGATACCTATGCAGGGGAAGACCACCGATGACCAAAAATGTGCAGATATTTAAAAAAACCACCCACATAAAAAAATAAAATAACCCAAGACATGCCACGCTGGGCCACACATCGCCATCTACTCCCAAACTAAGCCGAATACTATGGGTACTAGACAACTGATTAACTTAATTAGATACATTTTTTCTAAATAAATACATATAATAAACTAGAACAAATGAAAGATTATTCTGAAATAAGGTGATCCCACAGAGAACCAAGAGATCAACCAGAATAGTTAGCTAAAGTGGCAATGAGATACTAGCCGCAGAACCGTTAACCGTTGGGGGTAACTGAGTTTTAGAGTAGACCGCTTCTCGGCAAACGTAGTGTTGGACGCCCCTTAGGTGGAGTGACGATTTGTGCTAAATAGCTGGCAAGCGCTGGATGCGAGAAGCCCAGGATCAATCAAAGTGGCGAAGAATTGGAGGCCTATATTAAGCAATGATAACTATATTCAGCAGTGAACTTCGAGAGATGATAAGGATAAACAATACATAATACAAATCGCCGCCCCATCGGACCCCCGTGGGTGTCGATAGAATCGGCTATTACATTTTTGAACGTAATGAGACGCGAAAGCTCTTACAAGTACCTAGGTAGACCATGACTTTTGCAATAAGTCGTCGTACATTTTACCAATCTGTTAAACTTTATAAGACATTGAAAAATCAGGCCCTAACGTCCAGATTGTGCTATTAAAACACCATTATCGTGTCGCTAAAATCAATTCTGTTTTATACCAATCGGTTCGCAATACACTCAAGCTAATTTTCAAACTTGAGCCGGGCTATAACAGATTGGTCGATAATTCCTTTAGGAGGCACGTAAAATTTTAACTGCCCCATATTTTAAGGGGAGGACAGAAACGCTTTGATTAAAAACCTAAAGCGATTTCCCAATTGGCGGTACGTGATTATCGTCCCGTAATTATGCAAGACAAATGCGTTTTCGAACTTTCTGGTACTTTCGTGTCAGATTAGCAGAAATTTATGGGCGTTTGGCGTTTTTTTTAAACTAGATTTTTAGAGTTTCGTAGTTCACATCCTCTTATCGAAACATTCACTGCTAGATATAATTATGCCTCCTTTATTATGACGATTGTCATTTTAAGGAGGTTTGCCTTTGCCACTACGCTTTGCAGGCGGGTTGGTGACCGCAGTAGATTCTTTTGTAGCCAGGTAAACTTCTACCCGTTTCCTCAGTCGTCTTCTACGAGATGAAATGAGGTGGTCCTATTCTCAATCTGGAAACCACACGGACACTTTGTATGCGACATCATATCGAGTATGCGAGTCTCTCAGCCAAGGGGGATTATTAAAAGGAGCCCATTGTAATTTCGAATCTAAAGTTACACCCAGAAAGTTCGAGTTAACAAATTCAATCTGTTCATTATTCATTACAATATTAGTTTGCCTCAAATTATAGATTTAAATTGTTATTAAATTCCAAACCTTACGAGTGGGTTATAAGACTTAGAACGATAAAACAAAATGACAAGTCGAAACAATAAGAAAAAAACCAGAACGATAAAACAAAAGACGAAACGACAAAAGATTTAACGACAACGACAAACAAACGACCAAAGACAAACGACAAAAGAACGACCAAATTTTTTTTCTGAATGTCTCCGAATACCGTGACTCTTATGTAAACAGAAAATCGTAATGATCCCGCGATTCAGTATACAGCCACCGCCATCTCTTGGTGTAAGTAAAAAACTTTGTATTACTTTGGAATAGTTTGGGTCCTGATATGAATTTTATGGGTGTAGTAAATGGAAACAAATTGTATTAAAGAATTGACTGCCTATGTTAATTAATATAATAATGATAAAAAGCGGATAAAATGTGCTTATTTGGAAAACATTGTTTTTCTTTTTTGTTAATAATTACTGAGGATGGCAGACGAGCAAGCCTACCGTGAGGATAAAACTTTTAATTAGACTTCATATAAATAAACATTTCCTCCACCTAGGGTACTCTGGAAGTAATCGATGACTTCAGCTGTAAGTTCGTATTTTTGTACAATAAATAAACATTATCTGTACTTGAATCTTTTTGAACATGTTGTATGTATTGTAAATACTTGAGCATTTGGAGAAATGTGAAAATGACAAATAGGTACATAATATTTTTGTGGCAAAGTAATTTCTACCTCAATTACTTTCAGCCTACTGAGTAATAAAAAATCTTCTGAGAGATATTTCTATCAGTCCAAATTAAGTTTTTTAGTAGTGCCGTACATGAGGAGACTCTTACTTAAACTGAAACCGAAATTGTGACTTCGTTTCTAGTTTCGGTTAAGGTCGAAACATGTTTTATTGTTTATCGTTCTTTACATACCACTTGTTTTCAGCGAAACAAGCTTAAGGAAACACAAAATTTATGTGCAAGATAAAATCAATGCACGGTTTAATTATTATGCACAACGCCATCTATTGGTCGCGTTAAGAAAATATTAACATCTTTCTATGAAGAGTTAATCCTGGTACATAATTATAAAATGATGATGACGAACATTTTAATATTTTATTTATTTATTTAATGTTTGTGTGAGAACCGAAAACATGACCGAAACCGAACATTCGGTCGCTCCCCTAAGAACCATTCAAGATGAAACTGAATTATTCATGTCAAACTTTATTATTCTGTCCGAGCTGAGAGTAGGTAATGCTCAGGATTTCTCTAATAATGTCTCCACATACCTACATCATTAAAACGAGTGCTTGTTCTGACTAAGTAAGCTATCCAGATTTTGTTTAATTAATTTACTCATTATCCGATCGGTGGGGGTATAACTGTCACCGGAAAATAGCAAGAATCGTAAGTTAATCAATTTCCTAGTTAGTTGATTAACTTTCGGAATATAACAAACGGTAGTTGAAATGTATTATTTAACGCAATGGATTTCAGTTAATTGATCAACTTACAGTAGCGTGGCAGTAATTTAACAATTTACGATTTTGACACAAGTAAAATCGTCCTCAAATGGGCCAATCGATGCTCAATGTGTACTAGACAACTGATAAACTTACTTAAATACATTTTTTTTTTGTAAATAAATACATATTATACATAGAAAACACCCAGACTCATTCAAACAGATTATGTTTATGAACACAAATGATTGCACTGCGCGGTAATCGAACCCACGACCCTTGGCTTGGTAAGCAGAGGTCACTACCAAATGAGCCACCGAACCAGTAAAAAATAAGTACAAATACTCGTTTTGACGACAAATCTTTGGGCAAATACCATCCAACTTACTCACTTCCTTGAAAAGATTATCGGGTACCTAAAGGACAAATCCTGTTTTGTCCGAGGCTTACGACATTACCCGTCAGGTGTCATACTGAGGGACGAATACCCTCTCACGGACATCTGAGAGGGAATTCCCTTTACCCAATTTAGTATTGCTTATAAGAAAAACTCGTGACCATTGTTCGGTGAAAAGCTTTTTATCCGTTTATTTTTGTATAGGTGTAGAATAGGCCTGTTTCCATAAAAAATGTAATTAGTCCGTCTTTTAGATTGTTCAAAACTAAAAGACACGTATTTTTTCATTTGTAAATTAGACTAAAAATGACAAAGATATAGCCCGTTAAAATTACGCGTGACGTCACAGAGTGGGAGTTTTTTCGCCACTAAGTAACGTCAAAGACCCCCCACTCCTAAATTTTGATCTTTGTTATTTTTTGTTTAAATGAAAAAAGGAAAAATACGTGTCTAATATATTTTTATAATCTAAAATACGGACTAAATATACGAGTAATGTAATTATTTTGACCCTGGAAACATCCCCATTTATAGAACCTTGCTTAGATGACTAGTTTGGTTCAGTGGTTAGTGAATGCTGCCTCTTAAACAGTGGTCGTAGGTTCGACCCCGCACATTACAAGCATTTGCGTTCATAAATAATTATGTATGTTTGTAGATATTGGTTTGGGTGTAGGTAGGCTATGTGTACCTACTAGATAGATATTGTTTATTGCATACTTACCTGTATAATAATATATCTATCTATACTATAATAATATAAGGAAAGATTTGTATTTTTGTGTATGTTTGTAATTCAAACTTCAAAAACTGTGTCGATTTCAAAAGGATCAGGGATCGTTAATAAACTCCGCCAATAATGTAATCCAGTAGGTCGGTAGAGTATCTTTATTTGTGGTACCTACTTTCGTTATAAAATAAGTAGCTTACGCATTTATGTATCAGCTCAAAACATAAATGCTGCTACTTACAATCTTTTTGATTTTGTCTGATATTCACTTATTTATATAAAGATCCCGCAAACCACACACTTTCGGCCGATAGTTTGGACAGGCTCAAAATTAGTATGAAGATCAGCTGATACAATCGTTATAATATGCGGTCTTGCATACATCTTTATACTGATTATGAGTTCGATCAAACCATCGACCGATAGAAAGTCTGCAGCTTGCGGAAACTTTTAGGTGATTAGGTATGAAATAATACACAAAATATAATCAGCAGTAATATTTTAAATTGCTTTGAATCACAATTTTGTAGTGTTTATAGATTATAATAATTACAAAGGAAGATTATTCTCACAAAGTACACTTTACCAGCAAACTCAACTTCTCACATTCGTACACGCGTCTTGCACTGTATCTGTTGGTAATTATGGAATGTATTTCAAGGTACAATGTACTCAGAGGCGTAACTATACCTGAAGCCCGTTGCAAATTCTTTGTATTGAGGGCTCCCTTCAAAGAAAATGTCATTTTAAGAAAGCCCTAACGGTGAAATTCATTTTTCATTTAATTTAATTTCGGTCATTACTGAGGTCATGGCATGTTATTTTTCCGATTTGCCAATAAAGTTACGCCACTGAATGTACTGGAAACTTACAAATTGCTTTATCAATCACATTTTGAATAAGAACTTTTAAAATTAACGGACGAATGTTCAACTCGCATAGTAAAGTTCTTTTTTATTTTGCCACGTCAAAACGACTGTAGCCTGCCTGATGTTAAACAGACGCAGAAGTTAAAAATAATGTGAGCGATCCACGTCACGTGTCATTAGTGCAACGTAGATCGATAACACTATGACGGCCGGCAGAAGTGCCGCTTCACGCCGCGTTCAAGGATTATAAGAAGGCAACTTGTGTGCTGGAAATGGGATCCTCAGACTAAGGCTGGGGTTTACTGAGGCGCAGTGGAGCAAAGCCATGTGAATGTAGATTACAAGCTATCTGATTGGTGAATTCCGGCCCATCTCGCTTATGCTGTGCTGCGCCCCAGTGGAATCGTATTTATAATACGAGTGCTGAATGTATAGTCACTTCATATTGACTTAATGACTGGCTCGGTGGCTCAATTGGTAGTGACACCTGCCTTCTGAACCAAGGGTCGTGGGTTCGATTCCCACCAGGGACAAACATTCGTGTGATGAACACTTGTGTTTGTTCTGTGTCTGGGTGTTTATATTTGTATTTAAGTATTTATTTGTAGTACCTTCGTTGTTCTGATACCCATAACACAAGTGCTTAAGCTACTTACTTTGGGATCGGAGCAATGTATGTGATGTTGTCTGATATTTATTTATATTTATTTATTTATTTACTTTTCTCAGCGTGGTAGAAACTGGCATTACACGAATCACGCACAATTAAATAATAAAATAAGATCATTAGCGTATATAAAACCGTTCTATACTTGATGCATTTCTGTAGGTAAGGTATGCTATTTTTCATAATAGTACTTTTTTGCCCGAAGTTTGGCTGTGGCCAAGTCAAGGAGACTAGAAAAGTATGCAAGTAATTGCATAAACTCGGCTGTTCTCTTTGATCGTTTACCCTAAAAAGTTGAACATTCGACCTTAACCTTAGATACCTTTATAAGAATAAATATAGATAAATAGATAAGGTATCTTATTAATGAATTAGGTATACCTAGATAGTACGGGCCAAAACATAGGTATTGAGATAACTTCTGAGATTATTTGAAACAAAGTTAAAACTATTAAAAAGAAAATTTGACAAGAAAAAATTTTTTCAAGGCATAAAATGTTACTGAAAATATTTGAATTTGACACAATTAATTCATTTTCAAAAATAAATTTCTATTTTGTAGCCCGTACTAAATATAACATAGGAACAAGTTTTTATTTTTTCTACTAAAATAAACTAAGTCTGACTAGAATTGAATGAATTATTTTAATTGTGTTATTGAAAATAATGAATGCTTGAATTATGATTTTGTACGTCTAATAGATTACTGGCTTTATGAGCTTCTATGAATTGACTCCAAATGTAACCATTAATAATATCAGTAACGTTTACGATAGTAATGTCATAAAGGATAATTTTAAAATACGATTTTAAATTTCACTAAAAATCAATGTTTATTCAGTCGCTTGACTATCAAAATTCACGACACTACAAGTCGCTAAACTATCTAAGAAACTTTTTAGTGAATTTTGAAGTCGAATTACTATAAATGTGATTGAAGAAAACGTATGTATACCTGTTTACTTGTTCAATATCAACAGCAAATCGACCACTTTCTCACAAATTTATATAAACCGACTGTCGACCAAGTCATTCGCCCCACCATAGCACACACATTCGCTATCATTTTACACCATGAAACAAAACACGGTCAAAATAATTCAACTTGGACAATTCACAAGCCTTATCGACCCCCCATTTTGGTGTCTTAGTAACCTTGAAACTGGCAGTACGTAACAATATCTTACATTTGCTATACGATAATAATGAAAAACTTATCGATACAACGCTTAAGATTGCATTTATAAACAAACAATATTATGGTACTAAAATAACTTTATAAAATTAGCTAAGTACAGTTCTAGAAATATAAAAAATAAGCAACAATAATAAATTAACAACTAGTTTTACTACGTATATAAAATGGGCTGTAACGTTTTCCATAAAGGCGACTATAAACTGAGTTACTTGTATTTAGCTGTAACGCATCTCATAAGAACACATAAAATAACGATATAGCATCATCATAATCATCATCAGCCCTTCGCAGTCCACTGCTAGAAACAAGTCTATCCAATAGTTCGCAACTTTGATCGATCCTGGGCTTCTCGCATCCAGCATTTACCTACCGGCTACTTGCGCAAATTATAATTACTACACGTCTATCTTCTTTAATAATACCATGATTATAACTTAATAATAAATACTCCGTACTCTAGCTGGATTTTGGCCTTATAGACCCATGTATATGTATCCATGGAGACTAGCTAATTACGCAGGAAGTATACTGCAAAAGTATGTTTTCAAGTAGGTAAATTCGCTTTCAAAATCCTTAGGTAAAGAAACGTTAAAAATATTTTGATATTCAACTGCTTGTATGAGTAATATAGCTTCGTTATAATCTCAGTTTTCACTATAAAAAGCAAAATTACAACATACTGACTAAATTCAGTACAAAAAAATAAGATTGCTTCATTGGAATGGAAATATAATGTCATAATTTTTACGATTCTAATGGTGACTTAATTTCAAGTACATAATATTTTATAATATTTTTACATCACACTTTCATTCTCTCTAAATACCACGAATTCGTTAAACAAACCTGACTCCATTCTCAATTAAATTATTTAAAAAAAATCAACAAATAAAATTAAATCCACAATAACGTTACAAAACCGTTACAGCCCACAAACACAAAACCCAATTATCTTAAAACACAACAAGAACGACTAGTTATCTAGCATTAATCAAACTAAAATCAACACGGTCAAGTCGTCAATATGTTAATACCTAAGTGATATGCAATACGCTTTAGGCAGGCTCAATTTGATCAAACGATAAACACTGTGTAATTATTCATGCAAGCTATAGCGTTAAGGCGTCTGCTCACTGAAACGGATTGATTACACGTGGACGATATATTTGAAACTTGAGACGAAAATATTGATAGGTACCAGTGATACTATATAAGAGCAGTTAGAAAACTGTCAAGATATTCTCTGAACGTTTGATCAGAAGCTCAAACAGATTATCACTACGTCTAAAAAAGAAAAGACAAAAGACAGTTTACTACAGTAATATTAAAAAATATTAATTTCTAAAATTAATGAAAAAGTCGTTTTTTTTTGGAATATCTATTTGGCAAATTTTATAGTCATGCAACGCTTTTGCTTGAAATTTAAAATTTAAAACTATACACACATACATAGTGTGTCGTTTAAATTTGTCCCTATTGTTTCGTTCGTGTATCAAGAAAAAGAGAAGGGGGTAATTTTAACGATATGTAAGATCGTACTTAGGAAGTCGTATTGCATTCCTCCCAAATCTCATATTATCGTGCACGTGTTGTACAACAAATTTGCCTGACTTTATATTAATTGTTGATTTCTAAAATTAACTTAATGACGTGTGATCTTATTTCGTAACTTCGTCAATATTTATATGTACCATACAACAAATTACCGTGAAACATAATTTAAACATTATTAAATTTCATATGTACTAAAATAAAAGGCGCATTACAATGTTTCTAAGCATATAATAGAACATGGAAACATTTTATCACATAAATTAAATCATTATGCCTTCACAACATAATTAAAAAATACTAAAATATTATCCTTAATTTCAGTTAGTATGTAAAACGTGTTACTGGAATGTTTAAAACTATAAAGGTTAGAAATAAAAGAAACGTTATTACAACTAAAACATTGCAACATTGTTCGTATTTAATAGGTATAAAGCATTAATCCGAACATTAAACTAAACAAGTCTTCATGAGTTTTATTAAAAAGTATTATTATAATATTAATTTTTGAATTTACACGTGAAAATTCACTAATTCTAATTACAAGAAAAACGCACACATTTTTTTTATAATATTGCCATGCATTTTATAAAATTTTAAGATCAAAAACTGTTTACAAGCATTAAGTGTGCAAACGCCTTAAGAAGTCAATATATTTGACGCCGTAAAAAACATCATACCTGATTATAATCTAAAACTATCCTAAAAATAGTAGATGCTTCAAACAAAGGTTTTCGCCATTTATCACATTGTAAAAAAACTTGCCTTTGGCATAATAATTTTAATAATTAATTAATATAATATAGCTTTATCTACGGCCCACACGAAATAAAAAATGTACCAACCGTATTCTCACTAAGTCCAATCCAGTACCTTCTGTAACATTACTATAATTTTAGTCTTAATTAAGGATTACTTACTAAATATGAAGTTAAAATGTGTGAACAAGCTTCTTATAATATATTAATAAAAAGTATTAGTTAAACTTTTAATTTTAAATTCTATGTATAGATTTCAAGATTTTTTTATTATTTTATATATAAGTAGTAATTTATCTAACTAGTTCTACTTCTAGTGCACTATTCCTTTTTAGCAGTGGTCAATAACTAAGGCTGGCTGTTGTTTTGCCCCTCAATAACTCCAGTGGAAATGGTATATACCTATAGGAATACAGGTCTTTCGGTAATTAAGGCATCAATCATTAATCCTTTGCCGAGAAATGAGACACAATAGAAAATGTATTGTTATCGACATAATATTATGTGTCAACGGCGTTCAACAGATTAAATAAATAAATGTGCTAGGCAAATCAGAAAAATAACCTTATCTCAAACTTAGATTTTCCCTTGTACTTTGAGTACTAGATGATGACTGGGGTCAAAGGAGCAGATCCAGGCCCGAGATAATTTAGAAGAGTTAATTTCCTAAATTAATCCAACCCGAAGTCGAACCATCTACGATATAGGCTTAACCATTGCACCATCCAGATTATCATTAAAAAACATAGTGTCGAACTCCTAATAATATAACGACTGAACTCATAATTCAACTCATTTTTTTCAAAATGTCGAGTTATGACGTAAATTTATTAAGACTGCGCATGAAAATACAGATCAACAAAGATCGTCCTGGCGTGTTTGTAAAATTGACATGTCAGTTTCAAACAAAAATGACAAAATTCAACGTCAAAAGTAAATTTGTTAATACGTGTTGGTTTGTAGGATTTTTTTTTCTGACAATACATTTAAGTGATACGGTCCTATAGTGGTACTGTACTTTATCACAAAAACTCACTTTTCCGACACTTTGAGTTAGGTCGCTAAGAAGCACCTCTTAATAAAATAATGACCTAACTCTGATTAGCATAGTGTGTTATAATAGGAATGTGTCATAGTTTGTATTAGTTTTGAAAAGTGCCCAAAACTTACTTGTATGTTGTATCTCTAAATGTAGCACAATGTAAAAGTTTCAAACTGTTATTATAACAGTCCGTTCCGTACGAATTCCGTTGAGTTCGCGAAACGTTTCAACGTTTAAGGGCTCAAGTAAATGTTTTGACCTCAATTTCGCAACGTGTATAAAATGGAACTGAAACAGTTCTTTGTTCCGACCTTTCTAGGTACAATACGACAAACTATTTCAGCTTTAATTAAACGCCCAGGTTTTCTGGGTTATTTTGTTATTGTTCTTTATTAGTGCTGTGGTTGAAACCCTTCAAATAAGGTTTAATGTTTGTTTTGTGTTAACATTTTTGTGGTACTGTTAGTAATATAAACTATTATGGCTTAGCTCTTTAGTTACTGGTTAGAAGATTTTGTATAGTACAGAATGGGTTGCGTTTCGGAATAACTGTGTGGCCAGAACAATCATATTATAGGCCAGCATGGCCTTGGCAACTGTGATTAACTTGGTTAATTAACCATTGTCGCAGCTTTTTTCTTTCACTTTCCTCTGAAAAGAGGCCAATCTGCCACTATCAAAATAACTTGATATGAAATTACCTCAAAAATTTGGTAATATTTTTTGTACAGAAAAACAGAAAGTGTAATATCAAATACAAAGTAAAATTTCAACAGAAAGGTTTGTGTTTATGTCGCAATCGTCATCGTGTTATAAACAGTCCCAAAAGTGTCGAAGAGTCCTTTCTAACTCACTGACAAAGACATCCCTGAACTACCGGGACCCCTATTCCCACCAGTTCCACTGGGTTCCCGCAAGGAGCATTCCTAACGCCGCACTAAAAGCTTCCTACACTGTTGTGACGATCGTGTGGATAATAAAATACTCTCTCTTTACAAACCAGAGTAACCACAAAAATATTATTGCTTTCAGAGGTTCTGCGTTACAGTTAAAAATATTTTTTTATACATTACAATATGTATTCTTTTTCTCCACATTTCATCGGCGCCCTTAAGCAATCGTGCACGCTATCCAAAAATATACGCATGACCACTAGCTAAACGAACTATTTATCCGTTCGAAAGAAAACAATGAGATAATAACGTTTTATGGAAAATTAATACATCAAAACTTTTGGCGCAATACATTCTCGAAATACTGTTTTTGTATCCGCCATTACTACATATACATATATAAATATAACATCTTAAAATTAGCGATCCAAAAATATGAAATATACATGTTGTATCCGCGCCCTCGGGTGCCCTATGACGTGCAAGCGAAACGCGCCTCTATAACCGAATGCGAACATTGCCAACAATGTAATTTTCGCTTGTTGCCGTGATGCGACTTCTGCCTTGCCACCAGAGGGTATGCCGCCACAACTGGACGGTATTCTCATCCTACGTCGCGTGTCTTTCGTTTTCGTTATTTATCAACCCGGTTTACTCTAATTAGTTCAAATGCTAATCAAACTAGTCCAATTAGAAAACTAGTTCAGAGTAAAAGAGGTAGCCTACAGATTTTTCAACACTGGGCCTCTCGAAAACTAAACAAAAAAACTAGTACAGGAATATTTAGTAACGCGAGATTGCCGTCTCAAAATAACAGTAAATGAATCTGAACAGAAGGTCAATCCAAAGTTTGATTAAGTAAAAGAACTTATTAAACTGGTATAAAACAAATCCCGAAGTCGTCTGATCCTTGGCCCTGCACAAGCAAAGCAATCTTAGTCGTTCGTAACTTTTGCTTTATAAAAATACGAATCGAAAATATCTCGACGGCCGTTAGTCGTCTTATGGTTAAGCTATGATTACTCTAATCCCTTAGACTAAGAACTATACTACGTTAAAATATCAGAGAATTCAGAAAAAGGGAATATTTAGGTAGTTTATTTCTATATTAAGTGGTGCACAACCTTTTTTTTCATGAACGCTAGATAAGTATGGCATTTAGCTTTATCGAGAGTCTAGAACATAAATTTGAATCTAATGAACTAATCGTAGACAATAAGGGAAATCATCAACGATGTTGTTTGTCTCGTTTAATAGGAACTAGGAATGGGAACGGAAACTATCATCGTCAGCCGGGTTGACATCTGTCAAAATGAACACGAAGTGGGACAGGATTTCAATCAAGAACTAAATACACCAAACTTGAAATCAAACGATGCCAAAGATAAGCTTTCATAAGATTTAGATCTAAGTCTACAGGAAAATTTAATAGATCATGTTCGATGATAATCTAAGGCGCCTCTGCGTAGACTAAAAAAGAATTAACCTATTTAGGCTGGAATGAAACCTATACTGTTAACTTTGACCAATAGTCAAACTATAATAACTGCATAATTACTTTTTATTTTCCTTAAATACGATAAAATCTCAAAATACTCACAGCTCGTCGGGTTTATTGTATTTTACGCTAGGTGCAACTACTTTATAAGAACAGTGGCTTTTTAATAATTTGAATTTGTACTTAACCTACATAATTTTAGACTCCGTCGTCGAAATCATCATCAATAGAATCTGGAATTCAAGTTTTGACTTGATCTTCTAATTTCATAAGCAAATCAACAAATCGAAAACCCAAACGTTCACGTTTAGGAAGTGAATCATCGAAAACATCAGCAATAGAAATATAGTCATCAGCCGAATAGTAAATACTGACCCGTTTTACATTACTTGGATTGAATCAATTTTTCAACATCTCGAGAAAAATTAGCCATTACGTTGATGATCTAGATAAATTACTTTACATCCAATTTAGAGTTTTCAAAAATATTATGATTCCAATAAATGTCCTAAACAAATGTCTCAAAAATACATTATGAAAATATAATACAAATACGATAAAATTTATACTAAATATAACCCTGTCTATGACCTGAAGAGTTTAAAATAAAGAATAATTTGAATCCAAACTCTGAACAAGTCATTTTTAAATCAAAAGATAGATCTAATGAACAAAACGAAAGACAAGAATTCGAATAACCGTTTTGCGTTTGTGAAAGTCAAAACTTTTTCGTATTTATCTATTTATAAATGGCTATTACAAAACGACAGGTTAAAATTTAAGTAGACAAGGCCAGAGTTATCTCACAACTCTAAGAAGAAACCTGTTTTGGAATAGAATGGTAGTAATATAGAATACAGAAACTAATACATTATAGCAATAACTGAAAAAATTAAAAGTATTTGAAGAGACTTAACACAAAAGTGTCCTTCAAAATATTAAAGTAAATTTAGGGGGAAATGTAAAGTTCCTTGAACTACATACAATTTTGAAAGAAGAGCTGTATAAACATTTTAAAAAATATATCGGAGAAAATAAAACTCAAAAGTTGGTGGTTTGGTTTAAAAAAAGCATACCGGACACTGGTAACTGTGCTAATCGTCTTGCTAAGTGAACAATATCCATACGATCGAGGGTTTATCTGAGCTCCTCACATTCTGAACAGCAGCTCCAACAGGAGATCTTCGTCGGCGTTCATCGGTGACTCCGGAGCTAGATAATCGACAATCCTAGAAAAAACACCGATATCAGTATTCGAATTAGGATTGCGTCAGGGTTGAATGATGGAACCAGCTTTATTTCGAGTTTATTCAAAAGATGACATGTTAGACAGGCCGAAATTTAATTTAAAAGTTATCTCTTACTTATTGACTTGAAGATAAGAATTAAAGTGTTTATTAAAATTAAAGATGAAGTTCCAAATAATAATCTTATCCAAAGACTACTTTTGACCTTTGTATAAAATTGTATGCTAAACAAAAACTAAAATATGAAACTTTATGTCTGATCTAATTGTGTTCAGAAAGTCTATAATCTACGACAGCCACGGTCTGTCAACTTATACAAAAGTTAATATTAGTTTCACAACTAAGATATGATATTTCATAAATATTAAATAATAAGAAAAATGTTATCTTTTTGATATTTATGCTTTTCTACGTTGCGTTAATAGAAACTGGTAAGATATTTCTAATTTATCAAGCTTTTTGAGGTTCAGCAAGCTTCGCCTCAAGACGGCAAATTACCTTACCAAGGCGTAAAAACAAAATAGTCAATTTATCAAGATGTATATTTTTTTATAGTAGCTCGACATAATGGCTTCTCTACGCCTGATAGAAAGCCAAAGAGAAGCCCAAGTCGCTGTGAAAACTGGCAAGTAACTGGTTAGTTACCTGTCAGTTGCCACTGCCATGCCGGCCCAACCCCAACCCCCCACGAGCTCCGGAAACCCTACTCACCAGCAGAAACACGACCCGGAGGTCATTTGGCTGCAGTATTCTATAGGGTGGAGGTCCTTCCCCGGACGGGCAGCTCAATACGTGCGAAGATTTGCTATGCCCTACCTCTCTTAAATGACCTCCGAATCGTGTTCTGCCGGTAAGTAGGGTTTCCGGAGCTCGTGGGGGGTTAGGGTCGGGCCGGCATGGCAGTGACAACTGACAGGTACCTGACCAGTTACTTGCCCGTTGTCACAGTGACATGGGCTTCTCTTTCGTTTTCCATCAGGCGTAGGGAAGCCATTATGTCGAGCTACTATAAAAAAAATACATTCCTGTGAAAAGTTACCTATTGGGCGTGGGCGGCGTACTGGTGATGCGCGGCGACAAGCTTTGGAGGGCACCCGGCGACCGCAGGGCCCCCCTCGCGCTTTCGGCTCGTGCGCTCCGCAACCTGATACAAAAATCAACCTAGTATCATCATAGTTAAGGTTCACATTTAAATGCATGCTTCTCTAAACTTTTTCACTTAGAAAAGAAAATGTAGTATGCTATTTTGCTTCAAGTTTAACCTAACACTAGTTCGAGATTATCGACAAAAACGATATTGTCTAGTTTAGCATCAGAAATTGTGTACACAAAGAAACAGTGGTAGTAAACCTTTTTTACCCAAGTACAACTACCAAGCAGTGGTAGTAAACCTTTTTTACCCAAGTACAACTACAAGCCCCTCTCTGGCGTAACTATACTAGTAACCCCGTAGCAGATTCATCGGAATTGTAATAAAAGTATAATCAATGTAGGGAAATTCTCCTATAACCGAGGGCCCCTTACGGCAGGGGGCAAGTGACATTTAGCTGACATGCCACTTTCTAATCACGCAACTGCCTATGAATTTGAACATACTTTCGCTGTAAATCATACATTTACAATACCAATAAAAATACGTATGACAAATGTCATACGTATTTTGACCAACCAACCAAATGGTTGCGGTCATCTGACCACAAACACGCTAATTGGTAATTACTCCTCGTATATTGATTGAATAAAAGATTCTGTCAGTAATTAATTAAAACAATTAATCACCTCAACTTATTTGTTTGTAAGCTAGCTTTCCGAGTTAAATTAAAAATAATCTTACATAACAATATAAATTTTTAAAGCTTTTATTTTCGTAATAATCAACTATAAATAAATTCCAATAACATTGAAACTTACGCTTGTCGTAAACTCTTCCCAAGTACTAAGCGGCGTGAAAAAGATAGAATACAAATAAATAATTTGAAGTCGAATAAAGTTTGAAACGGCGAGATATTCAACAAGAACTTGAAAGTTTTGTCCCGAACAAATGCGGAGATTTCGTCAGTCGTTCTCAAGGTTTTATTTATACACCATTTGGATTCAAACCAGCATGAGGTTTGTACATAATATATAATAAATTCGGTCAAACAAAATTAAAAAAAAATCCAATTAATTTTGACTTCAATATTATCGCTTTGTTTTTCATTAATTATGGGTTTGCGCTTATCTGCAGTTCACCTGATGGTAAGCGATATCACAGTCTACGATGGAACGCTTTTGACGTAATACTCCTAAACACTAATCTTAACTAATATTATAAAGCTGGAGAGTTTGTTTGTTTGTTTGAACGCGCTAACCTCAGGAACTACTGGTCCGAATTGAAAAATTATTTTTGTGTTGAATAGACCATTTATCGAGGAAGGCTTTAGGCTATATAACATCACGTTGCAACTATTAGGAGCGAAGAAATAATGGAAAATGTAAAAAAAACGGGGAAAAAATAACTATTCCACGCAGACGAAGTCGCGAGCACAGCTAGTCCGTAATAAATGGTATGTATCTAACTCAAAAATGATGCTAATTACTATCATCATCAACATCAGCCTGCAAACATCCACTGCTGGGCAAAGGAAATGACAATTGTCATTTAGGGTTTGCTTTAGTCACCAAGTTTGGCATGTGGGTTGGTGACCGCAGTAGGCGCCAGCGTACCTACTAATGTTATCTATCAATCAATCAACAGTTTGGTCCGTCTACTGCTGAACGTAGGCCTCCTTACCTATACGTTATCTATACCTAAACATTATTATTAAGAAACTTTACAAAAAGCGATAGGTACCCCAAGATAAAATGTAAAATGGATACTCAATCGCAAATCCCTTTCAAGGGGATCTGTTACGACGATTTTAAGCCGGCAAAACGTCGAAAATCCAACATGTTTAAAGTGATTTATCTATCCGGCACAGGAAAGCTTGGACAACCGAGATCGTTTACCGGAATGTTTTGTTAAGTAAGGTAAAAACTAGTGTTGTTAAGGAAACAGGGACGGATTTTTTTTTATATGCAAGAGACGGCAGACGAGCAATAGGCTATTATGGTCAAAAATTGTAATCAGTCCGTCTTTTAGCTTATTCAAAAATAAAAGACACGTATTTTTTTATTTGTAAATTAGACTAAAAATTACAAAGTTATAGCCCGTTGAAATTACGCGTGACGTCACTCGATGAGGCATTTTTAGGGGAGCCAGTGACGTCAAACACTCCCACTCCTAACTTTTGATGCCTCGTATCTTTGCTATTGTTTATTTGAATGAAAAAAGGAAAAATACGTGTCTTTTATTTTTGAATAAGCTAAAAGACTGACTTATTACAATTTTTGACCATAATAGCCTAGGTATTGTGATGCCTAGTGGTAAGCAGTCGACACCACCCATCCCATCGTAGGCCTATGTCCAGCATTTGACAGGCTCGGTGGCTTATTTGGTAGTGACCTCTGCCCTCTGAGCCAAGGGTCGTGGGTTCGATTCCCGCACAGTGCAAACATTTGTGTTCATGAACATGTCTGTTTGTATTGGTCTGGATGTTTTCTATGTATAATATGTATTTATTTACAAAAAAAAGTATTTAAGTAAGTTTATCAGTTGTCTAGTACCCATAGTAGAAGCTTCGGCTTAGTTTAGGGCTAGATGGCGCTGTGTGGCCCAGCGTGGCATGTCTTGGGTTATTTATTTATTTACACTTCCACTTTTAGTAGGGACATAGCTATGTCGTGTCCCATACGGATTGAAACACCTAACAACACTACAGAGATCGGATTAGAATCCTTGAAGGGTATAAAATAGGGCTTGGCAAGTTTGAATTGAATTAACATTGAACGGGGAAGTTTTGAAGCAAGCGGTAATTTCGACTTTATTATGTTTGAATAAAGTTTTCTTTAACTGCGTTTCATAATTGTGAAGCAATGGATTTATTTATTGTTTTGTATAAGAGGCTTACAAACAAAACTTTTGTTTTATTATGTATTTCATGAATATTCTTAGTGTCCACCGAACAATTCTGTTTAAATATCAGACAACATCACGTACTTACATTGAATCGATTTCTATGTAACAAAAGTTGTGTTATGGAATCAGCAATCAACAAAGTTATCTCAAGTATGAACGCCTTTAAGTACCTACAATATTATCATTGGAACACAGAACAAACACAAAGTAGTGTCTGGGTTCCGAACCAAGGGTTGTGGGTTTGATTCCCACCCGGGGGAAACATTTCTGTGATGAACATAAAATGTTTGTTCCGTAGCTGGGTGTTTATATTTGTAGTATTTCGATTTATTGATACATAGATAGATAGCTAAATATTATTTATTGCACACCAAACAATTGACATAAAACTTTGTATAGTAGACAATTTGCTGTTCAATATAGGCATCCTAATCGCTATAAGTGATCTCTTCCAGACAACCTTAGGGTAGAGGATAGTTACAGGAAAGAGGTTAGGTGAACTATCAACTGAATTAGATTACACATTATAATATAGATTATACATTATTATAACACAAGCACACAAAACACTTACTTTAAGATTGAAGTAATATATGTGCTGTTGTTTATTTAATTAAATAAAAACTGCACTCATATTCTATAACTCGTCCATAAGATGTCTAACACAGCCCTTCGTCCCAGGAAACTACTCGTACATTTGTTACCTATCATACAGATCGCTTTCACTGTATAAATTCTGAATCAACAAACTTTATACCCTCTCACACGTCCAAAACATTCGGGAATCTATCAAATACCTACCTCAAATCACGAATATGTACTTACCAGGCAAACTTTAGGTAAATCCACAACTTTCTTATTAAAACCCGCAAAGTTTCGAAGCCCCGAAAGTTTGCGAAGCCCGTGAAGCTTTCCGGCCATCATTATAATGGCAGATACTCATTGACGCGATATCAATAGAAGTTCGGAGACGTTTTTGTTGGAAGCTGAGCTTTATGTGCAAACGAGGGTACGGAGCGTAATAAAATAAAATATATTAAGAGTCCATTTGTTATTAATTATGCACAATTTAATTTTAATGTCTCAAAGAAAGTACTGTTACATCATAAAACATACGTAATGGGCAATATAACACGTTTAGTTCTACTTCACAATAACAGATGGCGCTGTCTTACTTTGACCCGCGCAAGCTTTGTGATTTCACTAACGCATATAAGTAGGCGAGTAGTTATTACGTGTTTGCTTGTCCCAACCCTGTTTTGTAATGATTAAAGTCAGCGTCTAGCTGTTTTTGCCTTCCTATCAATCTATAAATCAATTCATCTATTTAATACGTAATATTATGATAATGTATGATAGCTATTGGTATAGGGCGCAGGACAAGGGAAATAAAAAGCATGTTAGTTTTAGATGAGACCGTTTGTAATGATGTAAACCAAGTTATTGACAAATCAATGACAGATAGATTAAAAGAATAAACGATTTAGGAAGAAGGTAGAACTGGATTTTTGTAATATTCCAACAATAGCAAAAACCCTGGATTAGGATGATTGGCATTCTCTCGGGGAAGCCCACTTCCAGCAGTGGACGGCAAAGGGCTCATTTTATTGTCTTCTAATGCCACAAACATTTCATAAATAAGTAGTCTTCCATATCCTTAATCCATTCAATCAGTACCAATACACTAATGAAATTGATATTAATACCACACTGAGATTATTCTTAATCCCTCTGATGGAAACTCAACTAAGATACTCGTATCTAGGTTTCAGTTTTATTTGACGCTAAAACGATTTATGAGATTACTAAACGAAGACATTTTGAGATATTGGAACGTTGCGGGCTAAAGCTTATTCAACAAAGTGCAATTCCAATATATAAATTATCCTTTCATTAACTTAATGGCAAAAACGGGTTTAATATTGTCAATGAAGGATTTAGCTTTTGTTCATAGTTTATTTCTATGTAACTTATTTTTACAATAGTATGGATATCTGGAGAGATCGCAAAAAGTATACTATAAGTATTAAACAATAGGGATGTTTCCTGGGTCAAAATACTTACATTATATTTAGTCCGTATTTTCGATTATAAAAATATATTGGACACGTATTTTTCCTTTTTTCATTTACACGAAAAATAACAAAGATACAAAGCATCAAAATTTAGGAGTGGGGGGTGTTTGATGTCACGCCGTGCGACAAAATGCTGCACGGCGTGACGTCACGCGAAACTTTAACGGGGTATATCTTTGTAATCTTTGGTCTAATTTATAAATGATAAAATACGTATCTTTTATTTTTGAATAATCTAGAAGACGGACTAATTAAATATTTTAAGGAAACAAGCTATTGTCAGTTTCGAAGATGAATATCCTTATTTAAGGAAAAATCCCTCTAATAAAGTGAAATAAAGCGAATAGTTTTGTAAAATAAATAAATAAATAACCCAAGACATGCCACGCTGGGCCACACAGCGCCACCTAGCCCCAAACTAAGCCGAAGCTTGTACTATGGGTACTAGACAACTGATAAACTTACTTAAATATATTTTTTTAATAAATACATATTATACATAGAAAACACCCAGACCAATACAAACAGACATGTTCATGAACACAAATGTTTGTACCGTGCGGGAATCGAACCCACGACCCTTGGCTCAGAGGGCAGAGGTCACTACCAAAGAAGCCACCGAGCCTGTTTTGTGTATTTAATTTAAAGGTATGTGTTTCAGTATAGGTCATTTGACTGTAACGCTCGTTATTTAATGAAAATTGGCACTATAGTTCATTCGCGTTAAGAAAATAGTGACTGACAGGTCACTGACAGGCCACTAGCCAATTAAAACGCTAGAAATTAAATTTCTAACTATAGTGGTCTAAGCTTCAACGACAAGACCCCAAAAATATGACCTTCAATAAGGCCCCTGTTTTCCCAGAGGTCCCAGTAAATCCTCTGGGGCTTCAAATTGTTTACCCGGAACTAATATCGCAAGTCTATTATGCTATTACAAAAGATACGAAGCCTTTCTGAATGGGACTAAAAGCGAATACGGAATAGGCGAGGGTAGGTCGATGTATGCCCAGGGCTATATTAGATCCTGTAATTCCCTCTCTGCATGAATTGGTGTGATGAAATAACAATGAAAGTATTCTTTATTGTTGTTCCCGCGTTTTGTGTAATTTTGTGCGGGTCGCGTCGTTTGGGGATCCGGCGGTGAATCAAGGAACTTAGTTATTTACATATACAATTTTAGATTAAAAAGGTGTTGTGGAAGTGATATAATTACATTCCAAGCTTATTGTATTACATTCATTTAAGTATCTCTTATGGACCAAGAGGGTTTGAAGGCTGAGTCGGGCCAAAAATTGTTACTGGACTTTTCTACACTAATATTATAAAGAGGTTTGATTGTTTGTTTGAATTGAATAGGCTCCGAAACTACTGGACCGATTTGAATCATTCTTTCACTGTCGGAAAGCTACACTATCAGCGGTGAACATAGGCTATATTGTATTTTTAAAAAGTTAGGGATCCATGCTAAATCTCCAATAATAGAACCAAACCTTCTTACATGCTGACGTATCTTGACAACGTTAACATAGCTACCTAAACTGTGACATATAAATAAATAAATCTAATATGAAGTCGTGTTATTATTACTGAATTCATCATCATCATCATCAGCTTATTGAAATCCACTGCTGGAATCCTCTCCAGTTGTTCGCCACTTATGGCAAACATCTGGAGGATATACCCATAAAAGCCACGATGGGCAGGCGGGTTGGCGATTGCAGGACAGCTTCTCTTGACCGTTGTCAAAACTACTTGGGTTTCTCTATAACTTTCCACTAGGAGTAGGGAAGCCACTATGTCGAGTTACTTAAAAAAAATATGCTAAAAGGACGCTAAAATCCGAAATTCTGCCAAAAAAGAGTGCTATTGCGGATCCTCACTGTTCCTAACTCGTCACTCACTTGCCCATCTAACCCTCATTCTACTCAAGAAATGTATTCCTTGACTGAATAGGTACAATATCGCATCACATAATGTACAGATGTTACATGAACCCTATTCTTGCAAACTACATTTGATCACAACAGGATCTGTCATTTAAATACCTCTCACGGATTATGAACATGGAAAATTTTCTAATAAAAGATGCCCGGGTAACTGGAAAATTATATACAGCTAGATAAAAGGAGTCCCTTTGCCAATTATGTTTGGTTACTGTGTCGAGAAATGATTTCTTATTGTATGGAGAGGCGGAGACGTAAATAAACACTTCGTACGAATTTAATGTTGAGTGAAGCTCTTTTGCGAGTATATTGGATGTTATAACCTTGCGTCCGTTTATAATTTTGTTCTTTATATGTTTGATGCTAATGTAGGTATACCTATATATTAAATAACCCATGAAGACATGCCATGCCACGCTGGGCCACACATCGCCATCTAGTCCCAAACTAAGCCGAAGCTTGTACTATTGGTACTAGACAACTGATAAACTTACTTAAATAGGTACTTTTTTGTAAATAAATACATATTGTACATAAACACCCAAACCAATACAAACAGACATGTTCATGAATAGAAATGTTTTCACTGTGCGGGAATCGAACCCACGACCCATGGTTCAGAAGGGAGGGATCACTACCGATTGAACCACCGAGCCAGTCAGAAAGGTGGCACTGGTTAATCAACACCTCGGCGCACAATATTATTAGTAGAATGTTCGGGACAAAGTTATTTTTTCATCATATTTTATCTTAATCGAATACCTATATTGAAAGCTAAATGTGTCACTTACTTGATCTTGGACTGCCTCATGAACTGTTGAATCTTCCTCGCCGCCTGGTTTTGTCGTCTCTGGGAATATGTCCTCCTACAGAAAATTTTAGTCCATTATGAAAAATTCTTATATTGCTACTAGCTGCAACTCGCGGCTTTGCCTGCGTGAACATCGGCTTGTCATGAAGAACTTCATCTATCTTATAAGATAACATGTGTAGCATACACGAACATACAAACAGACACACACAACTACACACACTGTCAAACATCTGACAGTGACATCTGACACTGACATCTGACATTGACATCTGACACTGACAACTGTCGTCACTTCACGCAAGGTGCGGGGTGGGAGGACAGTCAGTCTGTGTCGCCGAGTAAAGACGTGTTCGTGTGAGGATAGCGAGCCGATATCATCGGTACCATCACATCGTTCATTACTTTATTGTTCATGTTAGTGTCTACTACAACATGTACGGGTTTTTATGTCTTATTATAGCCTATGTGGTAACTTGTTTCATTAAAATCCGTTCAGTAGTTTATGCGTGAAAGTGGAACAAACATCCATCCATCTATCCAAACAAAATTTCGCGTTTAGTGGGATGGGATGGGATAGTGGGATTAACTTTGTGTATCTTAAAAGTCAAAATGTAACCAATTAGATTAATACACACGGGAGCTTTTTTAATGCCCATTAAAAAAACGTCCAAATTTAACAAATGCATTTTCAAGTATATGTTTATACGACAGCGCTTTTAAATCGCGAGAATGCGTTGTTGTATTTTATAAACGCTTTTTAACAGGCGACCGCGCTTTTAAATCATGGTAGCCACGGGAAATTCCCGGGTGCCACGTCAGTTCAAACTCTGGAGTGATGATTCGACACTCACGATCAACCATTTTGGATGGACGTGAGATCAACTGACGCGAGAAACTATAAATAAATAAATAACCCAAGACATGCCACGCTGGGCCACACAGCGCCATCTAGCCCCAAACTAAGCCGAAACTTGTACTATGGGTACTAGACAACTGATAAACTTACTTAGATATATTTTTTTTTGTAAATAAGTACATATATATAGAAAACACCCAGACCAATACAAACAGACATGTTCATGCACACAAATGTTTGTAATGTATGGGGATCGAACCCACGACCCTTAGCTCAGAAGGCAGAGGTCACTACCAATTGAGCCACCGAGCCAGTCAAACTAAACTATCCGTTATTAATACTCAGCTTTGCGTTACGCTATAATCGCACAAAGCGCTTTGCCTCAACATTAATAGTACCAACGGCTAAGCTTCTCCTTGTCATAGTCAGATAAATAAAATCTTCACATTTCATAGCATCGCTTAACATCAAGCTAAGTGAAGGATTAAGGTCGAGCGCTACCGATAGATTCTTTATTGCACACACACCAAACAGTTAACTTAAAACTAGATAGAAAGACATAGCGAAGTACAAATTATGCGGTCTTATCACTTAAAGAGATTTTGTTCCAGAGATACCGACTTTATAACAAATCCTTTTTCAGGATTGCCTTATCTTTACTTCTTCTTCAGCCTGTAGCCACCCAATGCTGAGTGTAGGCCTCTTCAAGTACACTCCATCCCTTGCGGTCTTGAGTCTTCCTCATTTATTTATTTAATCTTTATTGCACAATTAATCTGTGTACAAAATGCGGACTTAATGCCACATAGGCATTGTCTACCAGTCAACCATTGGGCTAAGCAGAAACCAATTTTAAGGTAGTGTGCCACAGAGTTAATTTGAAAACAATAATTCCAATATCTAAATAATATATGATAAAATGAAATATAAATACACATATAAAAATCAGAAGGAACAAGACATAATTTAGAGAACATATACACACAAAATATTATAATATACATACTTATAATAAATATATTAGGACGACGACTAGAGAAACTATTGCGCTGAATGTTGGAGGTTATAATATTTTTGAATCCTTATCTTGAATGATGACCTCATCCAGTCTCTCCCGGCAATCCCGATCAAGTCATCGGTCCGACGCATCGGTTGCCTGCCCACATTTCGGCGTCCAGTACGAGGTCTCCATTCGAGTACTTTCTTAACCCATCTACCATCCTTTCTACGGCATATTTGGCCTGCCCACTTCGATATATTATCTTTACTATACTTACTTGATAGGTGTGTTGGCCATCCTGCGCGCGCGCATCGAGCGGTAGCCGCGCTGGATCACCGTCGCCGCGGCGTGCATCTGCTTCAGGTAGGCGAACTGCGCAAAACGGCAATGTTGTAACAAATATGAAACATCGCTTAAAGCCGCGGCCACACATTGGAGATGTTTGCACCAACCAACGTAACGTTTTACGCCCAATGCACCAGCGTATGTATCGGTACTTTGACACAATAAAGACATTGAGCGCATTATTATCGGGCATTGGACAGTGATTGGATGCAAAGTTGAATCCAATGTGTGGCCTCGGCATAAGAGAGGTAGGGAATAGCGAATCTTCGCTCGAATTGAGCCGCCCGTCAGGGGAAGGACCTCCACCCTATAGAATATCGCAGCCAAATGACCACCGGGTCATGTTTATATCGGTGAGTAGGGTTTCCGGAGCTCGTGGGGGGTTAGGGTTGGGCCGGCATGGCAGTGGCAACTGACAGGTAACCAGTTACTTGCCAATTGTCACAGCGACTAGGGCTTCTCTTTCGTTTTCCATCAGGTGAAGGGAAGCCATTATGTCGAGCTACTATAAAAAAATAATCTTCTGGACGGTTGCTTCCAAGTGAACACATTTTTCATTGTAAAGCCTCTAAATTTTAATTTGTTTTCGTATAAAATTTTAATAAATGAATCGTGTAATATTATGACAAATATTCTAGGAAAAATTAGCATTGAAAAGAGTAACTGTCGAGTTTATTGCCAGTTCTTCTCTATAGATGCTGCATTCCGAATCCAGTGGCAGCTTATTTACTATATTCAATATTGACCATTTATAAGAGCTAGTCTCAAGCCAATATGAATAAAGAGATGTTCGATTTGATTTTATGGCGACTGAAAAGTAACTTTTAGGCTGGCGTGGGACAAACATTCGTGTGATGGACAATTGGACATTTTGTGTTCGTTCCATGTCTGGATGTAAGTACTTTTATAGTACATCTATTCTTCTCTCTGACATCCCCTACTATAGAACTATGCTGTGCTAATACATAATAATAAAAACGTTCTTCGAGCTCATACCTGTTTATACCGCCTGTAGCAGTTCTGTATAGTGATGGCAGCGGCAGCAGCTCGCCTCTGCAGCTGCCGTCCGCGGTACTGCCGGTAGGCCTTCTGTATCGTGATCGCTGCCGAGTACAGCTCGCGTTGCTCACGGTCTGTACGGTAAAACGATTACTTAGAACGGGTCGATTTGCGTAACTCGACGACTGAGCGCATAAGTTTATTAATTTTTATTAATTTATTTAATGTTTATTGCACAGTAAATCAGTGTACAAAAGGCAGACTTAATGCCGGTAAGTATGATAAATATGTACGTATGTTCGTAAAGATCGGTGCACCCTATGTTTCTTTTTTCTTCTTCTTTTCGAGTCAATGATAATCCCTTATAATATTTAATAAATCACACATATTCCGAACAAAACTTAGCTACTGTAATACCGCTGTCGGTCGCTTGGTCCGGGGAAGGATCTCCACCCAATAGAATACCGCAGCCAAATGACCGGGTCGTGTTTCTGCCGGTGAGTAGGGTTTCCGGAGCTCGTGGGGGGTTAGGGTTGAGCCGGCATGGCAGTGGCAACTGACAGGTAACTGACCAGTTACTTGCCAGTTGTCACAGCGACTTGGGCTTCTCTTTCGCTTTCCATCAGACGTAAGGAAGCCATTATGTCGAGCTACTATAAAAAAAAACCACAGTCGCAGCCGCTTTCCTTTCTTCGCATAATCTACGATCACTAAGAGCGGCCGTACCCGGACTGCTTCAAGCAGTTGAGAACCGACTGCTTCAAACCGCGACCGCGCGGTGAACTATAGTCATTGATAAGCTGCCGTACACACGACCGCTCGAGATGTCACGACCATTTCTATAGATCACCGCGTTGTCGCAAAACCAAGGAGTCGGTCTCAACTGCTCGAAGGAGTCCGCGTACGGCTGCTCTAAGAGACCGATCAATGACTTAAAGAACTTTACGAGCGCTTGGAGGTGTAGTCGCTATCACACAACTTACTGACTCAAACAGCTAATTTCTCCAAAAAAAGCCAGTGATAATTGTTACACAGAAAATGCCGATTCACTCTCGTCTTAAAAACCTGAAGATTACACAATCTTCCAATTTTACAATCCTTGCTTTTGTTAATTCGGTATGGGTTTGCGCTTGACTGCGATTCGCCTGTTGGTAAGCGATATCGTAGCCTAAGTAGGATGAAACGTGCTCACCCAGCAAAAACCGGATCACTCGCGCCTTGAACATCGGAAGATTATATCTTAGGGAATAAGGAACTCGGCAAAGAGTTCTATAGCTTAGCCGTTCGCACTATGAAGGTAGGTTGTTCACCGAGACTTACCCACCAAGGAGTTCTATACTTTTGAAGTTCGCACTAAGAACTTACCATTAAGAGTAAGACTAGAGAAGTGCGTTGTAGCGTTAAGGAACTCCTGTAGGGTGGCCGATGGAGCCGCGGCGATGGCCGGCCGCGGGGACGGGGGCGGCGGTGACAGCGCCGAGCCGGGGGACACCGACCCTGACGAGCAGGGCGTCGACCCGCCGCAGTACCTGTGGCAGGAAGGACAAGTTGGTAATATTTATTTATTTATACACAAGCAGGCCTAACCTAGTGTAGGAATTGTTGCATACACGAACATACAAACAGACACACACAACTACACATACTGTCAAACATCTGACAGTGACATCTGACACTGACATCTGTCGTCTCGTTCCCACACTTCACGCAAGGTGCGGGGTGGGAGGACAGTCAGTCTGCGTCCCACCGCCGCCGAGTAAAGACGTGTTCGTGTGAGGATAGCGAGCCGATATATGAACTAAACACATCGTTCATTACTTTATTGTTCATGGTTATTTCATATGTAGATTAGTGTCTATTACAGGAATCATAGCAACATTAACTTGATCTCTGTATCCTAGATGTAATTTTTACTGTGTAATATGTTAGTTTTAGTTATGGTTGTTTTCTTAATTTTGTGAAAAAGAAACCGCTTAGTAACCGCGTAGAAAACTACTTAGTTTAGGCCTCTATAACGACTGAATTAGCTAAAAAATATCTAAGTTATAATTTCTCTTTAAAGTTTTTGACATGGACTAGTAGTAGATATTATTTTTTTTTTTACATTGAGTTAGAAATCGAAATCAACAATAGCCAATAAGAAATAAAAAAAAATTAAAATTAAAAATATTTATTCAGATATTCGATTTTTCAAAAGTGTATCTCCGAGGAATATGTATCTAAGAGGAATAATTCGTTTTATTTATTTTATTTAAAAAAATAAAATAAAAAATTAAATAAAAGATTGCCCCACCTGTAAGTGTTATCGCAGAACTCGAAGCTGAACTCAGTGTTGAAGGTGGTGGTGTCGTCCAGAAGAGGAACCATCAGGGTGTCCTCGCCGCCGCCGCCCCCCTCCAGCCCGCACCCAGACAGCAGAGAGGAACTCTCGTTCTGTATTGGAAAGTACATGAGGTACTACTGGTAATAGGGTTTTGAACAGCGCCGTCTTAAACTAGGCTGGGGCCCTTGGGCATACAAAAATTTGGGGCCCTTTTTGAAAGTAAAGAAAGCGACGTAAAATAAGTATTTCGTTCGGAAATATTATTAATTAATACAGTAGGAAAAGTCGCAGTCATCGATAATATAATGGCGTAGTATATGATATTTGTATAACGAGCGTATTCATATTTAAAAGGCCGGCAGCGACCCTAAACTCGGTTAGAGCTGCGGGTGTCCGTCCATGGGCGGTGTCGACTGCTTACCATCAGGCATCACACGTGCTCGTCTGCCCCTCTCGCATAAAAAAAAATGATATGACTTGTAAATCGAACCTTGTGATAAGATTTGATTTGTGAAAAAAGTTTAATATGCCCGACAAAAATATTTTTGAGAATAAATGTGTGAGAGAAATTGTGGATCCTTCGGGCCCCCCCGAGAATGGGGGCCCTGGGCATGGGCCCCGCGTGCCCTTATGGTGAAGACGGTATTGGTTTTGAAAGGAAAACTATACTTGCAGCCTCTTAAGCGAAGTGTCCCTAAATACCAAACCATAATGCTGTGTTACCACTACAAAAACATAAAAAAAAATTATAGTAGCACGACATGATGACTTCCCTATGCCTGATGGAAAAAGAAGCCCAAGTCGCTGTGACAACGGGCAAGTAACTTGTCAGTTACCTGTCAGTTGCCACCGCCATGACGGTCCATCTAGCCACGAGTACCGGAAACCCTACTCACCGGCAGTAACACGACCCACAGGCCGATGACGGGCAGCATCGTCACAGCTACGTAAGAAGCTCATCATCATCATCAACCTATTGCAGTCCACTGCTGGACATAGGCCTTTCCAGTTGTTCGCTACTTAGGGCAAACATCTGGAGGATAACTACCCATAATCGCCACGCTGGGCAGGCGGGTTGGCGATCTCAGGGCGTAGCTTCTCGCTCCGGTGACGCTGCTGCCCGTCATCGGTCTGTGCTATTTAGCTACGCCTTTAATTGTGATAGTTATACCGCCACCAGTCGGTTGCCAGCGCCTCGTTTGCTATTCGGCAGGATGCACCACCTGCAGGTGAGGTTGGCTTGGAGCGAGAAGATGATGGGTCGCTCCCTTACATCCCGAATGAATGCTAACCTTTATGGTTGAAAATAAAAGTAAAATGTTTACCTTTATTCTCTCCGGCATTGCGGCTATGATCTGTTCTGCCAGCGTAAACACTCGGTCATCCTGCTCCCCTGAAAGTTTTGATGATGTGGAACCTCATACTGAATACACCAAAAATACACGTACTACACACTGAGCATAACATCGTTTGTTGAAATTTAACTTTTGTAACACTCAAGATTTTTTTGTTTGAGTAGGTATTGTAAAGGTAAAATTTTGGCAACACTAGGTTTACTGTAAGCGACATAATGTTTGTCACTTATTCGCGTTCCTATGTATTCTTACATAATAGAGTAGCCATACCGAACAGCACATAATGTCCGCAGTTTGCGGCATTTCACTTATTCAGCGGCTGATTCTCAGCGAACGCTGCTCCGCTTAGAGCCAGTTAGTAAACAGTTTGCCGTTTACTATGACCATTGTAAGACATCTCTTGAGCGTCAGAAATGCTCCCAGTAAACTTACCGAATCAAATGTCGATTTAAATATTAAACAATTCTCAAAATTTCAACAAACGATAGCACATTGATACAACATTTTCTAGCTCAACATCTTACACATCCTATACACAAATGATAAATCTAATTCGTATTACTATTGTAATACGCATTTCGTAAACAGTTCGGTACACACTGTGTTTTCAGCCTTAAATTTTTAAGAGGTACAACAATTTCAGGATTTACAACAAACTGTACACGAACTTTTATATTAGTAATTAATTATAATTTAGTTTAACCTGTTTTCATATTAAAAGTAAAAACATCTAATCATAGTAAGTTTTGTTAGATAGATACTAAAATTTTGTCTGTCGTGGTAATAAATATAGCAAAACTACACATAAAAAGCCTTCATAATAAATATTATTGGTCCATGCAAGCAATTTAGCCATCATGCAGTGTGTCATGTCTCGTATTCTTGATAACAGTGTATAGACTTTTAACAACGTAGTCTTCAAGTGTACTGAAATTGAAGAAGAAAAGCCAATCGATTGGATGTGTTTGAAGGTACTGTGGTTGTGGATAGACCAATACGAACCATTCAAAGCGACATCGATTGACAACATCGAGTAAGCTAAACAGAACTTTAAACTGTTAAAGATAAGTTTCAAAATTACATAAGTATTACCTTGAAAGATGATTATTGAAAAAATATTAAGGAATCTAAAACAGTTTATAGAAGAGATATAATAGATTTGATATTGAAATAAAAAATAATCCGGTTTAGCTTAAATAGGAATCTACAAACACCAACACTGGGGGATCTCCGCTCAATACAGGATACAAAAATACAGAAGAAACTACAAGTGGTCTACCGACATACAGTGTTCACGTTGAGGGCTACAGACTGGCGACAGAAAGGGACAGAGATATACAGACAACATTGGTTAGAAGAAGAGGACCGAGCGGCCAGAGTGGCGATGCACTACTACAGTCACAACATTGAGATAGGAGCGGAGGGAAGCTGCGACTCGAAATGGTATAGAACAGTTGTGTAGTCAACGTTTTGCCAATCATCCTCTAGATTCGTCATCCTAAAGGTTTAGTTATTTGTGAGATTGCCTTAATAATATTTTTTTGCATATCGTAAAGGCTTTTGAAACAATTCTTGCAAATGTTCATGGTGATATTTTCCTTTAAGATTGCTTAGTCAGTCTTTAAATTTAAAATTTTGCTCCCATATTCAGTGGAAACATCATTGTCTTAAAAATGTTATCAGTAGTAAAGTTTTCATGAGATTACCTACATGATGCTACTCTTAAAATTCTTGTTTAAAAATCTAAGCCTATTGATTCCTTTCGTATATCAAAACCATTACTATTGTCAAGAACGACGTAAAGTATCAAACTAGTACATTGATTACAATGAAAAGGTCCTGCTAAATTGGTAATATCCAAAATTTAACAATTCCCATAAACTTAAATGAACTGACACTAAATTTGGAAAATCTTCAAAGCCAACTGGCTTATAAGTAACCTGCCTGAGTGTGACTACATCTCCGGCACTTTCAAGAAGGTCTTCACGGAGTTTGAAAATTTCGTCTCCCTTCTATACCGTTCCGGAGTCGCGACTGACCTTGGGGCTTCGCTCGCTCGGGACTGGGCGGCGGTGACGGTGACGACAGCGCTTCCACGTCTATGAGCGGGCTCGCCGCACGCCGCGACGCGGTCTCGCCTGAACAACACGCCACGCCGCTCACTAGTGTTACCAGGTCTACTAGATTTATCCAGAGTTCAGTAATTGTTCAGAGGGATCTTGCCTTTTGATGATCATGATGATCGTGGGACAATTTGGTCAGTTTGTTATTTTTGTGATGGAGGTTTGAGAAACTTCATTTACTAATGTACCTACTCTTTGGATTTTCCGAGATATGATTTTAAATGCAAGTGAAATGCTGCATTTTCAATGCTTTTATGTATATTAAATTTACAATCCCAACTAAATTTAGGATCATCAGATGCGTCAATACCGATAAAGTTATTTGTGGTCCATTCATAAATTTCAAGTTTAGTAAACTGGACTCTGGCAACACTAATGATTACTTATCACCCCATGGTCAACGGTACCATAGGTGGGTGGGTGGCACATTGCCTATTTTCGCTATCCCCGAGCGATTTAAGCGACGTGGGTTCCTTGCCCTTGAGATTAAGAATCCTACTGAGGATTTTCTAAATATACCCTTTATTCCATCTTTTCTTCTCGTAGCTTTATGTTCCGTGAGTTCTATTTGCAAATAAATGTTCTAGGTGTAATTCAAAGAGGACATTTTTTAAGTGGTAACTTCACATTTCTTTATAAGAATTTGAAGTCTTTTGCCAAACATTTCTATTTTATTTTTTGATTTCTGAAAAATGTACTTCTGAAGTTTAATAATTTATTAATCTGTGGTAGATATTATCATTTTCAATCATATTTTCAGATATAAAATCACAAAATCTTTCCTAAATCACACGGTCCCCTCACATTCGTAAAAGCCAAAGCAAAAGCCACCCTAACCGATGCCTCACAGGAGCTCAAATTGAAGGAACTCACTTCGCTTCGCAAACCGAACGCAGACGACGCCGCCGAACATTGCACTGCCAACGAAATGCCATCGCCGACCGAATCCTTCCTTTGACCTTAGAACCGCGGTGCCGATATAAATAAATAATCTTCAGCAAATGAAACTGAACTGCCTATGAAGAGCCTTGTTTCTCGTGAGCCGGAACATACATACAATACAATGGACAGAATAAAAAATTTACGATTTGCTAAAGCAAATGTTAAAACTTTTGCTCATAAAACCATGAACTTTGCAGTTGCCAGTCATAAAATCCAAAATAAAGCATACCTATAGTTAATTATTTCAGGCTAGTTAGACAAATAGGTGAAAATATTTTTATGCTACTTAAAATTTGCTAATAAACCTATCATATGTTAGGTATGTAGATATTACTCGTATCATGTCTGGTAAGTCAGATACATAGGAAATCGAGTTGTTGTTATGGAGGATTAGATGTTACTACCAGATAATCATAAATAGAAAGAAATTAGATAAATCATCCATTTATTGCGGTTTTGGTTGTAAAAAATCCCAAACAGTAAAAGATCCTAAGAATAACAAAGATTTTTAAGTCCTTGAATTAAATCACCATCTTACATCTTCGAACTGCTTATCTCGAGGCCAAAGGATGTATCAGAAACAAGTCCTTATAAAACATCTAAGCAAACTCGTTGCTGACTTTATAGTCAGCAACGAGTAATTGCTATATCACTTATTGTTCATATCGCGAGAAACAAGGATACTTGCAGAGCTGACTGCCAACCTTAGCTAGTCAGAGAGGCACCTTAAGAAGGCCGAGGCGTGATCCAAGACTTACAAAGAGCGAGGTCCATGCGCCTGCCGATCTTGGAGTCGCCGAGGCTGTCTTCAGACGTGTCAGAGTCAAGGGGCAGTGACATGCTCCGTTCCCATCTGAAATGTTCGGATGAAATTTTGAGTCCGTTGATTGACTAAATAGTTATGTTGAACTGAAAATCATCTGGAATTCAAATGGCATAAAATATTCTTACAGTATAATATACGATCATGACAGGAGAGGTAAATGCACCAATTAAGGGTCAGCTGAGGGGAAACAAATTGTGATTACTTCAGGCTATAGATACAGCAACTTCAACGTGAATATTGGGAATCGTTCTTATTAATGTGATAATGAAAATACCACATTTTTAATACTTGTCTAACTCGAATAACTATTAAGTAAACAATGAACGTTGAAATTCAAAATAAAACGGACTAGCTTTACCTAGCCCACGGCTTTGCTTGTGTGAATATCGAGAATGAAACTTTTATCATACTAGTGCCCTCATCTCTTATTTTATAACACACACTTAAGAACTGTTGCTTAAAATATGGTGAAAGCAGACATTTTTCATTAACATTTTTGAAACTAAAGTATCTCTGTCTTACCTTGCAGAACTAGTGTCAGTTTTATCAATGGCAGAGCTGGATCTGAAAGCGTCCGCCATGTTGATTCCACTGTCAATTGACGGCCTTTTCACCAGGTTGCTCTCCAAGCTGCCGGCTCGGCCCTTTTGAGATAAGCTGGAAGAAGAAATGTACGTTTTGAGATAAGTCGCAAAAGTAAGTATAGTTAGGGCGCAATCCACTACAAATAAGAATATAAAAGAAAATCCATAATGCCAACCATTATAATCCGGATTTAGAATACGACCAGCCCATCCATCTCATTCCGATTATGTCGTAAAATACTAAAAGAATATCAGGTAACGGGCAGCAGCATTCACCTGGGTACGAATAAATGCTATGCGGTCACCAAACCGCCTGCCAACGTGGTGACTAAGGTTTTTTTTTTATAATAGCTCGACATAATGGCTTCCCTACGCCTGATGGAAAGCGAAAGAGAAGCCCTAGTCGCTGTGACAACTGGCAAGTAACTGGTTAGTTACCTGTCAGTTGCCACTGCCATGCCGGCCCAACCCTTACTCCCCCCACGAGCTCCGGAGACCCTACTCACCAGCAGAAACACGACCCGGAGGTCATTTGGCTGCGGTATTCTATAGGGTGGAGGTCCTTCCCCGGACGGGCAGCTCAATTCGAGCGAAGATTCGCTATGCCCTACCTCTCTTAAATGAGAATTATCATTGGGCGTTGATCATGAGGCCGGAATGGCGGTGACAGATGACAAGTGTCAGTTTTAGATAGTTATCCATTTCCGCAGCAACTTCTGTTTCTCTACAGCTTTCCATCAGGCCATGTCCAGTAGTGAACTTTTGCAAGCTGGTGATGATCTTGGAATACTACTGATCTATTAGAGTGAGGCCTTAGAAACACCCCGTCCTTAGACATTCATGCTAGATGATGGTCAAAGATGATTATTGGGACATTAGTCATCAGTACCCTGTGACACTTTTTTTTTATAGTGGCTCGACATAATGGCTTCCCTACGTCTGATGGAAAGCGAAAGAGAAGCCCAAGTCGCTGTGACAACGAGCAAGTAACTGGTCAGTTACCTGTCAGTTGCCACCGCCATGCCAGCCCAACCCTAACCCCCCACGAGCTCCGGAAACCCTACTCACCGGCAGAAACACGACCCAGAGGTCATTTGACTGCGGTATTCTATAGGGTGGAGGTCCTTCCCCGGACGGGCGGCTCAATTCGAGCGAAAATTCGCTATGCCCTACCTCCGTCCAGCAGTAAACATATACAGGCTGGTAATAATTGTGTGATACTACTGACCATTGAGAGTGAGGCCTCAGGAACACCCCGTCCCTAGGTGGGGGGTGTATCCTATCTAGCAAAGCCGCCAGCTGTGAGTGCCCCGAGCGCCTGGCGGCTGCCGCGGCTGCGCGCGCGCCGGCCTCGCACCTCGTCCCCGCCGACCATCGCGCTAGGACCACCGCTGTTTCGACATGGCCAGCGGCGCTTGCTAACATCTGAAAGGAGATTTATCCTGATTAACAGCATGTCAAAATAACTACACTCCTTTTCTTGTAAAAGGGGAAAACGATAGAGGCAAAGATATTTGTGAGCTCCAATTAGATCCAAGGTACTTTCCTAGAACTTCCCTACGCCTGGTGGAAAGCGAAAGTGAAGCCCAAGTCGCTGTCACAACGGGCAAGTAACATACAAGGTCAGTAAATTACCATAGTGGCCGGCTGCACGGTGATGAATAAACTGAGAATAGCATGTTAAATCAACTGCACCCTTCTTCTTGAAAACAGTTCTTTACACCAACGTTTTATTGACGTCAAGAGCTTTTGACTTTAGCTGATTTTGCGTCTCTTGCTTGCATAAACAAGTTTTTTGCCGGTTTTTTTTATGTAGTTACATTCCAAATCTACTCGTATTTAGACTGATAACAGATACGTGACTTACCAAGGGCGTGCAATTATCCACATCCCTCGCCCCCAAATTGACTTCTTTCTCCAGGGCCAAGCTGTTATCATCCTGCTTCCACCTCAAGAGCGCCGTGGTCAGTTTAGTATAGCCTAATGCCGCAGCCAAGTGCAGTATCGTGGAGCCGTCCTCGCCCGGCTCTGTGGTGAACCCTTCAGACATGCCGGTGGACCGGGAGCTCAGCGATCGGCAGAAGGAGACCAGGCGCTCTTCAAATTTTGGGTTGGAGTACAGCTGCACATCTTCGATCTGGAATTTGAAAGGCTTTGTGTTATTTCTATGATACACACGTGAGAGTATGTTTAATCAGAAACTTGCTTTTGTCAGGAGCTGAAAAGCCGGATTAACTTCTATATTAATGAAGAATCTCGCACATTCAGAAGGCTTTTATATGGATGGAAACGGATGGATATGTGGGTCGCACGCTGTCCTCAGGAAATAGTGGGGAGGCAGGGAGTACAAAGTAAAAACCCCGGCCGTTCCATCAAGCGCCATGAGGCGGTGAGAAGTTCTAGCCCTGCCCTGATCTACTCCACCAGAACCCATTCTCCTTGCTATAATAGCCAACCTGAGTCTGTTTAAAGACTTCCAGGTCAACCATGTCAAATGAAACAGAACAGGTGGAAGTTATGACTATATTTGTTTATATTAAAGTATTGCTGTAATGTGGCTCAACTGAATGTAATTATAACACCCGTATTGCATAGGTACCCAAAAGTGGCAGACAACAATTGAGTGCTGGTCGCCATTGTAAATGCCTTACTTCACATAGTGTTGTTAATTTCCATAGATTAGTAGTGTGAATACGGATATAAACACACCTGGTTACTATCATCCATCGGCTCACTCTTCACCTGCAGACGGCCATGCAGCCGCTGCAGCCGCTGCAGCAGCGTGAACCGTCTAAAGTCCAGCGAAGGCAGCGGCGCGGACGCCGGCGACGACGGCGTGGGCGCAGGACCCGCCTTGTATTCGAACACCACGGTATCTGAGACCACGCGACCTGCGCGCGCCACTTGAAGCGCTGCCAGACCGGCTTCGTGCGCTGAAATTAAGGTAAATGAACCGTTGACACATGTAAACTACACAGGCGTTATCGGATTTAAAAAAGGACAACCTTATCTCATCCTGTGGGTGTCGTAGAAGAACACTAAGGAAATATTAAGAGATGGGCAGCAGCGTTTAGCTGGGAACAAATAAAACCATCTGGTGGCTAAGGCAAATAACAATTGTTATTGGGTGGTGATCTCCCGCTCCGATTACCTGATCTAGCTGGCAAACCTTTCAATCCGTCATTAGGTACTGGTGGCATAAGGAAAAAGTTATTCCTATATCTTAATCTTAACTAATATTATAAAGCTGAAGAGTTTGTTTGAACGCGCTAATCTCAGGAACTACTGGTCCGAATTGAAAAATTCTTTTTGTGTTGAATAGACCATTTATCGAGGAAGGTTTTAAGCTATATAACATCACGTTGCAACTATTAGGAGCGAATAAATAATGGAAAATGTAAAAAAAAAACAAGGCAAAAATAACTATTCCACGCGGACGAAGTCGCGAGCACAGTAGTTGTAGATATGGAGCAAATGACGTTTTATCCTGCTTTATGAAAAGTTATTTAGAAGACTTAGAATTTAAGCCAACTCACCTGGACAATAACACCTCAACAGTCCATTCTGCACCAGTATCGACGGCACAGGGAAGTTGTCAAACAGCACAGTATACTGCTCGGAGGTCTCCGTCCAAGGGCCAGCCACCAGGACCTTCGCTCCCCCCTCAGGGTACGCCCACTCCGGGGAGTAGTCCGTTATGCTGAGTGCACCTTCGTTACTGCATTCCGTTTGCATCTTCTCTGTGCCCTCCTCAGCTGGGGGGGATTTGCCACAGGATGGCTGGAAGGAAATGACCTTTAAGGTCATAGTCTTAATGATGATCAAGATTGTGTTAATATTCTATAGGTATAAGTACATATATTATTATGTCAGTTTTATTATGAAATGCATGTTGGAAATATTTTGCGCTACTAGTTTAGCTAATGTAGTTTAGTCTAGCTGCTAATTTATACTTGGTTACTTCTTAAGTCTGCTTTTCAGATTAAGGAAGTTAATTAAAAATATTTTTAGCTAAAATATTTTTAAAAATATACGCCATATATTTACGATACTTTCTAAGAAGAAATATTCGTGAGCATTGTTTACTCTTGTCTGCAAATAATAATAAAGCTTCTCTCGGTAATTTTTTAGCTTTGCGTTTTAAGTCTGATAAAAAATGCAAAGATGTACTATAATATAGAGTCTTTGATATCTTAAGAGAGGTAGGGCATAGCGAATCTTCGCTCGAATTGAGCCGCCCGTCCGGGGAAGGACCTCCACCCTATAGAATACCGCAGTCAAATGACCTTACGGTAGGCAGCGGCTAAGCTGTGCCCCTGGCATTGCAGAGTCTATGAGCGGCGGTAACCATTTAACATCAGATGGGCCGCTTGCTCGTCTGCCACCCATAACAATAAAAAAAAAAAAAAACCTCTGGGTCGTGTTTCTGCCGGTGAGTAGGGTTTCCGGAGCTCGTGGGGGGTTAGGGTTGGGCCGGCATGGCGGTGGCAACTGACAGGTAACTGACCAGTTACTTGCCCGTTGTCACAGCGACTTGGGCTTCTCTTTCGCTTTCCATCAGGTGTAGGGTAGCCATTATGTCGAGCCACTATAAAAAAAAAAAAAGAAAGATAAATATATAGTAGTAACACTTACCACAGGATTCGTTGATATAGAACTGGGGTCCAACACTTCTAATTCCGGAAAATCGCCAAGCATATCGAAAGCGTCCAGATTCACAAATACATTGTCATCCACTACATGCGTGGGCGAAGCTACCGCTTCACAGCTCTCTATAAAATCCATCGTGTCAATTCCTGAGACCATCACATTAGCCGTATCAGAGGACCGCACACCACTCCTGTCCAATTCACAAGTAGGCATGTTCGCAGACAACGTCTTCTGTATATCCTCATGAGACAATTCCAAAGTTTCATCAAAAAATCCACTAGACCCTAAATTACCATCAGTTCCGAGTAATACTAATGTATCATCACAGTTATCCGTCAATACTTTACTCTCTAAACGCTCCACTAAATCCGGGTACCGAGATGGCGTAGCTGGTGCGCTCGCAATCATCTGGTTCCTACTCTTCGGCTCCATCTTGATTTTCTTTTCAAACGTTTCTACCTCTATTTTCTCCTCAACTTGACTTTCCACCTCAAAAGTCGTTTCAGTGTTGTGAAGACATGAAGTGGGTTGTGTATCTGGTACTTCTCTCTTGAGTACGAAAGTGGGTTTGTACTGCTGCCTATACCTGTCTCTGGGTTCTTCGCAGACGAATGACGTCACGGATAGAGGTGAAACTAGTGATGAGTGCTGTTGGGCGGTGTTGCTCGTTCCGTTCAAGATGAGGAGACCACCTCCGCCTTGGATTTGGCCGAGTGATAGGAGTAAGGGGGAAGCTGATTGTGGTTGGGGTCGGTGGTCTCTTGTGTACTGTCTTGGCGGTTGCGACATTGGGCGCGGTGAGGGTCCGGTGGTGGATGACACGTGGTGGTCCGAAGGGGGTGGCTTGGCGGCTTGTATGCGTCTCAGAGGGTGAGCGCATGTCCGGGAGTCTTGGCAGGTGGAGTCAGGGCAGCCGCACTCCAGTTGTCTCGCCAGGGCAGCTGCTCTTGCTGCCCGCTGTTTCTCCATCAGCTGCCCAACGATGGCTTCCACCGTTTCCGCCGTCTGGAACATTTTGCCCTAACATTTTATTATTAGGAAAATGCTACGCAAAACTTCATGTATGGTATTACGAGTAATGTTCTTCTTGATGATACTTACAGATATTTCCAGATCGCTGTTGATATCCGGCTCATCTTCGCTGAAGACTGCAAACAATCGGAAACAATTGGTCAAACGAAATTTATAACCGAAACTTATTACCGGTAGTAATACCGGCTAATCATGAAACGTGAATTGGAAACAATAAATCATATCCACCTGTATAACGAACAACATCGAAACTTAAACAAAATTTAATAATGAAAATGATTATCGGTATTTATGAGGAGATACGATTAATACCGCATAATGAAATTGAATTTTACTGCTGATTTCATAAATATTCAACGAGGGCGCGAAACTTTTCGTGTTTTGCTTTAATTTGCACTGTTTTACATTTATGAAATTTGGTAAAGGGAGTAGGCTCATCTTCAGTTAGAGCCCTGGTAATCTGTCAGGACTCATAATTAATGAATAGGAATATTATCAAAGTAATCTTTATTACTTTAAGACTAGAATCCCTTTTGGTGCTAATCAAACTGGCAAATTTGACTGTAAATGGCGTCATTACGAAGAAACGACTCGAATTTTGTGTAATATTTCGACAATTTAGTAACACCTGGACAAATATTCTACGTTCTTTGAATGTGAAATTAGAGCTCTTACTATGAAACTGCTCAACTGACCTAGATCCTTTGGGCTTAGCTATATAGTTATATTAGTATAATCAGACCATTTAGACGTCAAGAGTGTTTAGGTCTTATATAAATGGAGTTTCCTTAAAAAATACCAATTCTATGAAAGGTTTTTAAAACGCTTTGATCAGAACGCGCACACCTGCGACCTTTTGGTACGTTTGAACTTTAACATCTTGTTCCTTCCATGTTTAGCAATATCAGTCAGTGTCACATAGTAAAAATTTGAGACTATATTTTCTACTAAATTGAGCTTAAGTTGTCACCACGTTCAAAACAAAATACTTAGCTTACTTTAGTTTCTCGGATAAGGTAATTTAGGAACTTTTCTTCATTGGCTCAAGACTTAACTAAAAATAGCAGTAAACAAAAGCAACAGCGAGGACTAATTCCCAAACTAGGGAAGACTGTGTCTTGGTTCATCAGGACCTTGTCCTAACAGGGCGAAATGAGTAATGTACCTAAATTTGCTTGGTAATGTGTGATTTTGTTACAACCATAGTTTCTCTGGAAATGACGGAACGCGATACGTAGAAAGATTTAATGTTCTACCAACACCGCACTACAGTAGTATGACTCAAGGGATTCGGACTAGGAAGCGTACTTTATGCGGCACTTATAATCACTAAACTAACGAGACAGTCTGAATGACTGACTGCGGGATTGATAGAACGATGCCATCACAATGATTGGAATGGGAATGCATTGTCTGAAGCTTTATATGTTGAATCCTCTGATGCTTCGTTGGTCTAATGCATTCATATGCGACCAAGCGTTCCCGGGCTTGTTTCCCGGGTGGAACCAAAACCTTTACTGAGTTTGCCGTCTAGAAATTACTTAGTAGCAACCCCTGAGTCACGAAGTTGGTTGTCACCTGAGATACACTACCCCCTAAATTGAAACGATTGACCTTCCTGTCTTGCCTGATTGGCCTTCACTATCACAGAGTGATGACAGGCAGCAGCGTCACCGGAGCGAGAAACTACGCTTTGCGGTCGCCAATGCGGCTGTGGCTGAAGATGATGATGAAGTGGTACTCACACATTGGCTTCAACTGGCTGACCAGCTCATCCTTCGTCCACTCCTTCTTGTCCGCCCAGAGGGCCAGGCTCGGCGCCACAGTCGCCAGCTTGTTGTCATCAGGGTAGGGCACGTTCAGATAATGCACCAACACTATGTCCGGATTCTGCAAAACATTAAAATTGGCCGACTTTAAAATTATTTTCATACTGTCCGTTAAATAAGTGAGTTTTTTGTTTGTAAGCGTTGTTCAGGAGTAGTCGTAAGTGAATTCTGAGAGAGAATACCTTAACCTTTTAGGTTGAATGTGAAAACGCTATGGGGCAGCGCAGACGACAGACTATCCGTGACGCATTTTTTTGCAATTATATGCAGTAAGCACACGACGTGCAAAAATCTTTCGCGGATATTTCACAGACTCAACGCACACGACGCACATCTTCGAATATTCTGTCGGCTGACCTAGATGACCTAGACTCTTTTTAAATGTCTCAGACGCAGACTCTAGCGCACAAAAAGTGTGCCATCTGCGCTGCACCTATGTGTGATCTTATCACCTGTCCCTGATTTTTAGGGATGTTATAAGTTTGGGGCCTTTATCTGTCTGTCGGTGTGTGTCTGCCTGTAACGCCCTAACTTCCAAACGGATTGAGTGCTTCACTTGAACTATGCTTGATTGAAATTCGTTTAGCCTTTTTCTAGATATAGAGGGTGAAAGTGGCCATGAAAAAGCAAATACGCCCAAATACTGAGATTTTTTTTAACTGTCCCAAAGATAGAGATATAATAATAATCAATACCTATATGGGTGGTGTAACTACTGTTCAATTAGTGAGAGAAATAGGTAGCAGGTACCTGTTCACAAATATTGTATGAACATTCAAAAAGTTAAAATAGAAACGATTAAAATTAAACAATAGCTTCTCTGTTCCGGTTCATCACATAAATACCTAATAAAAAAGTTCCAGGTCCCATCTTAACACCCTCCTAGGTACATAAAGTACATACCGTCTGCAACGTTGTACGAATTGGGAGCGCAATTCATTACCCGACTGTGGGGATAACGAGCATTCTTGACTTGCAAAAAGAAATGACAGCTACCACGCACTGCACTCAGACGCAATAGGGTTGGCGATATTCATTTGTCAACTAAAGTTTAATTATTCAATTCTGTCATTAAAATGACAATACAAGTGTTTCAGGATTAATTGCAACAAACTTCTAAGTTCTATTATTTCCAATGTTGAATGAATATTTGGAGGTATTAATCAAAAAAGTTTGACAAAACACATACATCGAAATATGTTTCTAAAGTGCTTTGAATATGAATACGGGGGGCTGGTCCGGGATGGTAAACGATTCCGTGTATGTACGTACATAATAATATATATTACTACACCCCCAGTTTTTGCCATAGATGTCGATTAAAGGACTTCTTGATATTCCACTCCCTTAACCAGTTGTAAGGTTTACCTGACTGGCTAGCGACAAAATACCCATATAGGGACTTTCATCTCATCTTGAGATTAGCCGATGTACAGTCAGATATTTCTATAGGTCTCCATGACGGTGACAAGTGACGGTTCCATTTATTAATGCAAATATTATACAAAAATATAAAAAACAAATTATTATACAAATATTTAAAAATGTTCTAAACCACTTTCAGACCATTTTAAAGTTTCAGTATGTCAAGTCTATATAAAAAAGCGCACAGAAAGTTTTGATTAAGGTCGCGTAAAATAAAAATCATTGGTTGAAGAAAATACGCCGTATAAAACTATTTTATTGCCACTGTTTTTATTAAAACACGAAACCCGGCTACGATAAACGTTGATGCAGCAATTACCAGTAAAAGTGAACTCGTAAACAGTAAAGGCATGTTTATACACTTCTCTTCTCTTCTTAAACGCTTTCATACTTCACCGTATTTTTGTGTTTTCTGCCTCTCCTTAACTAAGTATTTAAAGAACCTCATTTAAAAACACGATCTCTCGTTGAACCACTTGGCTAAACATAAATAATTAAATTCAGACAGTATTTAAGTGGCTTAAGCGCTATAAGAACTACGAAGGTACTACAATAATACTTAAATATATCTACACAACCAGACGCAAATGTTCACCATACAAATGTTTGTCCCGGGTGGCAATCGAACCCAAGACCCTTGGTTCAGAAGGCAGGGATCTGTACCGGTCAGTCAGAGATCTTTTCTTACGGTACGAGTACGCACAAGATCTAAGTGATCTAAGATTTCTTGGCCGTGCCCCGGCATTGAAAGAGAGAGTACAAGCTGTTTCATTCGTTTAACATCAGACAGGCCGCTTTCGCATCGCTCGTCTGCCATCCACAGCAATAAAAAAGCCTCATAAACACTAAGTGCCACCCCTAACCCAAAACAGGCACTAAATCGACTCGAGCGCAGTTAAAGTACGTATAAAATAAGTAATACACAATATTTTAATTTTCAACGGGAAGAGCGAATGTAAAACCGAGTGCACTGTAATAACTATCCATTTGTCTTCAAAATGGCGGTAATAAACATTGCGCCATTATTTATGTAATGGCCGACGTCAGGGTTGCCACTCGACACGTGTGCTTTATTGTAGTTATTGTGGTTTTTCATTAACTGTATGTTAACATGGGCTATGTTGTTAACACATACGGTATGGCCGGTTCAACGATGTTAGTTGGGAGGAAAAATATTAACGAAATTGCTGTAGGGCTGTGAGAGTAGCGGCGAAGGCGTTCTGAAATTAATGGGGTTAATATGTTTTGGGATTTGGTGCAATAAGTTATTCGGAGCCTACGGAGTTATTGTGTATTTGCGGAAGTAAAAGTTTATTGCTGATTCTGTCATATTTTTTTTGCAGTATAATATATTTCGTACGTTACGTACTAGTTTTTTTTGTGTGTTACCTTTTCACACGAATACCAATATGTGACATTAGACACTTTTCGAAAGAAAATCAATCCCTAAAAGAATTACTTACATAAAAATTCTCGTAAGTAAAAACTATGACAAATGCTAATTCACATTTGAATATAATTCCTAACTAATTGTCATTTTTTATTTTCTACAAGCTATTACGTAACTAAATACCTAAGCTGACAGGTAATATTATAAAGGTTTACCAATTAACTAAAATAAAAGAGAAATTTACGAAAAACACACCCATTTACATAGATAATAACACAAAGCCTCGCAATATCCTTTGAAAGCAGCTAGGTACTTCAAAAGTCATTAAAAATGGACAATCCGAAATCGAAGGCTTAAATCATTTTTAAAAGCAAACGGACGTTAATTGAAATTTTACGTGAATTGAAATTTATTTCTGATACATACATCTTCGGCTCGCTTTTACTCAAATTAAAATACATTTTTTATCGAGGTTTTGTGAAAGAGTATTTTAATTTACATATTACATTTTTAAGCAATTTTAAAGCATAAAGTGCAAACTTTCCATTTTGCTAGTAAAAGTAAGTTTATATTTTCATTAAATTAAAAAAGAATACTATGAATTTTCAATATTTTGAAGGCTATAATTCTTTAGTGTTATTATATTTAGTAAATGCTGTTTAACATTATTTATATAGAAAATGTACTGCTTATAAATAAAAATTGGCAGTGGATTGTCATTTGGGGGAATTTTCCTTAGTATCGGCAGCGAGGTCGGCGACCGCAGTAGGTTTCTGCTGCCCATTTTCTATTATTCCCTTAGCCATCATTTAAAACACCCACGAGATAAGGTGAGGTGGTCGTATTCTAAATTCAGAAACTAACTCCAGAACAAAACCCGTTGCCAACCCTAGCCTTTTATTGTCAACTTCCGAACTTTGGAATTAGTTTCGTTTCGCTACAGGCAAGCTTAGAACGGCATAGTTCTGGCTACGGCAAAAGTAAACATCCCCAATGAGTGTAGTTTACAAATTTAAGCCCCTTCGCGGCCACCCCGATGCAACATTGAAGCAATAAAAATACATTAATAAGTATTTGATGTAAACTTTAAGGGGGGATAGAGTTAGTTGTTTTCAGATGCTATGTTTAAGCTAAATATCAATAATAACGTTGTCGAGTATGTTAGAATAATGTACGTAAATCATAATTAGTCTGTAAAGTCTAGTACTGGACATAGGTCTGCTCTTTTAGAGTGATTTGCTTTAATCACTATGCTTGGCAGGCGGGTTAGTGATCGCAAGTTACTTATAACCAAGTAAACTCTTTCAGAAGACCCTAGACTGTATGACGTGGTCGTAGTTCAAAGTAAAAATGTGATGATAATGTGGTAAACACTTCTTGCCGGTATCTTCTTGGTATAATGTTGCTTTCCGAACCGGTGGTAGCTTGCTTTGGCGATTTGTAAGTGTTTTTTATATCAAAACTTAAAGAAACAATGATTATTTTGACTTTGACTTTGCTGTTGCCCGTTTTGACTTGAACTATACCCACGGGATAAGATGTGCTGTTCCTACTCTAAATTCGAAAACCACTCTATCAAATCAAATCAAATCGTTTATTGCCTTTCATGAATGTTTACAAGGTGTGAATTACAATTATTCCAGTACATCATGTTGCCCAATTGGGCATAGCCTATGAACGTGAAATTGATATTACATTTTATTGTAGGTACGTTATATACTTAGTCAATTACATCAATTATATCGTGTTTAGTTTGAAATTATTCTTTTAATCAAATGTTATGATCTCATTTTTCCAATATTAAAAAATCAACCGACCACATGCTGAAGCGGGGTGCATAAAATCGAAACGATTTCGCCGAAGCCGCTCACAGGCCGATTATATCTCGTCCATAATGTAGCGGCCTTTGGAAATGGCATGAAATCCGCAGCGGCATCTAAAATGCTCCCGTTAATTGAATTTCTGATTGGCATCCAGCGTTTTGGTAACAGGTGGCGACGTGCTGGCTTGCAGGCGAATAGCGAATCGAATGTGTATTGGATGTGTGAAAAAAAAACATTTTAATGCGGTATGTTAATGCTATTTTCAGAACTGTATTCAAGGACCTCCTTGCACCTGCAAAAACGTTGGAGATTCGAATGATAACCATTTCATTTGCAGTTTTCTTTATTTGCTTCTATTAAAGAGGTGTGTAATGTTTGACATAATAACAAAAGTTCTAACGATTACTTAGCCTAATATCACTTGTTATATTTTTTTTAGCTACGCCTTCAATTGTGATGGTTATCTCCATCTCCACCAGTATCTTGGCCAAAAACAGTTGAAATCACACTATCTTCTTTCTATTTAATAAATCTGTAGAGAGGTAAATTCTGTACATGAAATATTTTTTCAAAATAACTATCAGGGGGTGATTGTGATCGATACTGATGCCAAAAATGCAATCAGAAAATCTTTGTCCGTCTGTCAGTCTGTCTGTGTGTTCGTTATAGAAACAAAAACTACTCGAAGGATTTTAACGAAACTTGGTACTATTATTCTTCACACTCCTGGGCAGGTTATAGAATTCTCTCATGCTACAATCAATAGGAGCAGAGCGGTGAAAGGAAGTGTTGGGAAAACAGGAGAAATTTTTATAATAGGTACCTACTACTATTAAAGAGCCCACTTAACTAGCAATTACACAAAAAGTTAATGTTTACGCAACGGGCATACTAAAGAATTCGAGAAAGTTTAAATCGCTACAAAGCACAATGCCCGCGCAATTAAAACGTACATAAATAGTGTTTTTTGTTTAACTTTTCTTTATTTCGAAGTGAAAATGAGGTGATGTTGACGAATGGTGGAATGAAACGTCTCGTTTTAGAGGTAAATGTGTTTTTTTTATACAGTAGCTTGGCATAATGGCTTCCCTACGCCTGATGGAAAACCAAGGAGAAGCCCAAGGCGCTGTGACAACTGGCAAGTAACTGGTCATTTAACTGTCAGTTGCCACTGCCATGCCGGCCCAACCCTAACCCCCCACGAGCTCCGGAAACCCTACTCACAGGCAGAAACACTACCCGGAGGTCATTTGGCTGTGGTATTCTATAGGGTGGAGGTCCTCCCCCGGACGGGCGACTCAATTCGAGCGATGATTCGCTATGCCCTACCTCTCTAATGTGTACGTATAATACAATCAAGTAACCAGATAATTAAGATAAGTGTCACTTTATATGCGTTTCACAGAGTCGGTAGTCGCCACCCTGACGGGTACACCCTACTACCGGCTGAGATGCCTTTTTTTTATAACAAGAGTTTTCACCTGATGGTAAGCGGTCGTGAGGTCCAAAAGTTAGCTAAAACGGCATTACACAATCTACTAACATAGCTTTATAAAATGTATACTAACACATATGGATTATGAGATCCGAAATAAACATTTTTCATTTCATTTCATAAAGTAATACCCACGTTTTGATAATGTAACGTTTTCGAAATGTGTTTAGGCTCATAAAAAAATTATTTGTAAATCATATAGGACAAGCTGTCATGCACTATTATAATGCAAGATCACGCCACTCGTTTAGTTCGTTTTCCGCTTGATATTTATGTACTTTTTATTCTACAAAACATAAATAAGCAAAAAGTACTCACTAATCACTCACCTACAGATTGAAAACGAAAGCAAATCTCGTTAATTTGCAACCTTTCCGACATGTATTCGCCGACATGTCGGCGGGTTCTCAAGTAATAAATCCACTCGGTTCAGCCCGCTTTCAACTAAACCGCTTTTCAGCATCCATCTTGCATCCGACGAAATCTCTCAAGTTAATTCATACATTCCGTTCAAGATATACGATATATGAAATCTTTCAAGATACATTTTTCAATTTCACAAGTTCGCAGCACCAGCCACCTTGTCGTCTTATAGAAAATATGAATCTTTGAAATTCACGGTATTGAGACATTTAGGCAGGAACACACGTGGAGCGGAGGGGACGATTTTTCATTGTTTTCTACTACTATTTGCGTTTCGACCAGAGCGGCTCCGGCACGAAAACGGAAGAAATCAAACTTCTAAGCAATCAAAAGATATAGCCGTTTATCATCATCATCATCAGCATCAGTCCACTGCTGGACATAGGCCTCTCCCAATGCTCGCCACTTCGATCGGTCCCGGGCCTCTCGCATCCAGCACTTGCCAGCCGTCCTGCGCAAATCGTCACTCCATTTTTGCGAGGGATAAAGCAATTCACAGTGAAACCACATAGCTCCAGGTGAGGTGAAAACTGAGAATGTCCATTCCCATTTGCCACCCATCGCGGGTAGAAAAAGGCAAAGAGTCTCCTCGCTTCCTATACGCCGCGTCCGAAAATTGGTGGTACCGCGAATTGCGTTCCCGATATTTGTAATATATCTTCCCGGAATCGTTCCGATATTAATGGAATAACCGGGGGATTTTCCAATTTATACGAGCTAAGTCCCGCGGACGCTAAGTAAAAGTTTTTATTAGACCCGGAACCGGTCCTCGTCGCATAAAATATTTCCATTTTCAGTTTTATTGCTCGTGCGTTTATTTTCTTCGCTTCTGGCTAACCCCGTGGCCTGGGTTATGTGCGTTTGATATAAAGCTGACGTTAGGAAAACCTAGCTATGATATTTTTGCTTAAAGCGGAATTCAAACGCGATTAAAACCAGCCTTTGTGATTACTAACCCAACCCTTTATCTTGATTCCCTCTATCTACGAGTATCATTCGCATCAAATTCCATTGCGGCGTTTTAAAGATGCATACATAGGGACACAAAAGCGACTGTGTTTTATACTAAGTACTACTTAATGAGTATTTGTTTGTATGTATATTTGTTATATAAACTGTATTGCAATTATATGCAAAATTATGGCAAAGCCACGAGTTGCAGCTAATCCTGCTTATATTTTCGTATTTACAATATTAGAAGTAAACGAGTATATAGCGAAACGACGTTTTCAAAGACAATTGATTGTACTTATCTGGAATGCGGGTCTTCAGAGGTTAACGAATGGAGACTTGACTATCACTTTAAGTCTAAGAGGCAGCGCAGACGACAGACTATCCGTGACGCACTTTTTTGCAATTATATGCAGTAAAGCACACGACGCGCAAAAATCTGTCGCGGATATTTCACAGACTCAACGCACACGACGCACATCTTCAAATATTCTGTCGGCAAACCTAGACTTACTTACTTACTCCGCTGGCTAAGCGACCCGTAGTGGATCTTGGCCTCCGACACAACAAGACGCCATTCTTCTCTATCTTGAGCCAGCTCAGACCAGTTGCTGATCTGTAGCCCAAGCAGTACCTGGGACGGTATATGGTTGGGCGTCCCAGGTACCGCTGGAAGGAAGAGGTGGAGAAGGACCAGCCAAGCGGACAACGCCCGGTTGGGCGTCCCAGGTACCGGCAAACCTAGACACTCTTTTTAAATATCTCAGACGCAGACTCTATCGCACAAAAAGTGTGCCGTCTGCGCTGCACCTTAACTAGTCTATCTATTTGATATAGGCTATATCTTACCAAAGTGTCGCATATATTGGTTGGTATTCAGCAACATACCTGAAGCAGCCAATAACATCTCCTGTGGAAGGTGGGTAGGATCGCGGAGTGTACGTAGCAGCCGTAGATGCACTGGAACAATGCAAATAGATCACGTTAACTGTCGGTCAATTGCTAGTGATGGCTTATAGTCGATACTGTTATATATGAGTAAATGTCGATGCGACGATACTTTCATTTCATTTTCTTTATCAGGGTAACAAACTGATTATATTACCTAGTACACTAGCTGTGCCAGCGGCGAAACAATAAGGGAGAAATAATTAAACCATTCATGATCTTACACAAAAATATTTGACCTTTATGCTCTCGGCTCGGTGGATCAGTAACGACTCAATTTTTGAGTATTATTGTTGTCTTAAACACAGATATTACGAGTCCAGAAGCCCAAGTCGCTGTGACAACGGGCAAGTAACTGGTCAGTTACCTGTCAGTTGCCACCGCCATGCCGGCCCAACCCTAACCCCCCACGAGCTCCGGAAACCCAGACAAATATGAGTAAAGGAACTTTCACCAAAGGAGAATTCACCTATGTTTAGAAACGCTCACTATAGTAACTCCACCATAATTGGATAGTCTCAATAGAGGTTGGCCTGCCGAAATTAGGTCAGACTATTGTTATTACAATAACGGGGTATAACATTAATTGACGATGTAGGTATATCATCAATAGGGATGTTGACAGTATCTGCTATAAATTTCTAAATAGTGAGGGTCAATATGGCGGGATCAAGTCCCTAATTTGAAATGTGTCACATTGAAGTATTTGTGTTACATACGAGTATGTACTACGTATTTATGGGTACAGATATTATACACAAATACTTTAATGTTCTGGGTAGAGTAAGATATTTGTACCTCAGATAAAAAACAAATTACACAAGTACCAACGTTTAAGTGCATGTACATTTTTTCTTATTAAATTTTCACATTTGATTTCGCACATTTGTAACAATTTTCATATGAATTCTACGATAACATGTATCATAAAATTGGAGGGACCAAGAATGTTTTAAGCACAATAGCTTTACGGTTAGACAGTGGCGTAAGGTTATTATTATTATCCCAATATTCTTGTACTTAGACAGTACTAAAAGAAAAAATACAAATTTAGTAAGTTTTGCTACAGATTATCTTAATATGGAAGGTAATTAAAAACCTTCCTGTATATTTGCATGAGTGTAGCAATTTTGTTAGCCAATTTTATTCATTTGTTGTTAAATTACTCAACAGCCAACTGGCCTAATTTATCGATAACCATAGATCGATAGATGCACAACACTAATTTTACCTAGCATGGTAGTGTTAATAGACCGGGCGAGCATGTGAAGTGCGCACGATAGAATTAGGGCTTACGTTACTGCCACTAATTTATCTTTCTCAAACGTTGAAATGCGATATTGGATAGATGCTAAGTTACTCGTAATTATTTTACTTTAGCCTAAGATCATTTAAGTGGGTACATCGACGAAACTTACAATCAATTTTGTTATTATCTAGTCTAATGTTATGTTATAGTTCAATCGCGTTAAGAAAATAGTGACTGACAGGTCACTGACAGGCCACTAGCCAATCAGAAATTTAATTTCTAGCGTTTTGATTGGCTAGTGGCCTGTCAGTGACCTGTCAGTCACTATTTTCTTAACGCGAATGAACTATAGTCAATAAGCTTAGGGTAGAGTAGAGCTGTAATAACCATCTATATTTAAAGATTTTAACTTCCAAAAAGAATATATAATTCAGTGTATTTGAAAAAAAAAGCTGACATCTTTTAATTTAAGCACCAATAAATTAATTAATTCACCTCAGTATGTTTCCGGATTAAGATTTCCCATTCTATGACATTCCGTGGGTATCACCAGACGGCTAAGGGAATATCAGGAAATGGGCAGCAGCGTTTACCTGGATACAAATAAAACCTACTGCGGTCACCAACCCATCTGCCAAGCGTGGTGACTAAGACAAATCCCCAAATGACTACAGTCATTGTGGGAGGCCTATGTCCAACAGTGGACGTTTGCAGGCTAATGATAAAGATCTAAATTGTACCACCAGTTATCTTAATCTTAACTAATATTATAAAGCTGAAGAGTTTGTTTGTTTGTTTGTTTGAACGCGCTAATCTCAGGAACTACTGGTCCGAATTGAAAAAATCTGTTGGTATTGAATAGACCATTTATCGAGGAAGGCTTTAGGCTATGTAACATCATGCTGCAACTATTAGGAGCGAAGAAATAATGGGGAAAAATAACTATTCCACGCGGACGAAGTCGCGAGCACAGCTAGTCTGTAATATAAATGTTTGTCTATAAATGTTTGTATTTTGTGCAATAAAGAATATCTATCTATAACATTACACCTTACTCTCACTTCAACGAGCAATTCCGATCAATGAGTTCACTTCTCCAATATCTAAAGTCTACCCATCCCAGTTACATCCAGCATACCTCTAGCGACATTCCCGCCACAGCTCCGAAATACATAAAACCCTTCCTAATTTCCTAATGCACCGGACAATTCCGACCAGATTTCCCAATCAGTTTCCACGTTGCAGTACATTCTGCATTACGTCGCCGCATTCGGTCCTAAGGGAGCCGTGTGAAATATCGACTCCATACGAGAGACATTATGATTAGGGCGATATATTTTTGGTCAATTTGCGTCATTACCTCAGATACGTGGCACGGATTCGAGCGGCTCGTAAAAGTCTAATTCACTCAGGAGGCGGCGCTCATACGGATATTAGTGATCGTGCGAGGTATGAGCGGTAGCGTTAAGCGGAGCGGTTAGGGGTAGCGAAGTTAATCTAAATGTCGGTAGATTGGCTACTGATTCTCGATTATCATCATCATTTGCCTATCGCAGTCCACTGCTGGACATAGGCCTCTCCAGTTGTTCGCCACTTTGGTCAAACATCTGGAGTCTTTCATAATAATCCACTGCCAGCTGTTTAGCTAACTAACATGTTTATGTTAGTTTGGCGAAGCCGAGTAATTTTTTATGAATGTAGCACAGTTTTTGGTTAACGCAATTAAATTAAAAAGTGACAAAGAGGTTTTTTTCTTTATGATAGCTTGACATAATGGCGTCCCTACGCCTGATGGAAAGCGAAAGAGAAGCCTAAGTCACTGTAGAAACGAGCAAGTAACTGGTCAGTTTTAAGTCAGTTGCCGCCGCCATGCCGGCCCAACCATAACCCCCACGAGCTTCGGAAACCTTACGTACAGGCAGAAACATGACCCGGAGGTTATTTGGGTGCGGTATTGGGGTATAGGGTCCTTCCCCGGACGGGCGGCTCAATTCGAGCGAAGATTAGCTATGCCCTACCTCTCTTATCTGAATTCTATTAAAAATCTTCTCCACCCCATCTCCTCACTTGCACCACCCACTTTGCAGACGACCGGATATCCCCGAAAAATCCACTACGAGCCCAGTTATTGGGCGGAATGGGCTCGCAGAAATACGAGTCGTCGGTGTGCCCGGCGATTTAGATTCGGAGACCACTCCGAACGGCTGCTACGCTATCGGGGTTAAATTGAAGTACCTATTTGTATAGCGCTCAATTGGTTTCAGCCTAGGTGGGATATTTGGATAGACCAAATAACTAAATTTATGATGCTTGACAGGCTTGATGGCTCATTGAACATTGTAGGGTTTCCGGAGTTTGTTGGGGGTTAGGGTTGGGCCGGTATGGCAGTGGCAACTGACAGGTAACTGACCAGTTACTTGCCAGTTATCACAGCGACTTGGGCTTCTCTTTCGCTTTCCATCAGGCGTAAGCCATTATGTCGAGCTACTATAAAAAAAACATGTCTGTTTGTATCAGTCTGGGTGTTTTCTATGTATAATAATGTATTTATTTAAAAAATGTATCTTAGTAAGTCTATCAGTTGTCAGGTACCCAAAGTACAAGCTTCGGCTTAGTTCTTAAATTGACCCGACGGGAAATTGAATCCAATACTTTCAGATCCTCTATCCTTTAGTCTTAAAACTCTAACCATTGCGCCGCGCAAATAAGCCTTATAAATCTAACCCTGAATGATAACTTCATAAACACATCATGAAATCTTCTACTTTAAAGATAATCTCTATGATAACGCAGTAAGGTATATTTTTGAATGCATTCCATACATATTATTCTATTAATAGCAAGTATACCCTTTTTGCCAGCCCCAGTGACATCTGTTCCAGCGGCCCGCCCAAACGGAATGATACAATTTTAATTTTGTTTTGTCTGTATGTTAATTACAATAATATTGCATACGAAATTTCGGTGAATCACTAATTAGTTATCAAAAATACTATACACAGCACGTAATATGGGCGGTGATATTACAATACGATGATATTACGCATAATAAAACCATGTATTTCTGCTTCGGAATTGAATTTGTTTCATTGCGGTAATAAGTAATTGTTAGTGGTAAAAGCGCTTATTTTGTATAAAATAAGTAAAATGCCTATTTATGTAAACTGTTGTACCTATCTTTTTTATTCCAAACTAGCTGTGCCGACGGTGTCGCACGCGTGGATATCGGGTTTCAAAAATAACGGACTTCCTTATAATGGTGCTTAAATTTTAAGTTAGACCTGGTATTTAGCTACGCCTTTAATGTGATGGTTATACCGCTACCATCGGTTGCCAGCGCTTCGCCTTGTTATTCGGCTGGATGCACCACGGGAAGGTGAAGTTCGCTTGGTGCAACAAGATGACAGGCCGCACCTTGCCAACCCATTGTCAAATTGTCATTTGAGTACCTATTATGTATGTGTTTGACAGGCTCGGTGGCTCAATTGGTAGTGACCCCTGCCTTCTGAACCAAGAGTCGTGGGTTCGATTCCCACCCGGGACAAACATTCGTGTGATGAACACTTGTGTTTGTTCCGTGTCTGGGTGTTAATATTTGTATTTAAGTATTTATTTGTGGTACCTTCGTTGGTCTGATACCCATAACACAAGTGCGTAAGCTACTTACTTTGGGATCGGAGCAATGTATGTGATGTTGTCCGATATGTTTATCTTTGCTTATGTTTTAGTGTAAATGTTTGTTTATTGTGTATGTTGTGATGTCCAAAAATAAGGTTTCTATTTCCATTAGTTTCCTTCACTCACAAAGTCCGGCGGTTAAAAACCGCGGCAGTTTAACCGTATTGCGGCCTATACTTTAGTCATCTTATGTGATACCCACGGCATGGTATGTCCAGTAGTGGACTGATAGGCTGATTATGTAACAGGTTTGTAAGTTCACTCCATCGCGGTCCCAGAGACCGGTTTAAGCGAACTTTTTAGCTTTATTGTGGACACTTTGTAGAATATTAAACAGTATTTCATCTCGATAAGTGTTGGTATGGAATTTACGACGCTGTTTCGTGCACTCGCTCCGCGGTATGTAATAGGCGAAAACCATTTTGGTACAGTGGGGTCTGGTAAGCTGAGTTATGTAATTCTGTGTAGTCATCTTTGGGATAGACTTCGTCAGCTACATGCTAAATTTGCGTTTTAATAAGTTATCTGTATCCATTTTTAAATACCTAGTTCTTGTCAGCTGATATTCATAGTAAAGGAAGTAAGGGAGCGGCCTACCATCTTTTCGCTCCTAGCCAACCTCACCTGCCCATGGTGCAAACTGCCAAATAACAAACGAGGCGCTGACAGCCGGCTGGTGGCGGTATAACCATCAAAATCTTCTTCATCGGTGATCTTAACATTGCACTGGCCATACGCTTTCAAGCGCTTACCATCAGGCGCACGCTCTCATCATCATCATGAGCCCGTGTCGGTCCACTGTTGGACATAGGCCTCTCCTAATGTTCGCCACCATGATCGATTTTGGGCCTCTCGCATCCAGCACTTGCCAGCCGTTCTGCGCAAATCGTCACTCCACCTGGCCTGAGGACGTCCTACATTACGTTTGCCGAGACGCAGTCTCCACTCCAGAGCTCGTTTACCCCAACGGTTATCGGTTCTGCGGCTAATATGGCCAGCCCACTGCCACTTCAGCTTACTAATCCGTTGAGCTATGTCGGTGACTTTGGTTCTCTGCCGGATCACCTCGTTTCGGATTCGATCCCGCAAAGAGACGCCGAGCATAGCCCTTTCCATAGCTCGCTGAGCGACGCTCTCGCTTGTCAAAAAAAAACTGCATACGGCCAATTTCAAATAAAAAAAAACAGTTTGCTAAGGAATTTCCTTGCATTGCATGTAGAGCCGCGTCGCCGATAGCAGCGACAGAGCGGGCTCGGCGACACGTACCACGAGTGAGACTGAATAATACATTCAACACAACTGGGCCCGCTTTTGGCGCGTGGTATGAGGCATAAGAGGTAGCGGAAAGCGGTTCAGTTGAAAGTTAGATTAAGGATAGTATAGTAATACTCTCTATCTCATCACTCGTGTATCTCATCTGGAGGGATTTCGGCCACAACGGCCAATCGAGGGAGACTAGCTAAGTACAAAGGAGACATTAAAGTGACTGCTAGAACAGACAATCAGAAAATAAAACTAATAAAGAGCCAATTTCCACAGTCTGAATACTACGGATCAAGAGGTCTAGTTTGCAAGTTCCGCCTAAGGACCGAGAGACCAGAGGCGAATCGGGGTCGGGTCAAAAACTAAAATAGGTTTTTAGGAAACAATACCCGCAAATCGTAAAACATCAACACGACTGGGGAGAAATCAAAGAGGGAGGATAGCTCCCATCGGATTATGAGAATTAAGAAATAGAAAATACACATTATGAATGAGTGTTTGCACACACACACACACACGTACACTTTAATATTTTTCTACTTTACTAGTATCTTGGGTACCGAATTGGCTGCTTTGGCCGTAATTCGTCTAAGAAGTAGAATCTGCGCTTAAATTAAGCCGCTCATGGAAGTATCTCAACCCTATATATGGACAATACCGCAGCTAAATGACCTTCGAGTCATGTTTCTGCCGTTGAGTAGAGTTTCGAGTTACCGGAGCTCGTAGAGCGAGTGCTTCATCGGCAGCCGCGGAGTTAGGGTCGGCAACCCGCGTGAAAAACTTGTTTTCAGAGGGTCCGTACGTTTGTTTGCCACCTTTGTGGTATAAAAATCGATTCCCCTTAGATGGAGCGCTTGTAGTGAACCTATATAATACTAGCCAAACCGCCCTCGCTTTGCTTCGGGTTGTTTAGGTTGCTATGGTAACGTTTTCAATACACGTCAGTTTGAAAGATAGCTTTTTGGTAATTTTCACACCTTCGGTTACATTATTCAACTTCTAGCACGGATCCCTAACGTTTTTATAAATATAATATACCCTATGTTCACCGGGGATAGTGTAGCTTTCCGAGAGTGAAAGAATTATTCAAATCGGTCTAGTAGTTTCGGAGCCTATTCATTACAAACATACATAAATAGGTACAAATCTTTCCTCTTTATAATATTAGTGTAGATAAAACCTATCTCTCATCGGTTGTGCCACGCTCTCAATAGTCCAACCCAACCGTATCGCTGCAAGGCCGCCACTCGCGCCACTTAGGCCCGGACCTAGGGGCAACGAGGTTAGTTCAGGTGCCAATTCGACTAGCTTTGTTTAGAGATCCTATACTCTTGGCGTTTTTGAGCGGTGCAGCTAGCGGGAGGCTTGGTTCGCTTCAAGCGAATTGCTTTTACTAATTCTATCTATTCTTGTTGGAACTTGGAATGGCTAATTTTTTTTTTTAAATATCCGTCTACATTACAACGCTAGTCGAAGCCTACAGGGAGAAGAAAAGGCCACTTCATATGGCCTTTTTAGATTTACAAAAGGCCTTCGACTGCGTACCACGCCAGGTTATCTGGTGGGCATTGAAGGAAAAGAGCGTGCCGCAAACCTATATTGACATTATCCGGGACATGTATCAGAACTCGGAATCCAGGGTACGGACGGCCGTCGGTGATACTCGCCCATTCCCAATTACAGTAGGTGTCCACCAGGGCTCGGCTCTGAGTCCTTTTCTGTTCAGTGTGGTGCTAGATGTCGTTACGGCAAAAGTTCACGAACCATCTCCGTGGCTGATGATGTATGCTGACGACATAGCACTGACAGACGAGGATAAACAGAGGCTGGAGCAGAAGGTGGACCAATGGAAGGGTGCGTTGGAGAACGGTGGTCTAAAACTAAATGTGGCGAAGACCGAGTACATGGCGTGCGGCAGCGTGGACCCCGGCCCCCTAAAGGTAGGAGTCGAACTTGTCGTGAGAACGAACAAGTTCAGATACCTTGGGTCTGTATTGCATGAGTCAGGCAATATAGATGACGACATCCAAGCCCGGATCGGCGCTGCTTGGGCCAAATGGCGAGAAGTAACCGGCGTTATTTGTGACCCCAGGATACCGGTGAAACTAAAGGGCCTTGTGTACAAGAGCATCATCCGCCCAGTCCTACTATACGGCAGCGAGACGTGGCCTGTCCTTGGTAGACATGTCCAGCAGCTTCACGTCGCGGAAATGAAGATGTTGCGGTGGATGTGTGGCGTTACGCGAATGGATCGAATCCGTAACGAGTACATCCGCGGCAGCCTCGGAGTCCGCGACGTAGCGGATAAGTTGCAGGAAAATCGTCTCCGTTGGTACGGCCACATAAAGCGCAGGCCGTCAGACTACGTGGGAAATAGATGCCTCGACCTGACTGTCCAAGGCCCTAGAAGGCGCGGCAGGCCCAAGAAACGCTGGCTGGATGTCGTCAGAGCGGATATGGCAGAGAACAATTCACGCCAGAGGATGCCGAAGATCGGGCAAAGTGGAGGAGATTGAGTAGAAAAGCGGACCCTGGTACTAGTAGGCCGGGAAAACGCTAGGGCGAAGAAGGAGGAGATCCGTCTACATTACATACATTGCTCCAATCCCAAAGTAAGTAGCTTAAGCACTTATGTTATGGGTATCAGAACAACGAAGGTACCACAAATAAATACTTAAATACAAATATAAACACCCAGACACGGAAGAAACACAAGTGTTCATCACACGAATATTTGTCTCGGGTAGGAATCGAACCCATGACCCTTGGTTCAGAAGGCAGGGGTCACTACCAATTGAGCCACCCAGCCAGTCAAATGTAGTGTAGGACGCCTTCAGGCCAGGTGGAGTGACGATTTGCGCAGGACGGCTGGCAAGTGCTAGATGCGATTTTCTTTCTTTCATTACTTTTATTTTTCGATAATTTTTATCTAATTTAAAGATTTCGTTTAACATAGCCATAAATCAAAAATCGACTCTCGACAAGACCTATAAACTTGCCCGACATTTATAAAGCCCGCTCGATATTTTCGCGTTCTCGCTATAAAAAGTTCAAGTACAAAGCTTTGAGCCGAAAATAAATAAAAAATAAGAACACCTTCTAACATGCAAAAGCCAGCTTATTAACTTTTAATTAGCTTCCAAAACATTAACCCCCCATTTCCCCCCTTGATGGATGGCAGAGCGTAAATTTGGCAAACTTTTTAATCCATTCAATTCGAGTTTAGAGCATTCCGTTTGGAATGCACTAGAATTGAACTAGACTAGTAATCCTTGTAGTGCAAGAGCTAGATATTTTTGTTAGTGCGATTGACTCCCAGAGTACCTACCCTAGAATAGTATAAAACAACGTTGCCTGTCAGTCTGTCCCTTCTCCCTATGTATGCTTAAATCTGAGCGATTTAAGAGAAAGGTTTATACATATAAACTATACATATAGTACATGCATTATAGAAAAAACACTGCATATTTAATTTCTTTTTTAAATACTCTCAGCAAAGCGAGCGCGATTTTTTTTATAGTAGCTCGACATAATGGCTTCCCTTCGCCTGATGGTAAGCGAAAGAGAAGCCCTAGTCGCTGTGACAACTGGCAAGACACTGGTTAGTTACCTGTCAGTTGCCACTGCCATGCCGGCCCAACCATAACCCCCCACGAGCTCCGGAAACCCTACTCACCAGCAGAAACACGACCCGGAGGTCATTTGACTGCGGTATTCTATAGGGTGGAGGTCCTTCCCCGGACGGGCAGCTCAATTCGAGCGAAGATTCGCTATGCCCTACCTCTCTCAATTCCTTTTGCCAAATTCCATAATATAAAAACCCAAAATAAAAGAACAAATGTACCAATTAGGACCCGGATTGGGATGTTTTTAAAGCGTTAATGTGTCTAGCTCTTGGTCGTTAGATGGAATAGTAAACAAGCTGTTGTCTATCTCCAGTGCTAGTCGATACGTTGGAAAATCTAAACTGAGCACTTTTTCTGCGCCCCTACTCTCAATAGATTCAATAAAGTTTCTCCGACGGCCGTACGCGCTGATTTATTGTGAAACTAAACGCAAACGTCGATTCCTTTTACTGCACATGTGCACTGTTTAATAAAAAAAATATCTCGAGCGTTATCCTAACACGATCTGAGATAATTAATTTGTAAGAAAAACAATTGAATGCGTTTCGAGATCAGTATAGTTCTAGGTAGCCGGCCAGACATGGTTGTGGCAACTTTTATTTTAACCAGGGAATGTAGCTATGACGGAAATTGGAGGTCTAGGTACAAGCAGGAGATGGAGGATCTCACAGCCGAGCCAAACATAATTGGGGTCATAAAATCTTCCCGACTTCGCTGGCTGGGGCATGTGGAGAGAATGGGGGAGGATCGTGCTGCCAAAAAAGCATACCTCGGGAAAACAACGGGACGCCGTCCAGTTGGGCGCCCGAGGTATCGCTGGAAGAACGAAGTCGCCAGGGACCCGAAGGCACTGAACGTGCCCGACCTGGCTCAAGACCGAAAAAGGTGGCGCGCTTTGATGTCGGAGGCCAAGATCCACTTCGGAGCGCTGAGCCAGCGAAGTAAGTAAGTAAGTAATGTAGCTATGCATATCTGCAACTTAGGTGAGTAGAGGGGTATGCAGGACCCCAATCATTTCAATTTGAACTCCATGCAGCGATCTCCATCCAGCGAAGAAAAATTGTGCGAATCCAGCGAAATCGACTCGACTCACTGGCATTGCGAAGAGACGTTGCATCCATATGCGTTCTCGACCGCATCTTTTATGAGGAATATACTAAAGAATGGTTAGGTTTACTGCCTGTAGCTGAGTTTCCTCACAGCACCACACACCCGATTGCAATTCCATCCTCATTATCGCAATGGTTGGCGATCATCGACTGTACGCTTTATGAGCGAGCATATTACGTAGTTTTCTGTATCTTAACTAATATTATAAAGCTGAAGAGTTTGTTTGTTTGTTTGTTTGTTTGTTTGTTTGTTTGTTTGTTTGTTTGTTTGAACGCGCTAATCTCAGGAACTACTGGTCCGAATTGAAAAATTCTTTTTGTGTTGAATAGACCATTTATTGAGGAAGGCTATAGGCTATATAACATCACGCTGTAACTATTAGGAGCGAAGAAATAATGGAAAATGTAAAAAAAAAACGGGGAAAAAATAACTATTCCACGCGGACGAAGTCGCGAGCACTGCTAGTCTAAACTAATATTATAAAGAGGAAAGATTTGATTGTTTGTTTGTTTGTTTGTTTGTTTGTTTGTTTGATACGAATAGGCTCCGAAACTACTGGACCGATTTGAATAATTCTTTCACCGTCGGATAGCTGCAGTATCTGCGCTGAACATAGGCTATATTATATTAAAAAAAAAGTTAGGGATCCGTGCTAAAACTCCAATAATGTAACCCAAATTTACCAAAAAGATTTTAATCTACAAAAAAAGAAAAGATCTTACATACTGACGTCTCATGACAAGGTTCCCATAGCAACCGAAACTGTTATGACATCTAAATAAATAAATTCTAATATGAAATCGTACTTTCACGTAAAAACTACTGAAAGGATTTTGATGAAACTTTACAGGAATGTTATTTATGCATCAGATTTACACACAGGCTATAGATTTTAAGGGTATCATACATTTTAGAATTTACAATTTTGGCAAAATATGTTACATACTTTTTGAAATGACCATAGATACTGTCATTTCTTGAATTTGTCAAAGAAATTGTCATTTTGACATCACAGGTACTGACATCGAAGTAAATACGGAATTATCGGAAATTCACAACAAACAGTGATATAAATATTTGTGAACCGTCGGCTTACTTTCAGGATAAAATTCTTCGCAAAATACTATAAGCAAATTGCTATAGCTAAAAATACGACTAACTTGAAAACACACCACCGGTGTTTCCTGCATCAATGCTGCTATCAGCTTGGAGTCTCCTCATTTAGCAACAAATCGGAACAACATTTAGGAATAGTGCACGGTCAAACAGACCTAGCATAATCCGTAAGGCACAAGGCATCCTGAATCATAGTGTCATGAAGCTCTAAGAACCCAAAAAATATGAATGCATTCTTTCAAGGTTTAGGAAAACTGACCTTCAGGTGACCTTCAGGCCCGTTTGCCCCCATTTCCATAAAAAAAAAAAAAAAAAAAAACTGCGATCTGTGCATGCATAATAAATTTTTTCTTTTCTAATCCGATGTTATAATTTCTGTACCCTATACTATGTAATAGTACCTATGTATGTATTTTAGCCTAATAAAATAGTTTTAATTACGCATGGGTTGTAAGAGAGCGGCCTGTCATCATTTCGTTCCAAGCCAACCTCACCTGCCCGTGGTGCATTCTGCTGAATAACAAACGAGGCGCTGGCAACCGACTGGTGGCGGCATAACCATCACAATTGAAGGCGTAGCTAGGTACCACAGACCGATGACGGGCAGCAGCGTCACCGGAGCGAGGAGCTACGTCCTGCGATCGCCAACCCGCCTGCCCAGGGTGGCAATTATGGGTATAACCTCCAGGTGTTTGTCCTAAATGGCGAACAACTGCAGAGGCCTATGTCCAGCAGTGGACTGCAATAGGCTGATGATGATGATGACGCATGGGGTAGGGGATGCAAATTTGTGTTCGACGCACGGTTCGATGTAAGGGATCGGCCTATCATCTTTTCGCTCCAAGTCAACCTCACCTGCCCGTGGTGCATCCTGCCGAATAACAAACAAAGCGCTGGCAGCCGACTCTGGGCGGTATAACCGTCACAGATGAAGGCGTAGCTAAATATCACAGACCGATGACGGGCAACAGCGTCACCGGAGCGTGAAGCTACGCCCTGCGATCGTCAACCCGCCTGCCCAACGTGGCGATTATGGAGATCTATGTCCAGTAGTGGACTATAGTAGGCTGATGATGATGAATTACGCATGTCGGAAGAAAATAGCGTTATTAAAGTAGGTATTGCTTTTTGGTCGGCGTTTATTATCGCTAAATCATTTTCAAAGTCAAAGTCAAAACTCCGGAAACGCTACTCACCGGCAGAAACACGAACCGGAGGTCATTTGGCTGCGGTATTCTATAGGGTGGAGGTCCTTCCCCGGACGGGCAGCTCAATTCGAGCGAAGATTCGCTATGCCCTACCTCTCTTAAAGTCATCAGTGTTTAAAAGACGTCGCTAGATATATTATTCATCTGAACTAACAGTTAATTGAACTTTAGCTAAGAGCAGGAGGTTCCTGAACAAAGGGCCAGAACAACGTATTGCTTTTACGTTAACTGCATCACGTATTGCGTTTGTTATGTGTCAAGCCATGTTCAGATTTCTCAGCCTTCGAATCGAATGTACCTTCATGTTGTTTCTAGCATCCATTAATTTTAGCATTATTGTAAGCGTGTGTATAGGTTATATTAATTGATAGAAAATATGAGAGGTCCTTCCTAAAACACCAACAATGTATGAAATGTTTAGCTGAAATAATTGATTTATCCGAAGCGAAGCGAGGAGCGGGCTGCTAGTTACGTATAAATTGATTCAGTTTCCCGTTATTGATAACGTCGTTTCGATAATTATATTTATCGTTAAGTGAGCATCAATACTATTCGATGTTAAAACAATTTATGATCATTTAAAATTCATTCCAAGTATAGGCCTATAGTATCAAATTCTAATAAAGAACATTGATTGACTTGCTCTATTAATAGCTTCGATTCCCATACGGAACACATATTCATATGAATGTTATGACTTTTGTTTATATATTTTTGTATCCAGGTCAAACTAATCATTATTATAAGCCTCAAAGTTTTGAATGCTGGACATAAGCCACCTCCATCTCCAATCACAATTCTCATTCGGGGTATTTTAGTTACCATGCTACGCGGGCGGATTAATGTAAACTAATTCTTGTGTATACTTAAAATATTTGCGTTGGGTTTAGAGTTGTCCTTTTTTTTATAATAGTGGGTTAGAGAAAGGACGCACTACGGCTAAACCGCAGATTTTAACCGCCAGGTTTTGTGAGTAAAGAAAACAACATTAAATGGAAGCCGCCGCACTGACTGACTTTTTTAACTATTAATTTTCAAAACCACGCTGAATGCATATCGGGAAAAAACTGCGCACAAATTCGTAATACATAGAACTTATATTGGCGATTTTAAACCGTAGTGTGTGCATATCGTGCGGTTTCGCAGTAAACTAGAGTTTACACTCAAATGGTAGACCACTGACGAAGAAGGTGAAATCCCTTTGTCGACTTTTACAATACCCACGGGAAGAAACAGTGACTTGTATTATTTTCCATCACTACAAAGTCTACTTAGACTTACACAACAAGCGACTAAGATTGGCAATCACTTTCTCAAGCCAACTCGTGCCAATACCCAACAAAAGTAAACAATATAATTTGGAATCTTTAAGACTGAAATTTCTCTCGAAAGCAAATCTCGAGTCTCACTTTGTTGACTCAACAGATTTTATCAAACTTAAGTCTAGCCAAAATAGCAGGCAAATTTGCAAACATACTACACTTTGAAACTTATTATATTTATATTACTTGGTAAGCAGACCCGAACGAACGACCTTCGCGCTGTGGAATTTAATTTAGGTCACAACCTAGGTTATTTTCAGTCTAAAATTAGCAAAGCAAAGTTAATTTTTGAAGTCGCGTATTTGATCTCGATAAGCGTTGTACCGGTTATGCTAGTAACTATTGTTTGAACGAAAAAATAGCTTCAGTTAGTTAAAATGGCATCACATATAATTTTAACATGCATAGTTGGAAATTAGCTTCAATCAGCAGGAAGTAAAAGGAGAATGAAGACAATACAAAAAGAATGTTAAGACATTTACTTATAAAGTCTTGGTAGTAAGTTTGAATTGATAAGACTGATACCTCGTAGTCTCAAGTAGGTAGGCAGACCGCGAAATCTAAAAATATGTCTGTCTTAGATTTCAAAATTCCTTCTCCATAACTTTTAGTTAGCACCAAAAATCTTTACTAATTGTTCGCGCCACTATCGAGCGTTAACAACCAATCGTCTGCCACCAACTTCATCGCGTCCAATTAAGGCGAAGCAAGCGCCCCTATTACACGCATAGAACCAATCACAGCCGCCGACGTGCTCGCGGCCAATAGCCAACGCAGCTGTCAAGTGACAGCTGTCACATTACCAAAATAGAAGATCTACAAGCACGCTACCGGCAAGGTGCCGTCTATTTTTTAGTGCACAAAATTTTAGTATAATCGACGTGAAACGCCAAAAAAGGGACTATCTCCAGCACCAACGGGCTGCCCCTGTTTTGCGTCGACACTAATAAATATCAACAAAAAATGTCTTACTCTAAGCAAGCGTCTCATTCAAATTCCCCGTCTTAAAACACTTAATAAATAAAATAGACATTCAATTGTTTAAGAGCGGTTGCCGCACACAATAATAGTTAGTTTTGGCTGGAAGCCAAACCACCTAGCGCTTTCTGCCGCCTTTTGCTTTATTGGGAAAAATCTAGACCGTTCCTTAACTAGCCAGATGAAATTTATTGTTCAATACATGTGCACGTAATACTTGGCTGCAGGTTTGGGGGAATCCGTCAGACGTCTGAGATTTGAGCGTGTTATATGTGTTGCAGTCCATTTCATAATTGTTATGCTTCTGTTGAATGAAACGGGAGAGAGGTATAAATCTCTCGATATATATTTTGTTGAAGTTGAAATGAATGAATTACTGAGCAAGCCATCGAGCCAGTCTATTATTGTCGGACTGTATGTAAATTGTAACATTTTTGTAGTCTGGAACTTACACAAGTCATACTCATGATGACATATTATTGCAATTAGGAAGAGCGATCTCATCCTAATACAGGTTTTTAACTTAAAAGGATGGGATCCATACCTACTCTGTAACACCGACTTGTTATGAAATAAATATTTTTGTATTTTGTATTATTTTAATTGGTAGTGACCTCTGCCCTTCGATTCCCGCACAATACAAACATTTGTGTTCATGAACATGTCTGTTTATATTGGTCTGGGTGTTTTCTATGTATAATATGTATTTATTTACAAAAAAAATGTATCTAAGTAAGTTTATCAGTTGTCTAGTACCCATAGTACAAGCTTCGGCTTAGTTTGGGGCTAGGTGGCGCTGTGTGGCCCAGCGTGGCATGTCTTGGGTTATGTTTTTTTTTACCTAACTAGGACGCGAGGTACATACACTCCGGTAAACGTTCAAGGAAGACGCCACAAATCCTGTCCACCGTCAGTTGCTGCAGTCACTAACGACATAATCTTCGAGACTAAGCTGGGTACGCTCAGGCCCACTTTACACTACCGATGGCCTTTTTGCACATAAACTAGTGACAGTCTTGCGTGCCCCCGCCGCGTGGCACAAGCGATGAGAGAAACGGGAATTGGCTTTGGAAATAATTATGTGACAGTAGCATCGCAATGTACTTATTTGTTAATAGATATTATGTAGGAGGAGTCCGAGGTATCAGGAGGGAGAGATAAGCCACCTTTCAAAAATCAACTTAAATTTTGCTCTAACTATACGTAGATAAGGATGTAAGAGACCGGCCTCTCATCTTTTCGCTCTAAGTCAACCTTACTTGCCCGTAGTGCATCCTGCCGCCCTACAACTACAACTACGCCCTGCGATCGCCAATTCCCCTGCCTAACGTGGCGATGCACGTGCTTGCCCTAAGTGGCGAACAACTGGAAAGGCCTATGTCCAGCAGTGGACTGTAACAGGCTGATAATGATTTTATATTTTTCATAGTGGCTCGACATAATGGCTTCCCTACGCCTGATGGAAAGCGAAAGATAAGCCCAAGTCGCTGTGACGACGGGCAAGTAAAAGTAACTGGTCAGTTACCTCTCAGCTGCCACCGCCATGCTGGCCCAACCCTAACCCCCCACGAGCTCCGGAAACCCTACTCACCGACAGAAACATGATGATTATGATGATTAAAGTTTTACTTAATAAAACACACAAGATATAAATAAATAAATATCAGACAACATCACATACATTGCTCCGATCCCAAAGTAAGTAGCTTGAGCACTTGTGTTATGGGTATCAGAACAACGAAGGTACCACAAATAAATACTTAAACACAAATTTAAACACCCAGACACGGAACAAACACAAGTGTTCATCACACGAATGTTTGTCCCGGGTGTTAATCGAACCCACGACTCTTGGTTCAGAAGGCAGGGTCACTACCAATTGAGCCACCGAGCCTGTCAAAGATACAAGATAATTTTGGCTAGTGTTGATAACAACATTAGATAGATAGATAGATATTCTTTATTGCGCACCATACATTTGACTTAAGAACTAGGTATTACAGGTTAACATTCTACTCCTTAATTGCTCAACACGTTCCCAAGGGCACCAGCAGCCCTTGGCATCCAAGGTCGCTCCATCTAGTCACTTCCACCACCCCGATCTGGCATTGCTCCAACGTTTATGCGAAACCAAAACACTAGATGGCGTGCACTCTGCTATCATTTCTAGAATAAGCCTGTTAAATGTGAATTAGACTCTTTATATTGGATTTAAAATGTTTATATCAATGTTTGTGAGCTAAGCCGCGGAGACAGGGGTATTCCGAGCGAGGAACTTAAATTAATGTGACTAATTAATGTTGAATTTTAACAGGCATGTTTATTATACACTAGTAGTTTCTGAGATTAGCGCGTGAGATTATTGTATATTATAATTATTGTAAATAATATGTATCTATATGTCGTATATCTATTGAAACAGTTTGCACGACGTCGCCCCTCTCTTCAGAGAATTTATACTTCCTCTACCTGAGGGTTGTCTGGAAGAGATCGCTCACTAGCGATAAGACCGCCTAGATTGTACCACAACATGTCTGTATCACCTTTACTGTATTTACTCTGTGTTTCTGTGCAATAAAGAATATCTATCTATCTATCTATTAGCGCGTTCAAACAAACAAATAAATTAAGCTTTATTAAGTTAAGATAGTACATAGTATTGTCTATGTGGTTTTCGGATTAGGAGCCGTACCACACCCCAGCTTACCCGTGGATCAGAAAACGAGCAGCAACGTTTACCTGGGTACAAATAAAACCTACTGCGGTCACCAACCCGCCCGCCAAGCGTGGTGATTAAGGCAAATCCCCACAAAAGAGAATTGTCATTGGGAGAGGCCTATGTCCAGCAGTGGACGTTTGCAGACTGATGGCGATACTGTTAATAAAAAAAAGCGCTTTTTGATGTTAAGTATCTGATTAAGAATTTTAATTAAGCAATGTAAATTGTAAACTTCTGATCATACTCGTAATCAAAGATGGTAATTTTTAACATAAATAATGTGCTTTTATTTCGAAAGAGACTTGCAAATTGTGGATAATTAATAAATTGCTATCTCACAGGAACAAAAGCGCAAGTGAAATTAACTCTATAATTATGAATTGAAAATATTTTTATATAGGTATTAGTACAGGACCAGAAAGATCATGCACCTAATTTTGGTAATAATAACTATTGTACTCCTTTATTTTCTTTTTGAAAGCACAATCTATTGAATTATTTTTCGGAATAATAGTAAACTTTCATTCACATGATTCAATTTATCGAAAAATTATCATCACATGAATTTTTGTCACAGTGGCAGCAGAATAACAAACGAGGGTCTTGGCAACCGACTGATGGCGGTATAACCATCATGATAAAAGGCGTAGCTAAATACCACAGGCCGATGCCGGGCAGCAGCGTTACCGGAGCAATGAACTACGCCCTGCGAAGGGTGGCGATTTTTGCCTCTGGTGGGGACCGACTAACGGCTCTTGATTCAGGAGACTGAGTCGTGCGCCCTGCGGTATGGGGCGTAAAATACTACCGAGGTATCCCTTCCTGTCGTAGGAGGCGACTAGAAGGGCCTTCGGGGGCGTTCACGGCTGCCGCCGAACAGAGTGCTCGTAGCGGACCCTCGGGTTTAGTGGGTATTCTCCGCTAAATAGGAGTGAGCCCCACATAACCCAGGTGTCTATACCCAAGGCCCGCTACCAGACCAGTCACAAAGTACCATTTGTATCTTTTACCATTACATGAATCTACGACCCGTTCGTTATTCATACGCCACTGCAAAACCATTACGCGTAAATGTTAAAACAAAAACCTTCCGCTAACGAGCCATCTACATAACTCTTGTCGTCGATATTAAAATATGGATACCGTTAAAACACCGCGGGCATAGTCCAATTAGCGAGGCACAGTAGTTAATTGGTGGCTGCATTCACTTATGCATCAGGTCAGGAGTGCTCCAGGTACTGGTAATCAAGAGGTTAGGAATCTGATTGGGGGTTCATGTGAATAATGGCGAAGGAAGGTTTTCAAAAAATATATATATAGTAGTACGACATCATGGCTTCCTTACGCCTGATGGAAAGCGAAAGAGAAGCCCAATTCGCTGTGACAACGAGCAAGGAACTGGTCAGTTACCTGCCAGTTGCCACCGTCATGCCGCCCTAACCCTTAACCCCGGCTGCCGATCCAGCATTCATCCCACTAGATCTGGAGACCTACTCACCTACAGAAACACGACCTTGAGGTCATTTGGCTGCGGTATTCTATAGGGTGGAGGCACAGTAGTTAATTGGTGGCTGCATTCACTTATGCATCAGGTCAGGAGTGCTCCAGATACTGGTAATCAAGAGGCTCTGGATCTGATTGGGGGTTCATGTGAATAATCGCTAAGGAATGTTATCAAAAAAAAAATTGTAGCATGACATTATGGCTTCCTTACGCCTGATGAAAAGCGAAAGAGAAGCCCAATTCGCTGTGACAACGAGCAAGGTACTGGTCAGTTACCTGCCAGTTGCCACCGCCATGCCGGCCTAACCCTTACCCCCGGCTGCCGATCCAGCATTCATCCCACTAGCTCTGGAGACCTACTCACCTACAGAAACACGACCTTGAGGTCATTTGGCTGCGGTATTCTATAGGGTGGAGGCACAGTAGTTAATTGGTGGCCGCGTTCACTTATGCATCAGGTCAGGAGTGCTCCAGGTACTGGTAATCAAGAGGCTCTGGATCTGATTGGGGTTCATGTGAATAATCGCTAAGGAAGGTTATCAAAAAAAATTTGTAGCATGACATTATGGCTTCCTTACGCCTGATGGAAAGCGAAAGAGAAGCCCAATTCGCTGTGACAACGAGCAAGGAACTGGTCAGTTACCTGCCAGTTGCCACCGCCATGCCGGCCTAACCCTTACCCCCGGCTGCCGATCCAGCATTCATCCCACTAGCTCTGGAGACCTATCACCTACAGAAACACGACCTTGAGGTCATTTGGCTGCGGTATTCTATAGGGTGGAGGCACAGTAGTTAATTGGTGGCCGCGTTCACTTATGCATCAGGTCAGGAGTGCTCCAGATACTGGTAATCAAGAGGTTGGGGATCTGATTGGGGGTTCATGTGAATAATCGCTAAGGAAGGTTATCAAAAAAAATTTGTAGCATGACATTATGGCTTCCTTTGGATGTAAGGTAGCGACCTATCATCATTTCGCTCCAAGCCAACCTCACCTGCCCGTGGTGCATCCTGCCAAATAACAAAAGTGGCGCTGGCAACCGACTGGTGGCGGTATAACCATCACAATTGACGGCGTAGCTAAATAACACAGACCGATGACGGGCAGCAGCGTCACCGGAGCGAGAAGCTACGCCCTGCGATCGCCAACCCGTCTGCCCAGCGTGGCGATTATGGGTATATCCTCCAGATGTTTGCTCTGTGGCGAACAACTGGAGAGGCCTATGACCAGCAGTGGACTGTGATAGGCTGACGATGATGGCTTCCTTACGCCTGATGGAAAGCGAAAGAGAAGCCCAAGTCCCTGTGACAACGGGCAAGTACCTAGTCAGTTACCTGTCAGTTGACACCGCCATGGCGGATTAAGCCTCACCCCCGGCTGCTAATGCAGCACTCCTGCTCACCGACTTGCCTACCAAGCCAGGTGACCAAGACAAATCCCCCCAAAAATGACATTGTCATATGGGAGGCCTATATCCAGATATTGGGAGGACGTTTGCACGCTGATGATGAGACTGACAAACAGACTGACATATAAACACGTATAACTTAATATGCGATGATTTAGTACGGTGTTCATAAAGTTTGTATTTTTTTTTCGCTTCCCATCTAAAATGTGTGATACTTGTATGTACACATTTTAGATAAATACTTCATAATAGACAATTTAGTTAGGAAAAGTAATCCTAATAATATATAACTAGCGGGATTTAACGCGCATACCTTTTTAAAAACCCGACGTTTCGGCCGTGTTACACCGACCGTGGTCACGGGGAGTACTGGTGCAGCGATGTTACTCCGTCTGCGCGGCAGAATATTTTTCTACCCGCACATTTTTGTTTCTCCAACCACCATCACAAATCACACTAACAGTGTCCACATTTTGACGAGAATTAACCGACTTCGCACTAAAAAGGGGGAGTGTTTTTGCAATCACTGGATTCCATGTTGTAGACAACTTTAAACCATCCTCACGATTGAAATTATTTGGGTGTTTCTTTATTTCAACCGCCTCACGTACAAGTCTCGAATGGTGATGACGTTCGGATGACAGTATTTGTGTCCGGTTTATATATTATTATATTATGCAACGCGAAAGCTTAAAAGTTATTAAAAGTAATCCTCTCTTACTTTGCCGTGCCCGATAGGGTCCATAACTGTACTTTAGTTCTAAGTAACTATTTTGAAACATCATTTATACTTATGGAGTGCAATAAAGAATATGAATATGAAGGGAAACTTGACCGTGCTACTCGTACTATTAAAAACCAAACAATCAAAGGTAAACACGAAGTTGGAAAACCAAATATCCGTTCAGTAACCACCAGCTCCCTGCGAGGTGTCAGCGCAGCGAGAGTAGCCTTGTCTGGCAACTTGAAATTCGAGCAGTACCGGTGTCTAGTCACTATTGGATTGCCAATTCTTTTAGAGAATCAACCTGTCGGCGGTGTGTAGGATTACCAAATAGGCCAAAGGAAATAGGACGTCCTGTTTTTGAGGAATGTAAGTCACTCCTGTTAAGGACTGTAAACTTACAGATATAAGATATACGAAAGTTTATCAGAAACTGTTGAACGGATTTCTACAGAACTTAACAGTACCTTATATGGCTTATTGATCAGATAAACAAAACACTACTAGTATAAAATACATAAGCTTAAAGGATAAATGGATATTTGTTACACAAACGCCATAAATAAAATGAACATTGGTCAAAATGCCTCTACATTTTGATTTTAAAGGTTCATTCAATAAAATAATGTGTAATAACGCAAACATTGGACACACTAACATAACCCCACTCTTAGATGACCCAATTAATAGGAACCTATGACTTATAGGTCTGACAGATGAATAATCTTTATTATGTTTAACAGGCGGCCACACCGACGCTTTTTAGTAGCCAAACGCGTGTTCCAGAAACCGCGATCGAACGCTGAGATACCAATAAGTGAAAAGGCACGTTTTAGCCAGCTCCAGTGAGGCCAAGCCTGTCAGTAGTAACAACCCAAGACAAAAAATAAGTATGTACTTCCTTTCAATCCGAATCTGATCACGACATGTTGCCACCCTAGCCCTAACCGCAACTCGTACTCGAATATAGACCGTTTGTGTTTGTGACGAACATTTTTAGGTCGAACTTTGTAAGTGATATTTAGAACTGCACGAGTGCTGGTATACGGATACTGTTACGGAATTGAACTTGTAAACAACTCTTATGGACTTCGACGGGTTATTTGATCGTATGGGGCATGTTATCGATATGTTTTATATTTTCTCAATGTTTTCTTTAAGCGTCCAGTATTCGCTATAATTCCGTCATATAATAGTCGGAATAGGCCTATGTCCAGCAGTGGACAGACACGGGCTGATGATGATGATGATAGTCGGTTGACAGGCTCGGTGGCTCAATTGGTAATGACCCCTGCCTTCTGAACCAAGAGTTGTGGGTTCGATTCCCACCCGGGACAAACTTTCGTGTGATGAACACTTGTGTTTGTTCCGTGTCTGGGTGTTAATATTTGTATTTAAGTATTTATTTGTGGTACCTTCGTTGTTATGATACCCATAACACAAGTGTTTAAGCTACTTACTTTGGGATCGGAGCAATGTATGTGATGTTGTCTGATATTTATTTATATTCATTTATAGTCGAAATAAGGTTATAATTTAATTCCGAGGTAAGGCCGAGTTTTGTATTACTATAAATAATATCTATCATCTATCGGTTTCGGTTTGAGGTAGGCCTCAAAGTACGAAACTTTTAAATTTAGCCGTGAATTTAGGCATTTTAATAAAGATTCTTCTTGGCACAACCTTAAAATGAGATTCTAACTCTAATTCTTGAGACGACCCAATGTTTTTTGAATAAAATATATCTGTGTTAGAAAGTATGTATCTCAGGAAATATATATAAGTATAATAAAAACACTTTAGAAATATTTCCAATTAGATCTTAGATCTTCCACGTTTCAACTATAATTTGATGTAAAAAAACATATTTCGGTAATCCCAGTTGAAATAGGACCAGGGCCAGTAAATGACAATATTTATAATCGGTAAAGGTCTTACCTCAGTCCCCTGGACCTTCAATTTCATGTGGTCTTCCCGGGTGGTCTTCCCGTCTTTTCTCTTCTTCCAGCAGTACCCGTCTCTTCGGTACCTGACCTTCTTCCGGCTGTATAGTAGCATTGAGCCGCTTTTTGGCCTGTAACAAAAATAATATTAAGATTAGAATAAATTTATAGGGAGCTGAAAAGGATGTTAAGGGCTATTCGTTTCTGTCTCTTGTACTAAGCACTAATTTGAAAAGCAGTTTATTTTCTTAGTACAAGAGACGAAGTACCTCGCCTAAGTATGTCTCCCAAAATACCCACACCAGCAGGAACCTTTCTCGCACGTTCATTCAAATTTGACGTCCAGTAGATACAGCCAATGTCTTTGAATGAAGTTCATACAAAGTTTCCTAATATGAGCGAAAATATGTAGATATTGTAATTGGCTATACTGGCCCAATTCGAGAAAGTCCAGTCTCTCAATTGTCTCATCTAAGAGTCGATAATAAAACCTGATAACCGCGTTTTAGGCGAAAATGCTGTGCGCAGTAGGCTAAACAGATAGTAACCCTAATAAGCGCGTTGCAGGTTTGTATGAAGCATTTATCAGTCAGCAAGTTGCAGTACTAACGCCATCTATGGTTACTTGTCAGAACTGGTATATAAGTCTTAGCGAATTGAGATAGATGTCGCTACACCAGCCAGCAACACAGCCGAATCCAAACGCTTCAATAATGCAAAAGTTTTTATTACCAACGGATACCACATAAATTGAAGTTTATTTTGCGAAAGTCTATTTTATTATTAAGCCTGTTCGCGTGTGATATGTGACCCGGATCGTGCGTGGTCATGTTTTACTAATACGCATTTACATATCCAGTGATATTTTAGTACGGTCCCGAAGTTGTAAAATCGACTAACCGCGGCCAATACAAAGTTGACAGTTTTTTACTCAGCATTCTTGCTACGGATGTAGGTTGCGGCTTAAATCTTTAATGTTATATTTACTACTCGTTTATAATACGACTAACCAAGATGGTACTTCGGACCGCGGTCTCTGAGCACGATTACCTAGCTCGATCGGACAAAAATTTCATTGCTGATGGAGAATAATATCTTAACCGTCTAAGTTTGGAGAAAGAAGCAACCCAGCGCCTACGCGAGGTATGCCCTGGGAAGCTAGCTATTTAGTGTCGTTACCACATCTCGTAAACTCGGTATACTTAACACAGTGAAAAGTTATTTTATGTTGTAGGCAGCGTTATCTTTTGTATAAGGCTCAGGTTCATTCTTGCGTGGAATACTGCTCGAATCTCAATGATGGTTTTGCTTAATACTTTTTGGAGGCACTCGATCGGTTGCAAAGGCGTTTATTATGGTATACATAATATTATATGCATCTAACACATAATAGGCTTTGCCAACTGATGTAATATAATCTCGAGGTGCTTATATATTAGCTCATCCGTTCCAGCACGCTGATACGAAATATCCGGAGGCCCATTTCCGTTCAAAGTGATGTATTTTTTTAATGTTTCGGGACTGTGGTACCGTGACACACCGATAGATTGCCACAAGCGACCCTTTGGAATCCGACTGCATTGATGATAGTTGTTGTTCTTCCTATATCAAAGCTCACTAACTCTCAACAATGAACAATCTCACTGTGCCAAGATGAAGGAGGTCACACCTGAAAAGTTGAATGTCTGATAAATATATAAAAAAGGGTGGACTAAATCTTGGTTTGATAGAACTTAATTTTTGAGGCGATCTGACGAGAACCAAGACTATTGATATAGCTCACTCGATTAGTAAGCTGAAGTGATAAGAGTAGGCTCCCTCAATGACAATTGAGGGGAATTTAGTGGTTACGCTTGGCAGGCGGGTTTGTGATCTCAGTAAGTTTTATTTGTTTCCAAGTAAAACCAGCTGTCCGTTTCTATAAAGAAATAAGGCGTCGACTTTTATCGACTACAGCTGTCACCAAAACACCTGTCGTTCGTGTGTAAGAGCTCTATAATCGTGTGTAACGGCCGGGTCTCACAGTCCGAGCAGGCTGTTGTTATCTATGGACTACCATCATCATCATCATCATTTCTAGCTTGCAAACGTCTTTTGTTTGACATAGAGGCCTCCCTTAATGACAACTAAGAGGAATTATCTTAGTCACCACGCTAGGCCTAGTAAGTTTTATTTGTTTCCAAACACTGCTACCCTTTCTATAAAGAAATAAGGCGTCGACTTTTATCGACTACAGCTGTCACCAAAACACCTGTCGTTCGTGTGTGAGAGCTCTATCGTGTTTAACGGCCGGGTCTCACAGTACGGGCAGACTGTAAATCTCCACGCCTTACTTCCACCTCGTTCGTGATTCAGGCTGATCTGCCTTCGCTTTTGTTTACACCTTTTTGGTCGATAACTGCTTTCCATTAGACAGCCAACCTTCTGTCTTGGAAACATATGAGCAGGCTTAGTTACTACTGTGAGAATCATCTGGCGCACCAAAAATCTCGACAACTTGTGTATCTGTCGCAAAAAAATGCTACATTTAGAAAATAACACGCACTTAAAAGAATAATAAATATCTATACGAATTCTTACAGCTGTGGAAGAGGATAATCATTTAAAAGATACATAAATAGAAAAAATAGCTGCAGATCTAGCGGAGAAGTGGAGGAGAGGAAGTCTTTGGAGAAAGAAAACAATGAGATTTAATCATATGAGGACATACGACTTTAAAAGTGCGATCAGATGCACAAAAGTGCATCGTCGTTTCCTATTTCTCATAGGCAACCCTGCAATGACAAAATGTTGGCTATGAGTATGTTTATAAATATACTCGTTGTCTTCCCAGCTTCAATGCTAAGTATTATTATGTAAAACCGACTTCTTGAAGAACATCACTTACCGTTTACCTTTTAACGCCTTTAATTTTTTTTAAAGTGAAAAACTCTACCTATACCGCTAGCAATCCAATCAAGAAACGATAAGCGATGCACGGCTCACGCTCCCGAAGCCTAAAAACTGGCCGTTCATGCAGAACCAATCGGCATGTTCCCACAATAGACCGCCGAACAGTTATAAATCACAGATACCGAATAATTTCACCCACATTTCGGTATTTATCGGTGAAAAACGTCGAAATTACTGCCTCAACGAACCGTAAACACCGGGCTTCGAAACTTTTCAAATAGCAAATAAATATCTTAATCGGCTGGAGTTATGCCCAGTTCACACGGAAGCAATGAAATCTGATTTTGATCGGGAAAAAAAGGGGATTGCGTAACGGTATTGTGAAAGGGGTAGTTATGCACTTATTGGGATGTAGCAAATAGAAGCGCTTTTTCAGTTTCTTTATGCTTTTTATTGCATGGGATGTAAAGGAGCGTTCTGTTATCGTTTCGTTTCAAGCGATCCTCATCTGCTCATGGTGCATCGTGTCGAATAACAAACGAGGCGCTGGCAACCGACTGTTGGCCCGAACATTCGATGACAAAATGTTATGTACGCTTGTCTTCAGTGACAAAAACCTGCTACTTCATACGTCACGACCATTACGCACTTAACAGCCAAATTGACCCACATTCGTCCCGCCGTCCACACGGTCAATATCCCTTAGATAACTAATAAATGCGATCCCCATTCAGGGCCCAGTCAGCTGACCCGTCTGAATTATTAGCGGCGTCGAGGATTTACGACGAACCCTGTAAACTGGCTTTTCCCGTTACGAACAAATTGTCTGAAAGTATTCTTTTTATGGAGAAAGACTTGAGGAAAGTGGGACGAGTGCTCACTTTTATGCCCCTTTTCGTACTTTCTTGGCGGGTGGACTTTGTCACATTGATGATACAATAGTGTTGTCGGGAGTCATTTTATTTTTATTTATTTATTTAATCTTTATTGCACAAGGAAAGTACAAATGGCGGACTTAATGCCGTGTGGCATTCGCTACCAGTCAACCATTGGGCGAGCCAGAAAACTATAATGTGGTGCGGTAATAGATATTCTAACAACTGCTAGAAATATAAGCACAAATATACAAGTAATACACATACACATATACTTCATACAATAATAAGTGCATTACAGTACATTTTCTTTTCTGTACGAAAAATACAAACCTCCGCCTCTTTCTTCATATCTATATCCCTTGTACATTCATAAAAATTTTACTAGGTACTCTATTACAACTAATATCTAATGCAGTTATTGTCATCAGCAGCCTGAAAACAACCACTGCTGGACATAGGCCTACCGTAAGGCCACATTTATCATTTGGGGGATATCTCCTAGTTACCACGCTCGGCAGGCGGATAGGTGACCGTAGTAGGTTTCTGATATGCCTTAGTTTCTTAATAAGACAGGTAGGGCATAGCGAATCTTCGCTCGAATTGAGCTGCCCGTCCGGGGAACTGACAGGTAACCGACCAGTTACTTGCCCGATGTCATAGCGACTTGGGCTCCTCTTTCGCTTTCCATCAGGCGTAGGGAAGTCATAGTATAGAGCTACTATAAAAAAATATATATATTCCCTTGATAGTCTTCTAAAACACCCCCGGGATGAGGTAAAATGCTAAGAAACCGCACGGACGGAAACTAAACACAAAATTGCTTATTTATTATTGACAGTTTTCTACACAGAAAACCATCGAAATAACAATGCTACTCGTATACCATACCTCTTCGGTACTTGTCCAGTATCATTGAAAATCTTGCTATTTCCAAAAATTCAAACTAAAGACCATTTCATATATGATTTTGCTGAAACACACACGATTCTCTCCCACCAAAGGGATGACAAGTCACATTACAAAAAAAAGCCCGCCCCGCGAATGCACGAACGCTAACGAACATTCTTCAAAGCACGCGAATTAAAATATGCCCGTAGGTAAAGCATTTTTCGCCCGCCCCGTTGACTCTTAGTCCGTTTGATAAATCGCTCGGGCGGGTGTACCTCGCCCCAACTATTTGTCGACGGAGATTAAAAAGTACTAAAGCTCCATAATTCCCGCTTCAGCGGCCAGGATTTCGTTTAAATTATATCTGTTGTCTTCGCGTCGCTTAATTAAAATGTGCACGTGAATATTTTTTCCGAGATTCCGTTGATAAAGTCTTGTTTATAGGTGTTTATGGAGGGTTTCTAGGCAATTGTTGTTTAACACGTTCCACGGATGATAACAAATTTTTCTTTGTTGTATGTTTGTTACCACATATCTCCAAGAATTGTGAACCGATTTGAATAATTCTTTTTTTAATAGTAAAGCAGCTACGTACTTCTTAGTAAAATAACTCAAGACATTCCACGCTGGGCCACACATCGCCATCTAGCCCCAAACTAAGCCAAAGCTTGTACTAGGGTGCTAGACAACTGATAAACTTACTTAGATACTCTTTTTTGTAAATAAATACATATTATACGTAGTAAACAAGATACCAATACAAACAGACATGTTCATGAACACAAATATTTGTACTGTGCGGGAATCGAACCCACGACTGGCTCAGAGGGCAGAGTTCACTACCAAATAAGCCATCGAGCCAGTCAAAAAGTTGGTTTTATTGTCACAATATTGAAGTCGGTTTTTTGCATAAAAAACAGTCATGGGGGGTTAGGGTTGGGCCGGCATGGCAGTGGCAACTGACACTAACTAATCAGTTACTTGCCAGTTGTCACAGTGACATGGGCTTCTCTTTCGCTTTCCATCAGGCGTAGGGAAGCCATTATCTCGAGCTACTATAAAAAAAAAGTCCAATGGCCTATTCTAACTAAAACATTTTCAACAAATCCCTCGGTTACACTCCTATTAACCAAACGTTAGTTCAGATCAAAACATTCGATGTTTCGAGCGACAGCGCGCGTCATCGCGACACCGATCTCCCGTGACGCATAGCCTCAAACATCGCGTCTAAAAATCGCAACAGACATAGATCGCTGTGATTTACGCGCGCGAAACGCGATTTATGCATAGCACGGCACGTGAATCGCAACCCGATATGCCCTGCCTGTGACGTCACGAAATATGGTGTCGTTAACTGGGCATTTTATTGCGTGTATAAATTAAATCGCGCCGATGATATTTTAATCTGTAGCGCGAGATTTTGTGCGCTTTTGTTTGCTCTAGTCGTGTCGGGTGTCAATGGAGCCGGTAATATGTGTCAGGGGATTTTTATTGTTGATATTTGAAGTGCGATTCTGTGGGGAGCGCAGAGCAATATTTTTTTTGTTCAGTAGGTAACAGAAGTAATCAACTATATGGTCGTAATAATACTAAAATTACCCAAGACTTGCCACTCATCGCCATCAAGCCGCAAGCGAATCCAAAGCTAGTACTATGGGTACTAGACAACTGACGATTGGATACTAGCTCGATGGCTCATTTGGTAGTGACCTCTGCCTAGGTCTGACCCAAGAATTGTAGGTTCGGTTCCCGCGCAGTACAAACATTTGTATTCATGAACTAGTCTGTTTGTATTGGTTTGGGCGTTTATTGTGTATAATAAGTATTTATTACAAAATGTACAAAAAAGTTTCTAAGTACATAAGTTTATTAGTTGTCTAGTATCCATAGTATAAGCTTCGGCTTAGTTTGGGGCCAGATAGCGATGTGTGGCCCAGCGTGGCATGTCTTGAGTTACTTAATTAATTATTTATGTACGCAATTTCGCAAACACATGTGCACTCTCTGTTTAATTGGGATAAGCAAGTTAAAAAATAGCTTTAATTTCCTTAATCTATGAAATTGTTACTTCTAGTCCTAAGTAACGTACAAACGGTACAAATGAACCTAAAATAAGCTTGTTCAAAAGCATAGCAGACAATTTAAATTTTCTCATTATTCTGATAACAACTACCAACAGCCGGGCAAGTGTGAGTCGCACCCTCCATTGGTTCCGTATACCTAATAATCGTTCATTGTTAAGTAACCTTTTTTATGACAGAAAGGGCTAACTGGCCTGAAGGTCATCGCCTCAATCCTATAAAATACCGCAGTCAAATGACCTCTGGGTCGTGTTTCTGCCGGTGAGTAGGGTTTCCGGAGCTCTTGGGGGGTTAGGGTTGGGCCAGCATGGCGGTGGCAACTGACAGGTAACTAACCAGTTACTTGCCCGTTGTCACAGCGATTTGGGCTTCTCTTTCGCTTTCCATCAGGCGTAGGGAAGCCATTATCTCGAGCCATTATAAAAAAAAATATTGCTCTAAATAACAAAACAAAACGATCCACTTGAATTAGATAACCCTAAAACAGCACTCAAAAACTGTTGTGCACCGCTAGGCACAAAAAAGGCAATTGTGAACTTTTCATAGCAAGAAATGCGCATCAAAACGCTGACAGTGCATCGGCTAATACCGTTACCGCTAATTGCAGTTTGTACCATGCGACGCGCCGACTCCGGCGAACGAGAAATAAACACTGGAAAAAGCAGTTTAGGGTTGAATTCAGTTGAGGGGGAAACCTCTGTTTAGAAAGAAGTTATCGGAAATGATTTGAATAGAACAGAGGTTTTTTTTGTTTTTTTAGTAGCTCGACATAATTGCTTCCCTATGCTTGATGGAAAGCGAAAGCAAAGCCTAAGGCGCTGTGACAACGGGCAAGCAACTGGTCAGTTACCTGTAAATTGCCACCGCCATGCCGGCCCAACTCTAACCCCCCACGACCTTTCGATTCTCGGTCGGGTCAATTTAGAACTGTTTTATATTGTTTCTGGTCGAGGTGTAAAGGAAAACGGTCCTTAAAATCGCCTGATAGTTGGTACTCATAGTACAAGATAATCTTAGCTTGAGTCTAGGTTGTTTTTGTGCATTTCTGGGTCATTTATTTATTTATTAGCTTTTGCCCGCGGCTTTGCTTGCGTTAAATTCGGGGTGAATGCTCCATACAAACTTCCACCCCCCCCCCATTTTAGGGAAGGGGCAAAAAGTATGTTACTCTCCATTCCTTCAACTATTTCCACTTAAAACATCACTTCAATTCGTCTCTCTGTTTTGCCGTGAAAGAAAGACAAACATACAGACAGACAGACACACTTTCCCATTTATAATATTAAGTATGGATTAACTGTTTGTTTTATGGAGAACCCTGCAAAGCAATTATTATTACACTAATCTTTCCAACGTTTCCCAACATAACTCGTAGCATCCACTTTTCAACCCAATTTTCTTATTAAAACCAACGAAGCCAAGTTTCACAGTTCCGATATAACTTCCACCGACCTTCACAATGCGAAAAGCGGGTATTAAAAGATTTCAATTAAATTTCCACTTCGCAAACAAAACAAGTAGAACACATGTAGTCTACCATTGCACTTTGCAGCGCTTTGAATGTATGCCAAGTTCTAATTTCATAAATTGTAGAAAGAGAGAATGCATTTGCTATTTTACAAAGTTAGCCCCGGGCAGTGCAGCCCACTGCCTGCTTCCTCCCGGCGTCCGCTCTCCCGAATTTTGTAAATTTAACTCAAGTATTTTGTACTTTATTTGGCTAAGTTTTGTTCGGAAATTATCTAGATTGGTTTTGTTTATGGTATTGTTATGATGTGTAACGTTGAGCGGTAGGATTTAGGTGTAAAGCTTGGCGTCTTCTCAAAAGTCGTCGGTTGGAACTTAAACCAAGAACTTATAAATGGTATTTCTCTATGCCCCGCCCATACGTAAATTCAACCGTAAACAAAATTTGTGTGTCTAGAATACCCACCTAGAATGAAAGTACCTATTAGATATACTTAGGTATATCTATACAGTATTTAGATTTGTTTAGACAAATCTAAATACTGTATCAATAGATTCATTCTACATCTACTACCTATCTATTCTACTTCTACTATATATTCTTTATTTTTACTTATCTGTGTATTTTATATGTTTATGCTTAGTTTTCTCCATATTTATTTATTTTACTTTGTAAATTAATTTGTCTCTACTCTTTGTATGAAGATTAATAAGCGAGATGTAATAGTACCTATATGTATGTATCTATCTATTGCCAATATATATTTATACCTATTTATATTAAAAATATAGATAATATCGTAATAATGATAGCAGGTACAATCGCCCGTGGGCTTCACTCAGCAGGACTCACTGAAAACCAGCGCCGTGGCTAATACGGGGGCCACGGCCTAATGCTGAGTGAGGCCCTTTTATATTGGACGTCGCAACGGCCGTGTCCGGTCTAATTGTTATGTGTATTATGTTTGTATGTTTATCTTTGTTTGTGTTTAAGTGTCATTTGTGTGTTCTGTATATCGTGTTTTGATGTCCAAAAATAATAAACATTTCTTATTTCTTAGATGTTTGCACTACACAACTATTACCTTTGTAAAATTAAGGTTCTATGTTAGTCTGGCGTCAAACTACATACATCTATAACTGATAAGTTTCAGTAAAATCCGTTTAATGGTTTTCTCGCCAAGGCTTAACAAAGATCCATCCATCCAAATAAACTTTTGTGTGTATAATACTCGTACTCGTAAGAGATATACAAAACATCTCAACATGACTGATCACTAATTACCACATACATTTTCACGGTATTCAAGTGAAATAACGAAATTCCTCCCACCACAGCTTAGCCTCGACGCGGCATTGTTTAAGTCATAACTTAATTACCGTGTCAGTTAAGAACATGCTTTTAAGTAAGCGCGGTATCCCATGCATTACTTAGCTCGTTAACTTGACACATTTGTGCTGAACGAGGGAAAGTCACTTAGTTTTTAGATACTTTATGGGGTGTTGACAACTAATTCGTATTTGATGGGGTTCGACAATGTAAAGTATTTAGTTACTAGCTGTGCTCGCGACTTCGTCCGCGTGGAATAGTTAGTTACGTTTTCCATTATTTCTTCGTTCCCAATAGTTGCAGCGTGATGTTATATAGCCTAAAGCCTTCCTCGATAAATGGTCTATTCAACACAAAAAGAATTTTTCAATTCGGACCAGTAGTTCCTGAGATTAGCGCGTTCAAACAAACAAACAAACAAACTCTTCAGGTTTATAATATTAGTTAAGATATATTATATATATATTTAGTGATTTATTTAATCTTTATTGCACATAAGAAATAGAGTACATTGTCTTGATCATCATATTACCCTGTAGCATGTAGATACTAGTATATGAATACTATCACTTGCCAGGTTATCCAGCCAAGTGCGATAGTAGTGCCTATTGTACATAGGTAGGGCACAGCGAATTTTCGCTCGAATTGAGCTGCCCGTCCAACGAAGGACATCCAAGGACAGGACTATTGAATACCGCAGTCAAATGACCTCCGAGTCGTGTTTCTGCCGGTGAGTGGGGTCTCTGGAGCTCGTAGGGGGTTAGGGTTCGGCCGGCATGGCGGTGGCAACTGACAGATAACTGATCAGTTACTTGCCCTTTGTCACCGCGACATGGGCTTCTCTTTCGCTTTCCATCAGGCGTAGGGAGGCCATTATGTCGAGCTACTATAAAAAAATGAATACAAAAGAATGAAGTGTTGACGCATTTAATTTTATTTAGGCGAATTACATCTTTACTCCAACTATCACAGTCTAACACAGTGTAACAATTGCTACGAGCTACGAGACTCGTAGTAACACGAGTGCTACGTCGTAGCGTTACGCTGAATCACATTTCGTAGACGTAACTTTGTAAGCTATCACGCCGTTATTTGGTTCTACATGTCAAACGTACTTGCTTTACTCGTATATATTTTATGTGAACGTATTAACATTAGGCCTTCTTCTCTGTCGTTTCGCTCTTGGCAGAGCGGTCGTGGTAACGTAGAGGCATCCACATCGGTGGTAGAGGCGGACACAGCTTTCCGCACGATCTTCCGCCATCTCTCCCTGTTGGCAGACTGTCTGGCGCAGTCAGATACACGGGTTCCCACTGCCGATTTAACCTGACCAATCCAACGCATAGGAGATCTTCCGCGTGGCCTCGTCCCTTCCACCTTTCCCTGAACGACCAGGCGCTCTCTATATTAACATGAGGTATTATGTTTTAATTCAACGGCGATCTTCTTAGTAAATATAGTATTTAATTTCCCCAAACTTATTCAAATCTGGGTGTCCTAGGAGACGGATACAATCGAGATGAGTTTTAGGAGAGAATAGGCTGATGATGGTGATGATGATAGGATACGATATCAGTCATATTCATCATCTGGTACCGAAAGTACAAGCTTTTTTTTGAAAACTAAAAACAAAGCTCTTAGTGAAAATTCTTTGCCGCATTTAGAAGAATTTCGTTTCATCAGCATCATCATCCAGTTGCTCACCACCTTGAGCAAACACCTGGAAGTATTACTCAAAATCGCCACGCGAGACAAGAGGATTGGCATTCACAGAGCGTAGCTCCTCGCTCCGGAGACACTGCTGGCCATCACCGGCCTGTGTTATTTAATTACGCCTTCAATCGTGATGGTTATACCGCCACCAGTCGGCTGCCAAAGCCTCGTTTGTTATTCAACAGAATGCACCACGGGCAGATTAAGGTGGCTTGGAGCGAAGAGATGATAGATCGCACTTACATCCCTTTCGCTTAGAAGCACACTAATGTTTCACTCAGCGCTTTTTTCAATGTTCAAACACATCAAGAAAATTCCTCTTCACTTACGCGAAGCATCTTGACTCGGTGTTAAAAATAGCCAAGTCATTAGTTACTGCAGCCGCTACTCACACTATCCATTAAGGCGTAGTTACTCAGCGTTTCGCTCATTCCGGTTTAATTATGAAAAATGCATGTTAGTACGTTAGCGTAGCCTTTACAAGTGACTTTTTAATCACTCAATCAGAAGGGGATCGGTGGGAGCAAGCGTTAATTTGTTTTTAATTTTTCTAGCTGGGGAAAATGTTCTGTTGGAGCCTTGCCGGTCGCTCTACGGAATTAATGTGAGATTAATTATTTTAAAAACTCTGAAATGTGTATAGGTAGTATGTACGCCGACTATTTCCAACATTTTGACGACATCGACTTGTTTTCACCTTGGCTAAGAAAGTGCGCAAGTCCTATATTAGATTAGATATAGCGCATAAGCAGATACATTTTTTATTCCACAGTTTTTAACTTGTTTCTAGATTGATCCGGATATATAGATGTTAATATTATATACCGTCTATAAATATAACACAAATATTAAGGGACTACTTTGGCTAATGATGATTCTATTGAATGGTTTTAATCTTAGGTAGATAGATAAACCATAAAACTAGATAAAGTATACACTCGTTGTACAATTTAGGGGGTCATATCGTATTTTAGTTGTGATGGAATACAAAAAATAATTTTTTAACAACGAATATAATAATTTAGATCAAATTTTGATAGGGCAGACAACAATAACAACAAAAGACACCAATCTATCCACCTTCTGAATAACTATCAGCTAATTTACCAGCTAGTTTAGTTAACAAACTGACCATAATCCCACCTTAACTGTACAACGGGAACTTGGCATACAACTGCCGGCAACAAACTGCATCCTAAAATGGACATGACTAGCTAATTCTCGTGTAAATCGCTCGCTTCATGACTGGACCGTTGGTATTTATCGGCGCGATTACCGTGATGGAGGCTGAAGATCTGAGCTAATGCTGACGGATGAGAGCCGGGATGGGCAGCGTTCCCGATGGCTTTTGAAGAGTTAAGCTGGAGCGGACACTCGGCGCTGTTGGACGTCATAATGAGAGTTCTATTTTGAACAGGAAGGTTACGGAGAAAGAGTAAGTATATCACGTTTTCTTAATTATCAAAATGGCGACCAATTCGCCTCTTAGTCGTTGATATAGCATTTGTAGCTCGAAGATGGCTTCCTAACTTATACTGTGGGTGAAACTCAGGAGTTTCGCCCACAAATGTCTGTGCATATTGTGGTTAATTATATCGCATGAGTACATCATTCTGATTATGACAAATCAAGAGAGTAAGTGGTCGGACGTTGAACTGCGCATTTAGTATCAAAATCAGCTTTGCGTTGGTCTTCTAAATCGTGTTGATCACGACCCCCCATGAAAACCCATGACAACCTAAACTAACGAGATTGGGCCATCTCATCTCTATACTGGACATAAGTATGGCCCAAGATTCATCAAATCTGTATTTTTTTAATTAAAATGACAGCAATCTGATATCTCTACACTTCGACAGAGGAACTAGACCTATTAAATTTTGATTAGACATTCAGAACACCTAAAGATACCCGAAGAACCTACACTTTGGCATCACCTCACGATTTTTTCTCCCAATCAAGATAGTGTCAGGCTCAAATCGACGACCCTCAAACCAAAGACGCTTGCACCAACCAAATTACTCCACTTTTCTCATCCCTTTACATAATAACACAAAAACAGCTTACTTTAGGATCAGATCAATTCCAAAGATATTGTTGTATGTACATTTATGCACGTACACGAACCATCCTCAATTTATAGTACTTGCATTGTTGTATTTTAGTTCAAAGGACACGGCGGCTAGGGAAATTACGATCACGTGATAGCTAGCAACATTGTCTATGTTTGACAAACGCGCACATAATTTCATCTCGGTTATGGCCTATAAGATTGAATTAGTTTGGTAATATAATACTGTTCGTGAACTAGCACTACCTCATCTAGTGTACTGATATTAGACAGAGATTAGATTGTCAACATTACTTTGTTATCCTAAGGCTTCAAGATATAATGTTTGGTTAAGTTTAGATAATAATAAAGTGAAAAATAACTGGAGAGGCCTGTGTCCAGCAGTGGACTGTAATATGCTGATGATGATGAATAATAGATGCTTCAATGCTCACCTAATACACTACTACTGTCGTACTAGAACTGAATATTGCAGGATTTGTAAGTTGTCTGTACTGTAAAGATATTTTATGATAAGCAATGAACAAACTCTGACATTGAAAACCTTTTCATTGCTCGACCTAATAGATCGATTCACATTCGAGTTAATTCAGACAAAACTTCTCTTTCTGGCCCAACCATGGCTTCTGAGCCAAGATAAAATCAGCCACAAAACCAATAATTACTCGCTACAAAATTAACTCATCGACTCAATGCTCAGAGCAAACTTATTAACTTCAATAATGCACGTAGCTGTAGGTACTTGAAACATTGATATAGGTTCATACAACACGATTCCCGCGCCCGTATTGTTGCGAACGGCAATATTTGTCAGTAAACTTGTAATTTTGCCGCGCGACGACGCGAGTCGTCAATATTGTCGTTGTTAACTAACACTGTTGCCAGAACACGTAACTTTGTACGTTTATATGAAAACTTTGTGTTTTATTTTTTTTTATTATGGGTTTTATTATGTTTGAAGTTATTTTGCGGCTTGGGGAAAGATTTTGATAAAATAAATTTGGAGAACTGAAAGTAAGTGAAAATTGCTATTTATCTGGATCTCAAAGAAGCGTTTGATATCGTCTGCTCTAGCCGAAGTTTGAAATTTAAGAACCATTTGGCAGATCGACTCCATAACTATTTAACAGATATAAATCAATTCGTTTGAGAGAGAAAAAGTGAAGTTTAAGTTTGACAATTTTACCAATTGCATTCCTCAGGGAAGCGCCCTAGGTTATACGCTTTTCTTGGCTTTTATTTTTATAGTAGCACAACATTATGTTTTACTTGCCCCTAATGGAAACGAAAGAGAAGCCAAAGTTGCTGCGATAATAAACATGTAACCGGTGAGTTGCCACCACCATGCCAGTCTATGTATAATAATAATAATAAATAACTCACGACATGCCACGCTGGGCCACACATCGCCATCTAGCCCCAAACTAAGCCGAAGCTTGTACTATGGGTGCTAGACAACTGATAAACTACCTAAATACTTTCTTTTTTGTAAATAAATACATATTATACATAGAAAACACCCAGACCAATACAAACAGACATGTTTATGAACACAAATGTTTGCACTGTACGGGAATCGAACCCACGACCCTTGGCTCAGTAGGCAGGAGTCACTACCAATTGAGCCACCGAGTCAGTCATGTATACTACTATACAACACTTCATAATGCATTATTTAACATAACTCGTATAGCTAGTCTTCTCAGATTAATCGCTGTAACCAAACTTCAGTCACGAGGGTATTATTATTACCAAGGATACTTTCTTTTCATCCCTAACCTTTACAATCCACGAGTTATTGTGAAAACTTGACCCTTGCCTGCAAAAGATAGCAAACTTTGTGAACTGCGTCCGGCGAATGTTGTCAAACAAAGAGCTCCTGGGTCCCTAAATGGAATTGTTTAGCGAGTTCCCGGCCGCGGGTCCGCCGACACGACTATAATTTGTCCGGCGATTTACTTGGCTGGTAGGGTTGCAGACTTTGTTTCGTGACTCCAATAGTTTGATGGTTTCCCTGCTAGGTTGCAGCGTTCTGATTAATTACTGTACTGTAAGTATAGTGAAGTGACGAACAATTGGAGAGTCCTGTGTGCAGCAGTGAACTGTAATCGGCTGGTGATGACGATGATGATGATAAAATATAGTGAATATTATTTACTTGATGAATCGTATTTCTTGTAATTTTTTTATTAAATTATAATAATATTCTATAGTGCTTATGTTTGCACTAAGTACAGAATAACCTGGTTTGTAACTTTGTGTCAGCAGAGCGAGACGCTATGCCCTGCGATCGCCAACCCGCCTGCCTACCGTGGCGATTATGCGTATGCCTCCAGATGTTTGTCCGAAGTGGCGAACAACTGGAGAGGCCTATGTCCAGCAGTGGACTGCGATGGGCTGATAATGATGAACTTTGCTTTTATTTCACTTTGATTACCCGATCCTATTGTAAGTACGAGTAGAATACATTTTATCTACTTACTTAAGTTGTTTGAAAGAGATCGCTACTAGTAGACTATTTATATCAGTCGGCATACTTTATCCTGTCATTTAAAAATCAACCTTCAGATATTTGCTACTTTATACTCGTTTGTAACAACCCTGCGATAGCTAGCAAGGGTGGTATTTGCTTACCATCGACACAGCCGTACATCGCGGCATCGCTCAGTTGTTTGAACACCTTGATTTATACAGGGCTGTGTGTCTATTAGCTCTGCTTCCGGTATACTCTATACGTATACACATAGTAGTATAGACAGCTTCTACCCGTGTTTATAGTAAAAAGGCTATGCTTTCTGCATAAGTTTACCAGATTGCATTGTGACCGATTGAATGATTGTCAACTTAAGAAAGATGTTCTCAGTAAGATATGGTTTGTTTATTTACAGCACAGTACAGTTTTCCCTCAAATGGAGATTGAAAAGAAACCCAAGTCATTCCAGTAACAGACAAGTAACTAAATCAATCACTTGTCAGTTGCTACCTTCATTTTGCCCTTTAAGATAGCTGTAGCTTTGAACTAATTTCGGAACGTAACCGAAGTGAAAAGACAACAGACAGATAAATCTGATACTTTTTATATACAAAAAAAATTATATGCAAATATTTTTTATATGCAAATATACAAAAAATACAACTATTGGTAAGCGAAACATAAAAAGAACAATGCATCTCTGCGTAATGCGACCAAAATGGCGTCCACTCAGCTATGTTACAGCATACTTTTGCTATAACGCTGGTTTTGGAAACTGGAAACCATCGGTAATGACACCGGTCAACGTAAACGAAAAGAAGATAGTAATTATATGATTGTAACAATAAAAATAAAATAAGACTGCTACTAATACTGAAGAAAAAAAATGACATGGATGACACTTTTATCTTCCTGATTTCAAGCTATTATTTTTATTTATGGAACTAGGTATCTCTAGGTCTATCTTTTGGAGCTTAGACTAACTTGTGAAAGTGTTCCATAAAACTGTTACATTGAACATTTGCGTGACATGACCTACATAATCCTTTTTAAATTCATTTTAAAAGCGTTGCAAATGTATCAGCAGAAGGAATGGAAGGTAATGGAACGTAATGGCTACAGATATTGTGTAACAACTAATAATTTTTATTAAAACTTGTGCGGAGTTGCGTGTCGACATTTTTGTTTTATCGTAATGAGTACTTTCACTTGGTAACTTTAATTAGTAATGTGAATGAGAAGATATGAACGAATGAGAGCGGCGATTATGGGTTTAGTTTCCAGGTCTTTCCTCAAAAGGGCGAACATCTGGAAAGGTTTATCTGTTATATCCAGCAGTGGATTGCGATAGGCTGATGATGATAAATGAGAGGTATGAGATCGGGGGATGTAAGGCAGCGACCTATCACGATTTCGCTCCAAGCCATCCTCAACTGCCCGTGGTGCATCCTGCTAAACAACAAACGAGGCTCTGGCAAACCGATTGGTGGCGGTAAAACCATCACGATAGAAGGCGTAGCTAAATATCACAGGCCGATGACGGGCAGAAGCGTCACCGGAGCAAGAAGCTACCTCCTGCGATCGCTAACGCGCCAGCCCAGCGTGGCGATTATGGGTATATCCTCCAGAAGTTTGCCCTAGGTGGTGAACAACTGGAGAGGCCTATGTCCAGCAGTGGACTGCAATAGGCTGACGATAATGATGATGATGATCTATCTAAAGTAATCTGAAACTTTTAGCTCCTTCACGAGGCAAAAAGCACCTTAAACAATGTGCCACAAGGTTGCAAATTGAAATCGTATATAGATATCATACTATTGTATCAGCCCTGGGCCGTATTTGCTTACATCGTCACAGCGCTCAGTTCGAACGCTGATTTATGTAGGGCTGAGTTAGTGCGGTAGATTGCTTTCTATTACCAATACTGTTGGTTCACCGCCGATTTCCGATTAAATGCTTAATGCGTCGAGGTTGGCTTTGCTTGTTTTCGGTATGACTTGTGAACTGATATTAGATGGAAATATTGGTTTAGTGACGTTTAGAGGTGCTTTCTAATCGCTACGACTTGTTTTTCTTCAAACGAGATATTTCCTGTTGCAGCGGCTTAATCTATGCCCCCCGCATTGCAGAATAGGCATGTTTGGCTGAAAATGTAATTAGTCCATCTTTTAGCTTATTCAAAAGTAAAAGACACTTACTTATTTATATTTTTATTTGCAAATTAGATTAAAAATTACAAAGTTGTAGCCCGTTGAAATTACGCGTGACGTCACGCGAAGTGGCATTTTTTCGGGGCAGAGTGACGTCAAAGACTCCCACTCCTAACTTTTGATGGCTTGTATTTTTGCTATTTTTTATTTGAATGAAGAAGGAAAAATACGTGTCCAATACATTTTTATGATCTAAAATACGGACTAAATATAATGTGATTATTTTGACCCCCAAACGAAAACATCCCCCAAACAAAATAGCTGTATGCTAAAAAAATGCAATCTTGTCTGCCATACAATGCGTTTTAGCAATGAAAACAATTCAACCAAATCATCAATGACTGTAAATATAATATAGCCAGTTTTAAAACAAAATTGTTCGTTGCTTGGGCCACATATAAATCTCGTCACCCAACTTTAAGAGATCAGTTGCCATCCTCACCTATTCTAATTACTTGACCTGCCTCCTGCCACCCAAATATCCACCGCAACCCATCCACTTAAAGCTCGAATTCGCTAAGCTAAACGAAGGGATAAAGCAATTCATCCTGGAGGGGTCGGGACTCTGATCCCGAGTCGCACGCGTACAAATTGGGCATGTTACTTCGTTAGGAAATAGATGACGGGGCTTAGGTGATTTTTGGCTTGATATCTGTATTTTGCGTTCGGTGAGGTTGTTAGTAACAGAAAAGGCCTTCCTCTTACAATAACCCAGTATTGTACCTTTAGAATATAAGGGAGCGGCCTATCGTCTTTTCGCTCCAAGCCAACCTCACCTGCCCGTGGTGCATCCTGCCGAATAACAAACGAGGCGCTGGCAACCGACTGGTGGCGGTATAACCATCACAATTGAAGGCGTAGCTAAATACTAAAGACCGGTGACGGACAGCAGCGTCACCGGAGCAAGAAGCTACGCCCTGCGATCGCCAACCCGCCTGCCCAGCGTGGCGATTATGGGTATATCCTCCAGATGTTTGCTCTAAATGGCGAACAACTGGAGAGGCCTATGTCAAGTTCGAGAGAGAGAGAGCTCGTTTCTTGAACTTACAAGTTCAAGAAACGAGCGTATTCATATTTAAAAGGCCGGCAGCGACCCTAAACTCGGTTAGAGCTGCGGGTGTCCATGGGCGGTGTCGACTGCTTAGCATCAGGCATCACATTTGCTCATCTTCCGCCTCTTGTATAAAAAAAGTTACCTTGCCCGTTGCCGCTGTTCGGGCTGCCTTTTAGTTTTCTATCAGGCGTCCTTACGCCTCCTGCCTTCCTTAATCCATTATGCCGTGCTACTTTAAAAAAAAGAGAGGATATTTTTTCCGGTCTAAAATATAACATCAACGTTCCACTACTATTAGTTAGAAAGATAACTGATATTACTGCTATCTAGCTGTCGGCTCGGCTCGTTAAAATGCATTGCGCGTACACAATCGCTCGGCCGATTAAATCTGCAGGCGCCGCAATTGATTGGGCGCGATCTCGGTCAACCGGTCGTGTTATACGGTGTGCATTCAGATGTGTGGTGTTTAAGTACTTGACTGCATTGTTATTTTTTTTTATAGTAGCACGGCATAATGGCTTCCCCGCGCCTGATGGAAAGCGAAAGAGAAGCCCAAGTCACCGCGACAGCGGGTAAGCAACCGATTGGTCACCTGTCAGCTGCCGCCGCCATGCCGGCCCATAAGGTGCTTCTTCACGCCCCGCTTAAAGGATCCCATATCAAAGGCAACACATGTCCTGGCAATGAGTTCCACATTTTAACGACGCGGCAAAGATAGGAATTGCCGAATTTTTTTATCATGTTGCAAGTATCATCAAATCACGAGTGGTGAGTGCGGGTGCGATCTACTCATTGGGGCGTAACGGTGGGCGCAGCCACAGCGTTGTACGAGGTCTGCCTGGAGAGCACTCTATTCCTCCCCAGAGCCCGGAGTAGAGGTACTTGTCCTCTCCGGACCAGGAGTGCCGATCACTTCGTCTGTGGCAGACCAGGGTATGCTTCTACGCTACACAGATCTCTGTAAGTTGCATACGTTATTGCAACACAGTCGAAACATCAAGCTATAAGTACATAAGGAACCTACATAATTATTTATGCGTTCTAGTCCCATCAATTAGTTTTAATTGTAATTGAACCCAAATATTTGAAATCAGGTAAACTTAGATATTAATACATAGATATTGCACACTATATAATTTTGTTTTTATAAAAGCTCGTCATAATGGCTTCTCTACGCCTGATGGAAAGCGAAAGAGACGCGCGAATTCAATAACAACTAAAATAGACATTTGTTGTATAATTTAGGCTATCTTACCGCTATAATCTCTCTCAGACAACCACAAGATCGATGTCCAAATATTATAGTTTCCCTGTCAACTAAAAAACCTATAATAGCCCTAAGCCATAGATCTGATTGTAATCCGCATTCAACAAAAGGTTTGTTCCGCTCAGGCCAATCGGTTCGTTCCTAACGATTGGATATAAACGGAATTTATTTCAGTCCCTATTAAGTACCGGATACGAGATTTTTCCGAGACATTCCGTTCCATTTGCTTTCGTCCTTATTAGGAGACATTGATGTATGTCGTTTGAATGAGCTTTGTAATAAACGTCTGTTTTTTGTAGCGTTGCTATTCAGACATGAAGGTCAATTTGTAATATGGAATAACACAAAGCTTTTTTATATGGTTCTGTTTTCTATTTTGGGGGTACTAATGATATTTACTCACCACGCCTTGAACATGAAGTAACTTGAAGACTGACTCGATTTGAAAAACTTATTCTAGTGTTTGAATTTGGTGATTTTCTACTCTGTTAATTTAATTTGTCTTAATAATAATTATTTTTGAGTGAGTAAAAATATTTTTAAAAGTTAATTTTTAGCAAAGTAAGATCGCTGAGGACCAACCAACATGCTCATATAATAAAAATAGTAACATGTTCGGCATATTTTCTTTTAGATAGTTTTTTGGACTATTCAAATTACATGACTCTCGACTATATTCCTACAATTAATCTCAAACACCATCCGATCGTTACCAAGTCACTGACGCCTCAAATCGTACCATAATTGAGCAAAAATGCAAAGAAAGAGTACCGTTCACAAAATCAGGTCATAGCGACAAAGCGTTCGACATCTGTATGCACTCCGGAGCTTAATTGATACCGCGCAGAGCCCGTAATGGAGCGACTCGCGGGACCAAAGTGGAACATTTTTTCTGGTATATCGTTAGTTCGGAATCGGTGCTTGATTACTCTGAAGAATGAAGAGTGAAGTACATATCGGGGATTTGATGACCTGTTAACGGTATAGGCCTGAGCACAAATATATCAAGAATACCAATGGCCATGACATCACTCAAACGCGTGGCTCAATCTTGCACTATTGTAACTATCCCTTTTTATATTACCTATTAACACGGCCGTTTAGTTAACATTTACTAAAGTAAAAATTTCACAATTTGTATCAATTTACGTCCAATTCGCATTCTGAATGTTTTTTCAATATGTTGCACATTTGCGAATATTATGAGTGTATTCTTATAGTTCGTTGTCTGTATGCACTTCTATATGACATATTTCTTTTTTTTCAAAATCTATATGCATTTCGAAACTTAATTGATACGTAAGTATCAAGGATCACGGAACATCTGGTTTTAATTTACTCTACTTAGGTACATAAAAAGTCCACAAAAAGCACTTTAACTTATCAAAGTGAAACACAAACTTTTAACCATCAACAAACCGAGTACATCACATCCATATTTTTAGATCTCACATTAAAAAACTTTCCAAAAAATTATACACAAAGACACTTTCGACATACCTCACTTAAAAATCACATTAAAAACCGTTAACTACAAGAGTTTTTACCGAATATATTCATAAATTCGTACCCTAATCGCTTTTATAGCGCAACTTGACACAGAAACGTTGGGAGTTATTACACTGATTTACGGTAACTCGGTAACTAAAGTCGTATTCCGAGCCGGTAAAAAGTTTGCCAAGTCTCTGACCTTGGAGTACGGTGATAAATCCGATAGACGTTTGAGGGTTTCAACTTGATGAAGTGGGAACTTTAACGTGTAGGGAATACTGTAATTATAAAACCGGCCAAGTGCGAGTCGGACTCTCGCACGTAGGGTTCCGTACCACTATACAGCTAAATAAATGTTTTTCTTTACGTTTTATTATATTGGAGTTAATTAAATGAAAAAATTAGGTAATTTGATTTATGACGTTTAAAAAAAAACTACGGGCTAGATTTCATTCAAACTAAATTTCGTTAGTAGTTTTTATAGTGATACACATGATATATTTTTTTCAGTTTTATCATGCCCATATTTTAGAAGTTACGGGGGGGGGGGGGGGCACTCATTTTACCACTTTGGAAGAGTCTCTCGCGCAAACTATTTAGTTTAGAAAAAAATGATGTTAGTAACCTCAACATCATTTTCAAATACCTATCCATAGATACCCCACACGTATAGGTTCGATGAAAAAAATTTTTTTCAGTTTCAGTTCTATGTATGGGGAACCCCAAAAATTTTGGATTTTTTACTAATTTTATTTTAAAATCTTAATACGGTTAACAGAATACATCTACGTACCAAATTTCAATAATGTAGCTCTTATAGTTTCGGAATAAACTGGCTGTGACATACGGACGGACAGACAGACAGACAGACAGACAGACAGACAGACAGACAGACAGACAGACATGACGAATCTATAAGGGTCCCGTTTTTGCCATTTTGGCTACAGAACCCTAAAAACAAGGTCAAATGAAAAATCGGGGCATTTTATAAATGTTTGTGACTGGTTGACCAAAAATAATGAGAGGTAGGGCATAGCAAATCTTCGCTCGAATTAAGCGGTCCGGGGAACGACCTCCACCCTATAGAATACCGCAGCCAAATGACCTCTGAGTCGTGTTTCTGCCGATGAATAGGGTTTCCGGAGCTCGTGGGGGGTTTGGGCTGGACCAGCATGGCGGTAGCAACTGACAGGTAGCTGGCCAGTTACTTGACCGTTGCCATAGCAACTTGGGCTTCTCTTTCGCTTTCCATCAGGCGTAGGGAAGCCATTATGTTGAGCTAATATATAAAAAAGGGACCTGGAGTAAGTTAATATTTATTTTTTGAATATACTGGTGGAGCATAGGTATTCTCCACCAGTATTTCTTTCTTATTTTTTTAATATACGTTCTTTTAGCTTTTTTTGTTCTAATCAGAATCTTTTTGGCTGCAGTAGATTTTTTTATTTTTTTTTATGAGCTAAAGCGATTTTCATCTTTGTTTTCATTATCAGTCTACTGCAGTCCACTGCTGGACAGCCTCTTCACTTTGGGCAAACACCTGATTGCAAGGCGTAACTTCCCGCTCCCGTGACTGGCAGCAGCCAGTCATCGGCCTGTGGTATTTAGCTACGCACTTTCCCCGACTTAAAAAAATGTATTGAATGTCACAACACCTAAACTATCCGTGAGTAATTTATCGCTTCCAACCGATTTGCATTCGATAATCACCACACCCAAACATAAATCTTCAAGCGGCAAACTTAAATTATGCCTAAAACTTTCAAATTTAATTGGCCACTCGGTTATAAATCCTTGCGAATACCAAAAAACGAGGTCGTTCAATTGAAACATTAACCAAGTTATTATTTGAACTTGCGAGTTATGATCGCGTACCACGAACCATCTTAGAGTCGAAGTAAGGTGATAAATCAGTGTGCAGTAGCGAGTAACTTGAGTAAGTTATAATGGTGGTCGGCACGACACTTGAATTGTTTATTTTTTAACTAGTGCATCATGTAACGATCCCCCCCTTTGGTGAACCCTCTACCCCATCGTCGTTACTTCTCTACATAAATAAGTAAATTATTGAATAACTTATACATGCAGTTATATGTGCATTTAACGAATAGTTATTACGAAGTAAGTAGAGAAACAATTATTTTGGCCAGATAGAATATCTTTGTGATCGTCTAGTATGATTGTAGGACCCTTATTACGTTGTGTATTATAATTGTAGTAAATCAAATTCTTTTATGAAGGTAGCTGAGTTCAGATTAAGCGTATGTCGAAAGCCTTGTGAAGTTAAAGTTAATTAAGTTAATGTACAACTAATTATTTAAATCTAAATAAACTAATCTGTTACTAAATAACTATGACTAAATATTTATAACTATATATTGTAAACGTCCTAGTAAGAATTGTATGTGAGATAGAATAACTAGATTTTAAATGAGCGAATATCTATTAAATATTATTTAAATTACACCGGCAAGAAAGGTATATCAAAATATCTATCATAGATAAATAATATTAGAATCTTTATCATTCGTGTTATGCACATCTTCAATAAGATTCTAACATAATTATATTGGGATCATTTCGAATATGAAATGGTCATTGTAGCTCAATTGAATTGCTTGAATTTAAGTAATAATCAATGTAATGTAGTGAGTGTCGTTTTGCAGATATCTTAGAATGATATTTAATTGGGGATATCTTGGAAAAGTATTTAATTAGGGATATCTTAAAAAAGTATTTAAGTGGGGATATCTTAGAAAGATATTTATTTGGGGATATCTTAGAAGCCCCCTTCCCGCTTCTAAGTTGGTGGAAAATCGCCCTTACTACTATTTTCCTCCCGAAGATTAAAAGGGGACATATAGATATGACCGTAAGGCCATTCTAATATTTTGAAAAGAGAGTTTTCCTTAGTACCAAATACCATTAACTAATCAATTATGAATACATCCAATCTCACCAATATATCTCATGTGAATAAAGACCAGCCGACACTGCCACGGTACCGTAGATTAGCGAATGATGGCCATACAGTTAGATACAGGCACAAAAAATACGGAAAGTCAACACCATCCTACCTCCATTTTAGGAGATCAACAGACAGCTCATCCAAGTTGTGCCAAGTAAACTAACAAGTATGACAGGTCCCTAACATTTGTAAGATTTGACCAATGACATATGCCACCAGCCCCCATTCACAGAGATACACAAGTCAAACCGGATGTAACATTGCAGTATTGTAAAAATAGCTACAATGAGAATTTGTTTGATTCATATTTACCAAATAAATCGTACTAAGTTGAACTCTGAATTAAGTAGGTTTGTAGACGTAATTACCTTGTACATAAGTAGCACATTCCTCGTTTTGGCAAGTCAACACTGAATATTTCAGCTCAGCCGAGGATGTACCAAATATACACAAAGTAACCGATTGGTTTATACTATTAGTACAAATACAATATAATTAGGCAAGTCAACACTATCTCAGATAGCTCAGCCTATATTGTACAAGTACCAAAGTATAGCCATATCGTTGGGAATAACTTGCAAGTTATAATGATTAAATCATTTATCGGTATATTTTTGAGGAGTTGTAATTATTTGTTCATATTTTTGATGGAGTACTCTCATCATCATAATCATTGATCATCGTCATGTTCAGCTATGGAACATTAGATTGAATTATAACCATTAGGTTTAAAGAGTTTCGTTTAGTATTAGACATTCTGTCTAGTATTAGCGTTTATAAAATTATATTGGGTAGATTAGTCTATTATTGAGACTGATCTTAAATTGTTTGGTAGGTATACGAAAGTATTTAAGAATTATCCATTCATGGTAATTCATTTTATATACTTCACATACTGTGATTTAGCATGAAATTGTAATTAATATCAGATGTTACCGGTGCAATTTATTAGCTGAACCTAATATAAAGAGAACCATATCTCTTATCTACCTAATCTATATTTAAACTGAGGCCTCAGAATTTGTTATTAGAAATTGATAAGTCTAGGAATCGAACCTAGAACTTCCTAAATGTTTTCTTTAATAACCTTACACTCTAAACTTATAACTAACGCATTTAATATCCAGTTGTTTCTTTCCTATTGTGTATTTTGTTTAGGTTGACCCTAGTTGTTTCCTTAATTTCAACTGGAATAACTATAAATCTGTGTCTTTAGACTAAAACCCTTAACTGACTCATTGTGAAATAAGCCCAGAAGTCAGATAAATATCATCATCATCAGCAACATCATCATCTAATCGGGAAATCGAACTCGTTTAATCCTCCTACATTTTGCAGCTGTACTATTACTTATAAACTACTTTATAGTTAACTAATAAATTAGTACAAATACTCATTCAACATAAATCCTGATTCTATTTCAATATCTAACATAAAATGTATTTTATGCATTAGTTTATATTATAAAGTTCATGTCCGGGAATCAAACCCGTACCTTTACAACCCTAACCAACACTCCATCGTATAGTTTGTATTTAAATAATAGCTTGTTTAGGACTCGAACCCAAACACTGCAAGTTACTTGCTATTTAAAATTATGACAAGTTTAGGATTCGAACCCGAACTTAATACCTATACTTGTAGGTCTAACACTCTATAATTCGCTTTCCATCTCTATTGTTCGTATTTCTATTGTTCTGATTGGGAATCGAACCCAATAGCATCGCTATAAGTTTCTGGCAACTTCATGTGTATTGTCTACTTGTAGTTTATGAATGAGTATTGTGACTAAATCTTATACATTTAACTTATACATTAAACACCAATAAATTATACATGCAAATAAAACCGCATAGCCATGCAATAAAATTAGTAACTAATATTCGTCCTATCAATACCTAACTTCCTACAACCTAAATCCGGATTCCTACTCCTATCCACCCTAACCGCCTTACTTGCGGTCTGAATCAGAGGATTCAAACCCAATTTTCCCTCGAAGTCGTTATATCTGCTACTTGTGTATTTCTCCTTCTTTTGATTTTGATTTAAGATTTTATTTACGCGCGCGAACTCTATCGGTAGAGTTAATAGAAAGCAGACCGAACGATGCCTTCGAACTTTCTGTAGGTAAATTTATGATTTTATTTAATTTTTGTTTATCACTGTCACTGAAACACTGAACTTCCAAAAGTGAATACTGAATTACTAATTAAATGTATCAAAATCGCGTCTCGCTCTCTTCGTTAAAAATCGCGCCTCGCTCTCTCTCTGAATATTCCTGAACTTTGCCTTTTATAATCAAACCCCCACCATCCTACTTTTCATATTACCATACGTATGGGATGATTACGGGGCGTGACCAAGATCCCTTATTTATAAAAAACCTCATCTGCGGTCTATTACAACACCATTCTACCAAAAAGCGCCATCTTATTCCTTTCCGTTGCACTATACAGTAAATGAACCTGCCATCTATCGTCTGCTTCGCGAACTAACAACTCGCCCTACCTAAGTGAATCGTTAGAAATCCTGAACGTGTTAGTTAATGTTTTGGCCCCAACATAGAGGGCGCTGTGATGGATTTCTTTAGTATTAGAAACATATAGAATTTTATTAGATTCGAAAAATAATTTTGCGGTTGGGTGGGGTTGGTTCCGTCACAATCGCCCCCTAAATTATTACGAAGTTTACCGTAGTGATAATTTATAAAACTAAAAGGAACCACCTCAATACTAATTAATGTAAATGAATTCTTCTAATATTATTATTATTATGAACACTTTTAAATTTTTTTGTTCAAATGTGTTAATCACTAATTTAGTCTCAACCAAATGAATCTCTAAATATTAGATTTTGATGACAACTTGACACAACCGGGAACGAACCTGATCGTTCGGACCGCTATGTCCCAAGACTCAACACTTTAACCACCACGGCATAAAATAAACAAGCAAAATGATTAATTTATTAATATTTTTACATTACTTTTTGCGCCCCCACTAAATTCCAGACTACGACAACTACGCAAATTACTTTTCAATAACAATAACCTCATGCATAACATTCGCCATGTTATTCACTAAACGACTTTTAAATTAACTTATTTAACAACTTTTCAAATCTTAAACGCAAAATGTGCAAGAACATGTACCTATCTTGTATGAAATGACCTGGATCCTTTTTATGACCGTATGTATTGTTTTTGCAACCATGACTTGTTAACAGATGTTGTCTATTGTACTGAGCAACTACCTGAGTTCAAATCCCTGTTTGTTTTGTAAAAGAAATGGTTGGCTTTTTGCAACTAAAATCGTTCGTAGTTGTACAAAATTAAACTTCTCAGAGTTGAAATTTTGTTCACTCTATAGATAATATAATTAATGGATTGAATACTAAATAACCCATTTATGTTAATATTAATATCAATTTTATAATCCCTAAATGAATCTCTTTAAAAAAAATTGTCATAAGTCCCTTTTTTATCATCATCATCAGCCGTATCAGTCCACTGCTGGACATAATTAATAGAAATAAACCACATTTCTCACTACAATTTCAAGTTCAATGAACAAAATTAAATTCGCCCCCATTTCATTTAGTAAAAAAAAATTAAAATTATTCTATACTCTTATAAATTGACTTAGTAACGTAATCTAGATAATTTTTCATAATATAATTCATTTCATAATAGAATCGTTTAGAGTTATTATAAATATGTTTAGGAGAAGACTTATGTCTTGTCCTCAGTTAAAGATCATAATATAGTTTATTTCATAATAGAATCGTTTAGAGTTAAGTAACTTTGTGTTTGTTTACGGTGCAATCAATTTAGGCAACTACGTGTAAAAATAATTTAAGATTTTTGTGCAGTGTGAAATGAAACAACACCTTTTAAATGTTTATTTATACCTTAAAACCTTGTATTCTAGACTTTAATTTGGTTAAAGTTAATTTAAATAAATCAATCCAGCGAGGATCATAATAATTTAATAAACACAAGAGGACAATTTCACCAATACCATGTATTATGTTTGTGCCCAAAATACATGATATGAGTTAGGACCACTCGTAAGATTGCTCTAACCAAGTCCCGAAGGAGAGGTCGGAGCCTGTTTTACCATTTAGTTGGCAATACAAAGTTAAATAATAAAATCTCTGAGATAATAATATTCAACCGTACTACACACTAGAATGGCTGACTAAAAGTGTTTAAGCAGGTATTTATAAGAAATTCCCCCTAAACGGCATCTACCTCTTTTTACGGAGATAGTGAGCCAGGCAGTTCCACACGAGTTTTCCAAAATGGGAGCCCTATAATAAAACGCATCAAGTTTAATCACCTATCTGGACTGAAATGACTCCATATGGTCATTATGAATAATTACTAGCAAAATATTAAAATCTAGAGTAATTACCTTTTATGTAAAGTGTACCTAATAAATCCCTAACTAAACATAAGTGTGGTGTGTAGTGTGTGTAAATATATACAATAAAATATATATAATATATATAATGCTACAAAATATCAAATAACTTATTAGCCCTATTTCCTAACAATCCTAATCACAAACTAAATAAATAGTCTGTGGCCCTAATTGGCGTACTTGGGACCTGAAACGGTAGTTTCAGGCCTAATTCCTTGATCGCACTTCACTGACAATTTAGTAAAATTCAATGCAAAATAATAATTTAACCTGTTCTGAATCAAACCATAAGTTAATTAGCGCCTTGCTCCCCTCCCTTATTAAAGAAAATCGCGCCTCGCTCCGTTCCGCGACTCAGGCTAGTCCACACGCAACACGCCATTGTGGACAAAGTTTATTTATTAAATTACGATAATTTTATTAGAATCCATTTTATTAAATAGTAGGTAATATAAATGTTTAAGTTTAATCTAAGTAAAATTATTGTTAAGGTTATTGAATATTTGTTAGGTATTTCAAGATGTAATTTAATTTGCGACACATCTAATTTTATAATGAACCGTCTATGTTTGTAACCATAAAAGCATTAAGTTCCTTTCTGTCCTTTAAATCCTAGCGATTTAATACATTTCTATAAAAATCTTGCTTTATTAACTTCTATTCATTAATATGAATTACCGATCATTAACGTGATTTTAGATATAATTAACTATTCCTTTAGATTATGTTATCAAATTGTTTACTTAGGTACCCGCTCAAAATGTCCGAAAGCTCGACGTGACAAAAAAATATCAGTCATAAATATTGCTCTAATTCACGAGTCATGTGTCAGGCATGTCATTTGACACGACGCAATAAATTTCAACTCTTGAGTTGTTTCTAACGAGTCCCATTATCGAGTTCTCACACGTGCATTTCGAGCGAACTCTTGACGTGATTGTTTTTATCCATAACAAACTACACGGAAAAGAAACAATCACTTAAACCTCTTAAACTATTCCTTAAAATTCCACTCTTGAGCTGCGTTCACAGGCTCATAACTTTTAAAATCGTTGACATATTGATATTTCTGAGAGTCACAGAAATATTTTAACAACTTCAGATAAGGAAGTTTGTTTACATTTTTAATTTAGAATTGGGGTTCTCATAACACAAAAGAAATGTAAAACCCTATAATGTCCCTTATAAAGTATTACCGTAAAGATCGCGTAAATATTAAAACCAATCCTACCTATTGTATTTCTATACACGCTTACGTTAAAAGTAAATTTTAGACTTTCTAGATGAAACCTAGGTAACCTAACTTCTTTCTACACTAACTTATAATTTATGATTTAATCACTTAATCATAAAAAAAAATTACTAGTCCCTACCTATCATAATCTAAATAAATCTAGCTAATCCTATAACCCTATCTTCCTAACGCCCTAGCCCTAGCCATACCTACTTTAAGATATATACATAGATAGATAAAGAGGGATATCTGATACCATGAGACCTAAGATATCAGACGGAATTTGGGAAAGGAAGGTAAGGATAGTGCACGTGGTGCAATGTGCACTGGATTTGGGATTTTCTCACTGCCGATCACACAGGCTCATGTGACCGTGGTTAGGCGAAAGGTGTCTTGGCCGCAGTGAGAGGAATACTGAAAAGCCACACAGAAAAAAAAATACAACACAAATAAAATAAAACAATACAGCGAACGAGGAAAACTGAAAAGTAACACATAACAACATAACACAAAAGAAAAATAGATCAATAAAATAAATCTAATCTGTAACTAACTCAGTAATCAATTTACGCCCCCCCATTGCTTTCCATCCATTTTAAGTCCCTTTTCCCCATCAAATTCTTCAAATATCTTACAATCTATCTTCAACTAACATGTTTCTAACTTCACGCCCCCAGATCGCTTAACCATCTCCCAGTCTTTGTGAAACCTCATCATCCTGGTCACGGCACCATTTGTAACGATCCCCCCCTTTGGTGAACCCTCTACCCCATCGTCGTTACTTCTCTACATAAATAAGTAAATTATTGAATAACTTATACATGCAGTTATATGTGCATTTAACGAATAGTTATTACGAAGTAAGTAGAGAAACAATTATTTTGGCCAGATAGAATATCTTTGTGATCGTCTAGTATGATTGTAGGACCCTTATTACGTTGTGTATTATAATTGTAGTAAATCAAATTCTTTTATGAAGGTAGCTGAGTTCAGATTAAGCGTATGTCGAAAGCCTTGTGAAGTTAAAGTTAATTAAGTTAATGTACAACTAATTATTTAAATCTAAATAAACTAATCTGTTACTAAATAACTATGACTAAATATTTATAACTATATATTGTAAACGTCCTAGTAAGAATTGTATGTGAGATAGAATAACTAGATTTTAAATGAGCGAATATCTATTAAATATTATTTAAATTACACCGGCAAGAAAGGTATATCAAAATATCTATCATAGATAAATAATATTAGAATCTTTATCATTCGTGTTATGCACATCTTCAATAAGATTCTAACATATATATTGGGATCATTTCGAATATGAAATGGTCATTGTAGCTCAATTGAATTGCTTGAATTTTAAGTAATAATCAATGTAATGTAGTGAGTGTCGTTTTGCAGATATCTTAGAATGATATTTAATTGGGGATATCTTGGAAAAGTATTTAATTAGGGATATCTTAAAAAAGTATTTAAGTGGGGATATCTTAGAAAGATATTTATTTGGGGATATCTTAGAAGCCCCCTTCCCGCTTCTAAGTTGGTGGAAAATCGCCCTTACTACTATTTTCCTCCCGAAGATTAAAAGGGGACATATAGATATGACCGTAAGGCCATTCTAATATTTTGAAAAGAGAGTTTTCCTTAGTACCAAATACCATTAACTAAATCAATTATGAATACATCCAATCTCACCAATATATCTCATGTGAATAAAGACCAGCCGACACTGCCACGGTACCGTAGATTAGCGAATGATGGCCATACAGTTAGATACAGGCACAAAAAATACGGAAAGTCAACACCATCCTACCTCCATTTTAGGAGATCAACAGACAGCTCATCCAAGTTGTGCCAAGTAAACTAACAAGTATGACAGGTCCCTAACATTTGTAAGATTTGACCAATGACATATGCCACCAGCCCCCATTCACAGAGATACACAAGTCAAACCGGATGTAACATTGCAGTATTGTAAAAATAGCTACAATGAGAATTTGTTTGATTCATATTTACCAAATAAATCGTACTAAGTTGAACTCTGAATTAAGTAGGTTTGTAGACGTAATTACCTTGTACATAAGTAGCACATTCCTCGTTTTGGCAAGTCAACACTGAATATTTCAGCTCAGCCGAGGATGTACCAAATATACACAAAGTAACCGATTGGTTTATACTATTAGTACAAATACAATATAATTAGGCAAGTCAACACTATCTCAGATAGCTCAGCCTATATTGTACAAGTACCAAAGTATAGCCATATCGTTGGGAATAACTTGCAAGTTATAATGATTAAATCATTTATCGGTATATTTTTGAGGAGTTGTAATTATTTGTTCATATTTTTGATGGAGTACTCTCATCATCATAATCATTGATCATCGTCATGTTCAGCTATGGAACATTAGATTGAATTATAACCATTAGGTTTAAAGAGTTTCGTTTAGTATTAGACATTCTGTCTAGTATTAGCGTTTATAAAATTATATTGGGTAGATTAGTCTATTATTGAGACTGATCTTAAATTGTTTGGTAGGTATACGAAAGTATTTAAGAATTATCCATTCATGGTAATTCATTTTATATACTTCACATACTGTGATTTAGCATGAAATTGTAATTAATATCAGATGTTACCGGTGCAATTTATTAGCTGAACCTAATATAAAGAGAACCATATCTCTTATCTACCTAATCTATATTTAAACTGAGGCCTCAGAATTTGTTATTAGAAATTGATAAGTCTAGGAATCGAACCTAGAACTTCCTAAATGTTTTCTTTAATAACCTTACACTCTAAACTTATAACTAACGCATTTAATATCCAGTTGTTTCTTTCCTATTGTGTATTTTGTTTAGGTTGACCCTAGTTGTTTCCTTAATTTCAACTGGAATAACTATAAATCTGTGTCTTTAGACTAAAACCCTTAACTGACTCATTGTGAAATAAGCCCAGAAGTCAGATAAATATCATCATCATCAGCAACATCATCATCTAATCGGGAAATCGAACTCGTTTAATCCTCCTACATTTTGCAGCTGTACTATTACTTATAAACTACTTTATAGTTAACTAATAAATTAGTACAAATACTCATTCAACATAAATCCTGATTCTATTTCAATATCTAACATAAAATGTATTTTATGCATTAGTTTATATTATAAAGTTCATGTCCGGGAATCAAACCCGTACCTTTACAACCCTAACCAACACTCCATCGTATAGTTTGTATTTAAATAATAGCTTGTTTAGGACTCGAACCCAAACACTGCAAGTTACTTGCTATTTAAAATTATGACAAGTTTAGGATTCGAACCCGAACTTAATACCTATACTTGTAGGTCTAACACTCTATAATTCGCTTTCCATCTCTATTGTTCGTATTTCTATTGTTCTGATTGGGAATCGAACCCAATAGCATCGCTATAAGTTTCTGGCAACTTCATGTGTATTGTCTACTTGTAGTTTATGAATGAGTATTGTGACTAAATCTTATACATTTAACTTATACATTAAACACCAATAAATTATACATGCAAATAAAACCGCATAGCCATGCAATAAAATTAGTAACTAATATTCGTCCTATCAATACCTAACTTCCTACAACCTAAATCCGGATTCCTACTCCTATCCACCCTAACCGCCTTACTTGCGGTCTGAATCAGAGGATTCAAACCCAATTTTCCCTCGAAGTCGTTATATCTGCTACTTGTGTATTTCTCCTTCTTTTGATTTTGATTTAAGATTTTATTTACGCGCGCGAACTCTATCGGTAGAGTTAATAGAAAGCAGACCGAACGATGCCTTCGAACTTTCTGTAGGTAAATTTATGATTTTATTTAATTTTTGTTTATCACTGTCACTGAAACACTGAACTTCCAAAAGTGAATACTGAATTACTAATTAAATGTATCAAAATCGCGTCTCGCTCTCTTCGTTAAAAATCGCGCCTCGCTCTCTCTCTGAATATTCCTGAACTTTGCCTTTTATAATCAAACCCCCACCATCCTACTTTTCATATTACCATACGTATGGGATGATTACGGGGCGTGACCAAGATCCCTTATTTATAAAAAACCTCATCTGCGGTCTATTACAACACCATTCTACCAAAAAGCGCCATCTTATTCCTTTCCGTTGCACTATACAGTAAATGAACCTGCCATCTATCGTCTGCTTCGCGAACTAACAACTCGCCCTACCTAAGTGAATCGTTAGAAATCCTGAACGTGTTAGTTAATGTTTTGGCCCCAACATAGAGGGCGCTGTGATGGATTTCTTTAGTATTAGAAACATATAGAATTTTATTAGATTCGAAAAATAATTTTGCGGTTGGGTGGGGTTGGTTCCGTCACAATCAAAAGAGGTTTCTCTCTATAAGATTTTAAACGTTCGCTTTCCAAGACCCGTCCAGTTGTCTTGTGACTACTTTATGGCAACACACGCCATCGGCAGGGTGTTCATCACACTTTGAGGCCTAACTAATCAAGCACGGTCTGATTACCTCCTGCGAACGCTGCAAATGCTGATGATGATGAATTAAAGTCTTGAAGTTTTTCCTCGGTGCGATAAGCTACGCCTTGCGATCGCCAGCCTGCCCAGCGTGGCAGGCAGTGGCATTATGGGTAAATCCTCCAGGTGATTGCGCAAAGTAGCAAACAATTAGAGAAGCCTATGTCTAGCAGTTGACTGCGATAGGCTGATGATGAAAGTGTTTTTTTAACCTGTGCTGCAACGGATAAAAAATAAAAATCAATGCCAGCTCTGTCATGGTTGTAAGAGTCGACTAAAGGACTCGTTTCTTTAGCTTTCAGAGTCTCCACCGGTGACTTACCCAACCAGCTGGTAATTCAGCAAAAACCAGCCAAGTGATTTCGGCCACGTTTTGGAATCAATCGGTGAGAGGAGCAAGAATAATCCTACGAGTCAGTATGGTGTTTAGGTTGAGCCGGCATGGCGGTGGCAACTGACAAGTAACTGACTAGTTACTTGTCCGTTGTCACAGCAATTTAGGCTTCTCTTTCGCATTCCATCAGGCGTAGGGAAGCCATTATGTTGAGCTACTATAAAAAAAACCTTAGTTATATTAGCCAATGATTGTTATGTTCAGTTTTATACATATAGAAGAGACGCTACTATTCGCTTCAACTCTGCTCTAGTATAAATTGACTATAAGCACCAAAAAGCAATAAAAAAACTTTTTTTTATTGCTTTTTGGTGGCAGACGAGCAAGCGGCCTGTCTGATGTTGTCTGATAATGCAATGCCAGGGGCACAGCAATGCCGCTACCTACCGTGAGGAAAGAGCTATCTTTAAACCTCGTTTGAAAAAGGACATGTCGTAGCGATCAGGAAACACCGCAGCTGAGAGGTCGTTCCAGAGTTTGCAAGTCCGTGGCAGAAATGAACGCTGAAGACGAACGGTTCTGGAGGCAATTGTTTCCAGGTCGTACAGATGGACCCTACCGCGGCGTCGAGTAGTGCGTTAGAAGAATGGTGTCATCGGCATGATATAAAACAACTCCTCGGAGCACTCCCTATGAAAAAGTCGGAAAAAGACGCTGAGGGAGAGCTAGAGTCTCTGCGCTGATCCGACTTTCCATTAGAATTGGCGCTGGCAGGCTTAACACTCGTATCTTAGTTATATCGGCCATTACGCGTGTTAGCTATGATAGCCAATCACGCAGATTACCAATCGCTAACGCCGTCACACATCAATGCGGGATTACCGCGCCCGGATGCTTCGGCGTGACGGGAACGGGGTTTATACTCAACGATCTTTAGGGTTTCGTATCTCAAAAGAAATTTGAATACAAAAAAGAGGATTTTTTTAATCCCCTCTTCCTCTTTCCCTACGCCTGATGTAAAGCGAAAGCAAAGCACAACAATGGGCAATCGCTGTGACAACGGGCAAGTAACTAGTCAGTTAACTGTCAGTTGCCACTGCCAGTAATCTGTGTGCCAGCCCAACCCTAACCCCCACGAGCTCCGGAAACCCTACTGGCATGGCACCTGTCAGTAGTTATTTAGTTATAAGATTCGGTTTAGTTTGGCGCTGTGTGGCCGGCGTGGTATGTCTTGGGTTATTTATTTACACTAAAATAATAAAGACGACTGAAAGTCGCTATATGTAAATCCCTTATAACCATAAACACCAACATTGAACCGTACTAATTTATAATTACTATGACAGTGACGACACAAAGGCAGTAACGCGATCGGCGCGGATTAGCGTGACGTCACGGGATGACGGCAAGTGATTTGAACTGACTTCGAGGTGTGTTCACTCGAATGGTTATGTTTGTGTCAATGACGTCATGATGCATTGTAATTAACGTGTTTATAGTGAAATGCCAGGCCAAAAATCGATCAAGGTGGCGAACGAAAAGAGAGATTTAAGAGAGGTAGGGCATAGCGAATCTTCGCTCGTATTGAGCTGCACGTCCGGGGAAGGACCTCCACCCTATAGAATACCGCAGCCAAATGACCTCCGGGTCGTGTTTCTGCTGATGAGTAGGGTCTTCGGAGCTCGTGGGGGGTTAGGGTTGGGCGGCATGGCAGTGGCAACTGACAGGTAACTAACCAGTTACTTGCCAGTTGTCACAGCGACTTGGGTTTCTCTTTCACTTTCCATCAGGCGTAGGGAAGCTATTATGTCGAGCTACTATAAAAAAATAAACCTACTGCGGTCACCAACCCGCCTGCCAAGAGTGGTGACTAAGGCAGATCCTTCCAAAATACTAATTGTTATTGGAGAGGCTTATATCCAACAATGGAGATTTGTAGGCTGATGATGATGATGATAAAATCAGTACGTTATGGATACTGATCACAAAGTTGAGGAATTTTGTAACGAAAAATCTTCTGAAAGGCTGCTTTCAAGAGAACATTTTGTTTTTCTTTTCGTTTATCTTAGAATTGTAAAACTTTTTGCTTTGCAAAAGCAACCAGGATCGAGTTTCTTGTCGGTTCTTTTCGATACATTCCGAATCCAGTGGTAGTCATTTTACGGTGTATGAACAAAGATATTTCTGTTCGACTACGAAAGTGTAAACGCAACATCAGTGTATCTAAAGCCCAGACCCCATTACATTTATCATTTACCCTCCCAAAAGCTCCACCCAAGAATCCTAACGAGAGAAACCAACAACAGCACTTCGAACTACAAACAATAAATCCCAATGGAAAATCTAAATCACACGGAAGCCGGTACCGCGTTTGAATTCTTAAACAACGACACCGCAACTTTGCGAGTACAATGCGCGTCCATAAAGAGTTAATATTTTAAAGGCACAGACAAAGCGGGCAGTAGTCACGGGACAAGATTTAATTTGCTCCAAGTTGTTACAAGTTGGAACGGGTCCCGTGGCGTTCGCCAAATTAGGTGCGGTACGTGGTGGAGGCGGAGGGGGGGAGAACTTAGAACGGTTACGAGTGAATGATAATTATGAACGCCGTCGGAATCAAAGCTACCGACGCACTAAAAGTTGAATGTAATCTATTTTTTTAATTCAATTCTTAGAAAGCGTTTGACTATATTATCATCATCATTTTCAGCCTATCGCAGTCCATTGCTGAACATAGGTGTCGCCACAATGGGAAAACACGTGGAGGTTATACCCAAATCGCCATGCTGGGCAGGCGGGTTGGCGATCGCAGGAAGTAGCTGCTGCTGCTGTCATCGGCCTGCAGTATTTAGCTGGGCCTTCAATCGTGGTGGTTATACCCACGGTTATACCGCCACCAGTCGGTTGCCAAAGCCACGTTCGCCGCTCCCAAAGTAAGCAGCTTAAGCACTTATGTTATGGGTATCCGAACAAAAAAGGCACCACAAATATATCGTCGCCGTAGAGCGAAAAGTCAAAACATGAAAGCGAAAACTAACTAAGTCGACTTAATGACTCTCGATATGATCCAACACGAGTGAAATAGTCACTAACTCAGTTTTTTGTCATTATCTCAGTAATTAAACATAATTAATTGAAAGTGATATTACAATTTTATTTGTCTATCTATTCTTTAAGATATATAGCAATGAAATTAGAGTTATCTTTTACTAAAATTAAGTTATTTTTTTTTTTGTTTTATAAAACTTTAAACCGCCATAACTCAAAACACGTCATGACCTACTTAGTGACTTTTCGCTCTACGGCGACGATATACTTAAAATACTTAATATCTTAAATTAATACTAACACTCAGATACGGAACAAACACAAATGTTCATCACACGAAAGTTTGTCCCGGGTGGGAATCGAACCCAGGACTCTTAGTTCAGAAGACCAAATAACGTTTAAATTATAGATATAAAAAGATATATTTTGCTTGATATGATTTTGCGTGTGTACGCTTGTTTCCGTAGCAGCGTGCTACATCGTAGTATATCGTAGCACAGATTACTACGAACTTGCTACATTATAATATCCATATAACTACTTTTTAGTTTACTTACTTATAGTATTTTATTATTACTAATAAATATAAAAAAAATATAATACTATACTTATTTATCGGGAAGCTAGATTAGGCCTTTTTCTAGTAGGTACGAATATAAGAATGAATTCCCTGCATAACCCAGGTATTCCGTATCAAGGCCATTGGTGCATGCCTAAACACATTTCCGATGAAAAAAGGTCGTTTCCTAGTGTTTCTAATGATCCTAGTAGACTTGTACACTTCTAATCTCCGACATTTCCAACTTACAAGACCAAGTGGAATTTCTTTCCGTACCCTAACAGTACTTAAGTAAAAGTTACAAAACAAGTAAGTAGAGCCTTTAATCCGGTAATAGTTTAATTTGTTCAATTCCTCCAAGTCTTTTTCCAAGTAGTCAGTAATTTGCATCTCGCGAGATGTTTCAGGAAAACTCGTTCATACAAAACTTTTAATAGCGTTAGTGGAGGAACAATTACTAGAGGGGAATTAAGTTCACGCGAATGAAAGCTCTAACAAGTGTGCGAGGAGAGTCATCATTTGCCTGCCATGTTCCCATTATGTGGGGTCGGCGCAATATGTTTTCTTCTTCCATTCATCCCTATCACCCGTCATCGTCCCATTCACTCCTTTCTCAGCCATATCATCATTCACACAGTCCATCCATCTTTTCTTCGGGCGGCCTCGCCCTCTCCACCCATTCACACTCATCATCATCACAGTCTTGGTCACATGTCCTTCATCTCTCCTCATTACGTGCCCATACCAAGACAGACGGTTCCCTTTCAACTCCTCCGTCACTGGTGCCACTTTCATACTTCCTCTAAGGAGAGTCATCATCATCAGCCTATTACAGTCCACTGCTGGACATAGGCCTCTCCAGTTGTTCGCCACTTAGAGCAAACATCTGGAGGATATACCCATAATCGCCACGCTGGGCAGGCGGGTTGGCGATCGCAGGGCGTAGCTTCTTGCTCCGGTGACGCTGCTGCCCGTCACCGGTCTTTAGTATTTAGCTACGCCTTCAATTGTGATGGTTATACCGCCACCAATCGGCTGCCAGCGCCTCGTTTGTTATTCGGCAGGATGCACCACGGGCAGGTGAGGTTGGCTTGGAGCGAAAAGATGATAGGCCGCTCCCTTACATCCCCTATCTAAGGAGACTGATTGATTTTAATGTCCTGGAAACGGAATGTCACCAAAGATTGGAGTTGTCCAGAATTTATATTTTTTGATAGTAAGTAAACTTGTGGAATTTTGTGCCGGGATGTAAGGGAGCGACCTATCATCGTTTCGCTCCGAGGAGGCCTATTCTATTGGTTGACGCAACGGTTCTGTGAACAGGCAGCCACAACGGCATGCTGAAGTTTCTGAATCAGCTGGGATGGCAGAAATGAAACTAACTTAGGATCGTATAGCCCACCGCACTACGCATAAGCGCACGCACATACGTACAAGTTGTGCAAAATGGCCCGTTCAAAAATTCTAACTAGGCCAGTTTAAATTAATAATATCTAAAACTCACCGTATTTTGACTTCTTTGGACTGCCATTCGCTGTGTTTGTCGAAACTGATGAGTATGGCTGCGATTTCCTGAAACAATAAAATAAAATTATCAGAAAACCTATTATTTATCTTCATCATTAGCTTATAAACGTCCACGGCTGGACATAGGCCTGCTTCAGTGACAATTGTCATTTGGGGGATCCGCCTTAGTCACCAGGCTTGGCAGGTAAATGCTTCTGCCCGTTCCCTGATATTCCCGTATCGGTTTATGTGTTTGCTTTCTAAAATATAAAAGGAGAAACTGACTGACATATCAACGCCTAAACGCCTAAAAATGCCTGTGTTCGCCAACCCGCCTGCCCAGCGTGGCGATTATGGGTATATCCTCCAGGTTTTTGCCCTAAGTGGTGAACAGCTGGAGAGGCCTATGTCCAGCAGTGGACTGTATTAGGCTGATGATGATGATGTAGCTATTAATTTTAAAGAAAATCTATATCTAAGTAAGTTTATCAGTTGTCTAGTGCCCATAGTAAATTTCGGCTTATAGGACCAGATGGCCCTCTGTGGCCCAGCGTGGCACATCTAGGGTTATTTAAACTAGCACCTCAACCCACGAACTAAATCAACCCGCCATCAAAACTTAACTTCTAACTATAAACCCTAAAACAATTACCAAGATTGGGACAAACATTGGTCATCCACAGTCAACATTACTTAACACATAACCGATAAATCCACCAAGTTGGCCAAGAAAACAACACCCTAACACAATTAAGAAGTTTCGGGCAAAATATAAATTAGGACGGGCGAGGGTTATTTATAATGAAACGCGCGAGGTGTTGCCATAGACTAAACTTTATTCTTTTGTAACTTTTTAATACAACACTGGACATGGAATTTTGATATTATCTCTAACACACTCCCTTAGCAAAATAACATACATCCTGGTTAAACCAATAAAAAGTTACATACATTTTTAAACCATTTGGAACAACAAATATTAGGCACCTACAACTCTACAATGCCCAACAATTTTGTAAATTTATAATGTTTCTGGCTTGACAAACTTTTTGTAAGTATATCTGCGGGCATATCATTTGTATTTAGATATTCAATGGTAACAAGGTTTTTATCTACTGCTGCTCTGACAAAATGATATCTCACATCTATGTGTTTACTTTTCTTAACTAAAACATTATGCTTTGCAAGTCTTTGCGCACTCTGATTGTCATTGTATAATAGTACAGGTGCTTCAGATCTACATTTTAACTCTGATAATAAATTTTTTAAATATATGGCTTCCTTACTGGCCTCACATAAAGCCATATACTCCGCCTCAGTACTTGACAAAGCTATTGTTACTTGTTTTTTACATTCAAATGAAATTATACTACCAGACAACTTAAACATATATCCAGTGTAGGATTTTCTATCAGTACAATCTGATGCCCAATCAGAATCAACATAACCTGTCAAATCTACATCATCACTGACATATTTTAAGCCAAAATGCTTTGTTTTCTTTAAATATTTCAAAATACGCTTTAAATGCTTCCAATGAATATCATTATAATTATTATTAAACTTACTAAGGTAACAAACAGCATAACATATATCTGGACGAGTTAGCAATGACAGATAAAGTAAGCTTCCTATTAATTGCTGATAAGGTTGCCGACACATACAATTATCTTCCTTTTTAAGTTTCAAGTTTACTTCCATTGGAGTATTGACAGTTTTACATTCATTCATATTATATTTATTTAACAATTGTTCAACAAATTGTTCCTGATCTATGCAAATGACATTATTAAGTTTTCTGACCCTCATACCTAAACATTGTCTAATGTGGCCCAAGTCTTTTATTTTAAATTTTAACTTTAATTCATTTTTAATATATTCTGTCTCTTCCGTACAATTTGAAAATAAAAAAAAATCATCTACAAACAATGCTATAAATGTTCTTTCATCACCATTTTTCTTTATAAATAAACATGGTTCATGAATTGACTTCTTATACCCTAAACCTTGCAAACAGTCATCTACCCGCTTATACCAAGCCCTGGCTGATTGTTTCAGACCATACACAGCTCTTTTTAATTTCATGACTTTATTATTATTATTTGGACATATAAAATTTTCTGGTAATGACATATACACAGTTTCATCTAAATGCCCATATAGAAATGCTGTGGTCACATCAAGATGAGTTATGTCTAGATTATATTTAACACTCAATGCAAAAAGAAGTCTTAATGTTGAATATCGAAGCACTGGGGAAAAAGTTTCTTTATAGTCTATACCTGCTTTCTGGTTGAAGCCTTTCGCAACTAGACGTGCACGGTACCTCACTTTATCACTATCGTCTAATTTCTTTCGAAACACCCACTTACACTTCACTACTGTTGCTTGATCAGGTCTGTCTACCATTTCCCAAGCGTTGTTCTCTTCAAATGATCTCAGTTCGTCAGTCATCGCCTGTTCCCACTGTACCCTTTCTGGTCCATTTATTGCCGCTTCATAACTAAGTATTTCAGCGCCTGGTTCCAGCTCACCCAACATGCATAGATTTGAAATGCCATACCTGTCCACTGGTTTTCTTTTTCGCTTACCCAGCTCCTCCAGTTGGACTTCTCTATTTGAAGTAGGCTCACTATCCACTTCAGGTGCCGATAGATATGAATCATCATGAGAACTCGATGAGTCACATATAAATGTAGGGTCATTGGAATCTATGACTGTACTATCTGATGCAGTATCGTCTTCTTTGTCTGAGTTGTCGTCTACATCTGACTCTTCTTCTATATTTTTTATTACTATCTGAGCTACGCTTGTATCTTTTTCCATGATGATAACGTCCCTGCTCGTAATAATCGTTTTTGTTCTTGGGTTATACAGCCTGTACCCTTTCACATTTTCAGGATATCCCACCAGAATCAATTTTTCAGCCTTTTTATCCCATTTTTTCCTCTGTATTTTGGGGACATGCACCATCGCTTTACTGCCGAATACTCTGATATGGCTTAGGTCTGGTTTACTGCCGGTCCACCTCTCAAATGGTGTCATCATGCCTAAATTGGCAACTGGTGTCCTGTTCTTTAGGTATACTGCTGTATTTACTGCTTCACCCCAAAAACTCTTATCGAGATCTGCTTCAAACAGTAAACATTTAGCTCGTTCAACAACTGTTCTGTTGGACCGTTCCGAGAGACCATTCTGCTCCGGAGTGTGAGGATTTGTCTTCTGATGTATAATACCAGTTCTCTTTAAGAAGTTTTCCATCTCTTTAGAACAAAACTCCCCTCCGTTATCCGTCCTCAAAATCTTTATCTTGTTTCCTGTTTGATTCTCGACCATTTCACGAAAGTCTTTAAAATGCTGGAATACCTGGTTTTTCTCTTTTAAGAAGTAGACAAAAGTCATTCTGCTGGCATCATCCACGAACAGAAGAAAATACTTGGACTGACCGATTGATTTGGTCTCCATCGGCCCACATAAATCTGAGTGAATTACTTCGAGTAGCATTTCACTTCTATGACCAGCTGATGGAAAAGGTAATCGAGTCTGTTTTCCTTCACAGCAAACTTCACAGTTCTGAATCTGTATGTCAGCCTTCTTGTCATAAGAAATCCCTTTCACAGCTCCTTCTTTCATTTTTTCCAAGGACTTACTATTTATGTGTCCTAGCCTCCTATGCCACATAGTCATCGCCGACAGTGAACTCTCTGATGTTTTCTTTGAAAGAGTTTCCAGTTTATACACACCATTCATCAAATTCGCAACACCGATGAGCTGATTAAGTTGATTGTATATCATACATGCATTCTTCTCGAAGACAACTTTGTTTCCATTAGCTATCAATTGACTTACAGATAGTAAGTTTGTTGTGAGCTTGGGTATGTACAACACATTCTTCACAATCACATCGTACTGAGAACTGTTCACACGTGTCGTTATCTGTGTTTCACCAACACTTTCTACAGGCACAGTAGTTTTATTTGCAACAACTATTTCCCTGTTGTCCTGCACCGGTCGAGTCCGTAGTAAACAATCACGACTTGCCGTCATGTGTGCGCTCGCGCCCGAATCGACATACCAGTCTCCTGTACTGTATTTTCCGTTGAAAAACGCAGCACTAAAAGCATTTACAACGTTCTTTGCTTTTAATTCAGGGCATCTATTCTTATAATGGCCAATTTTCTTGCAATTATAGCACCTTATTTGTTTACTATTGTTTGACAAGTCATTTGACATTGACATTTGTGATGACTTGCCGCCGCGGTTAGTGTTGCCACTTTTCGACCGCTGTTTCGACCAAAAAGCTGAGTCTATACCGGAAGTACCAACTTCCTCGCACATATCCAGTAACTTTGTCTTAATGACGTCGGCACTAATGGCGATACCGGAATGCTCGATCGCCATTATCATAGGTGAAAACTTATCTGGGAGTCCAGCCAAAAGTAGCGATCCAATCCATTCATCTGTGATTTCGAATCCTGTCCCCTTCAATTTTTGCGCCGTCTCGACCACTTGAGATACGTAGCTTGTCATATTTTCACAGCTTTCAAGACGTATTGAAATTAACGTTCGAAGCAAACTGATTTTTCGCTGATACCCCGTGTCGTCGAACAATTTTTTCAATTTGTCCCACACACCAATCACTGTAGTCTCACTCTTTATATGCGCATATAGTGAAGAATCAATCGTCATCACGAGTTTGGCTTTAGCTTTCTTCATCTCAGTTTCACTGACGACCGTTGGTAAATTGTCCAAGTCAATTCCTTCGAGGAGTAAGAAATTGCTAGCCGCGTACGCCCATTCGTCGTAATTTTCGCGTCCTCTAAGTCTCGGTACATTAACTAGGTAGCCCGATGTCGACATTATTACTTTAGCACTAGGAAATACTATTTTTTACTTTAAAAATATGGGACTGGGCCCATAACCTAATGAAACGCGCGAGGTGTTGCCATAGACTAAACTTTATTCTTTTGTAACTTTTTAATACAACACTGGACATGGAATTTTGATATTATCTCTAACAATTTATGCGATGGACCGTCCAACCCTCTAACGGCGGCAATCCTGCGCACTATCAAAGTATAATTAAAGCATTGCATTTGGTCACAGTGAAGTACAGTTAACGAGCATTGCTTTTTTCTTTTTTTATACTAAATGGAGGCTCTTATTGTTGAGGCCAAGACTCTGCTTGGGTCACTGCGCCAATCTAGTTAGTTAGTTATGCTAACCTGCGATATGGGATTGTGTTGTGGGGCAACTCTTGCCATATAAATAGATTATTTATTGCACAAAAGGCATGCATTCGGGCTATCTATGACGTAGATAGCTTAGTTTCATGTAGGCCATTGTTTAAAGAATTGAAAATACTCACTGTCCCTTGCTTATATATATACGAGGTGTGCGTCTTTGTCAAAACTCATCCAGAGTTATTTAAGACCCTATATGATATTCCACGTACTCGTAGCTGTAGACGTCCTAATAAATTGGTCTTGCCGTTGATGAGGACAGCAATGCGTTCAAGGAACACTCGGTCAATGGCTGTCAAATTGTATAATAAATTACCCATGAACGCTAATATGACGATTAATAGTTTTAAATATAAACTAAGAATTTGGCTAACTCAACATTGTTTTTATAGTGTAAAAGAATATTTTGACCATAAGTGTGACATAAATTGTTAAGTGAATTGTAATGATAAGTTAAATGTTGTATAAATAAGTTTTCTAATAATTTTCTTAAATTGACATCTAATAATTAATTTAATTGACATGTGTGTAGTAATAATTTATTTAATTTGACCACCCTTAATTTATTTCCAATGTATTCAATTTAATAATTTATTGCAATTGACAAATTGTTACAACGTTTGCATGCTCTGAAGAGTGAATGTGTCTTGTTCTAGATTTTATTACATAACACCTGTAGCACTATGTACCACATTCTAGCAAATAAATTTATTCTATTCTATTCTATTCTATTCTAATGGACGCCTGGCGATTGACTGCAATTTGCCAAAATTACAAATCCCCCAAATGGCGATTGTGTTCGGGAGAGATTTACTTATGTCCAGCCGTGGAGACGTCCACTGATGAGGCTGAGACGCCGGCTGATGATGATTTTTTTATTTATTATTAGAACAACTCACAAAACATACACCAGCAATAATTGTCATAATACTTTTTTTTTTTACTAAAAATATTACTTATACTAAAGCATATACGGTACATGTAGGTAGCTGTTTCAATTATAAGTTGCCACAACATGCATAAATTTTATACAGGAAATAGTACAGTACAACTTATAAGCATTAATTAAATATTAACCGAAATGATATGAAGATGAGGTATGTGTGTGTGTGCTGTGTCGATGTGTGTATAGGTGTGAGTGTGATTGTGAGTGTGAGCGTGAGTGTGAGTGTGAGTGTATGTGTGTGAGTGTGTATGTGTGTGTGTGATATGTTGCGTGTACAACTTCATTTACGCCCAGTATCCTCACTGTTATTACATGTGATGGCTCATGTAAATTTCTTTGTACAAGGATACCAAATGTAAATTAACTTTGTATGTAGGTTATTATCTATTTGTATTTAAATTAATTGTGCGTATGTTTGCATTTGAATACGATTTGCATTGCATTAAGCGGTTCAGAACGCCGACATTAAATCTTCTGACAACGGGGCCTGGAAAATACACGGTGAAAATGATGCATGAATTATTGTAGCCACACAGTATTTTAACATATACCTAACGGTTACTTACTATTTTTAACCGACTTCGAAAAAAGGAGGAGGTTCTCAATTCGTCTGTATGTATAATATTTTTTTTTTTTTTATGTTTGTTCACCGATATCTCCGTCAATTATGGATGGATTTCAAAAATTTTTCGACAGTTCGATAGAAGACACTTCCGAGGTGGTCCCATTATCACCAAGTCAGGATCTGATGATGGGATCCTGGAGAAATTGAGGGCAACAACCGAAAATTTTATGCTCATATGGTGTTTTTGTTACGTAATCATATTTTACTCAGGTATATGCTTCCGGGCGTCAACATCTGGTGCTGATGATGAAGCCACAGAACTCCTTAACGGTTAGGAGTTAGGGGACAGTACTGACATTGGTCTATATTAAACTAGGTAGTAGTATGTACTTATGCAGGGCTAATAGGGCAGGTGATTTGGTAAGTGATATGCTTGATTCTAGATCGCAAAGTCTTCATTTGACTTAAAGCAAAATTTTTCATTCATAAGTAAAACTCTTAAGGACATTAATTAACCTTTATTCAAGGTCACAGCACATTAACGCAACTAAAAATAGAGAAATAAAATTATTAAAAAAAAAAAAATTAAACCGACTTCAAAAAAAAACACAAACGACCAAAACTAAAAAGCGATAAATAACGTAAGTAATTCTATCCTTAATACATAATTATTTAAATATTACAATTATCACTTATTTTTGAAGTCGGTGCCAGCCAAACAAATAAATATATATTGTCGTGTGGATTTGCCGCCCGCGGGCGTCATACAACAACAGTCTACGTTAGGTACCGAGAGGCTGGCACCGACTTCAAAAATAAGTGATAATTGTAATATTTAAATAATTATGTATTAAGGATAGAATTACTTACGTTATTTATCGCTTTTTAGTTTTGGTCGTTTGTGTTTTTTTTTGAAGTCGGTTTAATTTTTTTTTTATTTATACTGGAATCCTAAGAGTATAGGATCTGTGTATGTACTTGTATATCTATATCCGAGGGGCAGTACGGAGATAACAAAAATTAACCAATATTGTTCGACTGAAGTGGCGGGGAGATAAGATGTGTCATTTGATTTAACGATTGAATATCAGACAGACGGCAGACGATCAAGTGGCCCAATTGAAGCTGTTACCGCCGCTCAAACACTAACAGCTTAGCTGCTGCCTACCGTGAGGAAAGAGTTCTCTTTGACCACGTTTGAAAAAGGTCAAGCGATCGTACGACCGGGAAACACCGCGTCTGGGAGCGCATTTCAGAGCATACAGGTACTATTACTTTAGGATATTGCAAGTCATCATCATCATCATCATCAGCTTATTACAGTCCACTGCTGGACATAGGCCTCTCCAGTTGTTCGCCACTTAGAGCAAACATCTGGAGGATATACCCATAATCGCCACGCTGGGCAGGCGGGTTGGCGATCGCAGGGCGTAGCTTCTTGCTCCGGTGACGCTGCTGCCCGTCACCGGTCTTTAGTATTTAGCTACGCCTTCAATTGTGATAGTTATACCGCCACCAGTCGGTTGCCAGCGCCTCGTTTGTTATTCGGCAGGATGCACCACGGGCAGGTGAGGTTGGCTTGGAGCGAAAAGATGATAAGCCGCTCCCATACATCCCATCCCAGATATTGCAAGTATTTTGCTTTAAATACTTTAATTCAGGTTATGCGTCTTCATCAAACTCAAACGCTATAGCACAGTTCACGCTCTGTGATTGTTCACAAATACTTTACCCTCCTTTCTTCGCAGTTGGGTAAGAACAAGACGCGATGACCGTATATCCTTGATACATTTCCGTGCGTGCTACACAACTAAACAAATCGCGCCTACCCCGTCGCGCTCAGAATTACAACAACCTTTTAAATGTTGTTTTAATTTTTCCCTCCACATTTCTATACCCCCTTGAGGTTCCGGCAAATTAAGTTTACGCGGAAAAGAAAATGGTAATTTCATCGGAACGTGTTCGTTTGAATTATGTTCACTTGTTACGTATGTGCGTAACAATGAAAAAGCTTGGTTTTATTTGTGTTAACATGATGCTAACATTTGTAGAGATTCGTCGCATTGCATCGAGTTTGAGTAGTACGTTACGATTTCTTATAAAAAAGCCATCAAATATAATAAGTAGATTATTTATGACACTTCTTTTGGGATGTAAAGGGGCGGCCTATCATCTTTTCCCTACAAGCCAACCTCACCTGCCCGCCGTGTATCCTGGCGAGTAACAAACGAGGCGCTGGCAACCGACTGGTGGCGGTACCCTCCAGATGTTTGCCTTAAGTGGTGAACAACTGGAGAGGCCTATGTCTAGCAGGGAACTGTATTCTTATTATAATACTTCTTTTGAGATCTAGAACTTAGAGCTTAAAAACGCACAGATGCACTTACTAGCGCAAATATGACTTTCCTATGGTGATTTTTTGGGTTTATTCATGACAAACATACACAGAAACATACTAAGTAATCTTTCCTTTTTGTAATATTAGTGTAGATTATCAACCTATTTAAGTAGATCGCTTACTAAAATGTAAAAGATGTAAACGGTGATTAAAAGGAAACCTCAAAACTTTCTAAGCTGCACAAATAAATAAAATAACCCCGCATAAACTATGTCCATTGATTTACAGGCCCGCGTCGCTCAGTTTTTGTTCAAAGGCTGGAACCGAAGCGAAATGTAACAAGCCACAAATCACGACCAACAAGTCGACGGCTCTTAAAAAATTTACAAAATACCACATCCGGACCTCTATTGCACTCTGTAACGAAAACAAAGATAGGACGAGTTTACACTGTACGGTAATAAATTGCCTTTAACAGATTTTACAACTGAAGCACCACTTTTTTCTAACTTGTCTTAATAGGGATTCTCTGCTCTTGATTACCCTGTATCTGCTATTTTATCTATTTAGAATTCATAACTATTTTTGTAAGGTTTCAGAAAGCCTTAGTCTGTATGACGGAGTTAAAGGTATTAATGTAATATACAATTTTATTATTCATCATCATCATCATCAGCCTATCGCAGTCCACAGCTGGACATAGGCCTCTCCAGGTATTTGCCACATTGGGTAAACACCTGGAGGTATACCCATAATGGCAACGCTGGGCAGGCGGGTTGGCTATCGCAGGGCGTAGCTCCTCGCTCCGGTGACGCTGCTGCCCGTTATCAGTCTGTGGTGTTTAGCTACGCCGTCAATCGTGATGGTAATACCACTACCAGCCGGTCGCCAAAGCATCCTTTGTTATTCAGCAAGATGCACTACGGGCAAATGAGGGTGCCTTGAAGTGGAAAGATGATAGATCGCTCCCATACATCCCCTATACAATACACGTGTTCCTTGCCGGTATTTTCTCGGTAGAATGCTGCTTCCCGAACCGATGATAATTTGACGACTTGAAAGGGTTTTCTTAAAAACCCATTCAAGTAAAATTATTTTGATTCGAATGGTCAAAATCACCAAACAAGGATTGTTTAAATAAAAAAACACATGCCAAATCAGAATCCCCACATGAGCGAGCCCTTACATGTCGTTCCAGTTCCAAATTAAGTATTCCGGTTGCGGTCAGCGGGAAATTCACGTCAAGGCGTCGCTTTTTCGGAAATTGGCCGAGCGGTCGCGCAAGGAAGCCGCCTGTCTCCGAGACTTCTTTTGCCGTCCACGTGACTTATTCGCCAATAGACGACCCGGTACGGACAAGCCAACCGGTTACTTATTCAAGAGCTTTCAAGTGACAGTTGGATGTCTTGTGTTTAGTTAAATTTGTATCTGTTTTATACAGAAGTATTTTTTACCAGCTGTGCCAGCCGCGACGCACGCGTGGATATCGGGTTTCAAAAATAACGGACTCCCATAAAATGAGATACCTAAATTTTAAGTTAGACCTCTAGCAATACATTGGTGAAAGCCGCGTTCAATTCCATGCAGTAGTTTTCGCGTGATGCGCGTTCAAACATACAGATTAAAATTTCTCCCGTTCGCGTTTTCCCAACCGGGAAGGGTGTCCACTGCTCTGCTCCTATTGATTGTAGCGAGATGAAAAGTATACTATAACCTGTCCAAGAATATGAAGAATAATTGTACCAAGTTTCGTTAAAATCCGTCCAGTAGTTTTTGTTTCTATAACGAACAGACAGACAGACGGACAGACAGATAGACAAAAATGTACCACCATGTTTGCCCTAAGTGGCGAACAACTGTAGAGGTCTATGTCCAGCAGTGGATTGCGATGGGCTGATGATGAACCTAGATACCGACTGCAGCGCCATCTGTTTGTGAATCTAAGCCATCTAGGGCGCCACTTAAACGCATACAGAAAAATTAATTTAAATCGGTCAAGCCGTTTAGGAGGAGTTCAATGACATACACACGTACAGCAGAATTATATATAAAAAAAGAAGAAGATAAATAAAATATTTCATTTTTAATTATTTATTTCTACCTAGACCTTCTCCGCTATCGAGACATCCGAACTGATGGGTTGACCATAAAGTATTCCCATGAACCTTTCCGATTTTCCCCTTTTTTATGGAACTTTATCTATAAAAGTGGTAACACTATACCCGACACCACTCTAAAAGTAAAGTTGTGTGTGAGCGTTATTTATTCAAAGATTGTCTATGGGAACGGGGCGGAGGCGTTTAGGGAATTTACTGTCACCCATAGACCTTGCTTTTTATTTGACAACGATGAATGCAGAATGATTTTGGGAAGGGATGCCATGGACGAGATGGATAGAGTTCTGACACATTTGTTTGTAGATTTAGGCATATGTTTACAAAGGAGAATGTAGAAGGGAAATTTACATTTTCCTTATCCTTATTCATTTCGTGAGGCAACATATAACCCAATATATGCCATCCAGGGCCGCATAGCTTCCTCTTCCTCCTCTTCCGCCTCGGCTTTGGAACTGATAGGACGTGTTGCGTTAATTTTAATTTGTTTCGAATAAAATATCAAGTCAAGTGGAGCTGCGCCCCCGGGACTCGAAGCTGCGCCCTTTGTCTTTGGAGCGCCCCTGTTTCGCGCGGTGAGTGATATTTATAGCGCCATAATTATCATCCCAAACAACATCAGACACGAGAAAATGTATCAGACCACTGATAAATTTACTTAGGCAATTTTCTTGCAGCTATGACTTGGGAGCCTTCAAGAAACGAGCGTACTCCTATTTAAAAGGATGGCAGCGACTCCAGAACTCGATCTGAGTTGCGGGTGTCCATGGGCGGTGTCGACTGCTTACCATCAGGCATCACACTTGCTCGTCTGCCGCCTCTTGCAAAAAAAAAAGATAAAAATATAATTACACCCCCATACATCTACAAACAGACATGTTTTTTTTTTATGAAATAGGGGGCAGACGAGCAGACGGCTCACCTGATGGTAAGTGATAACCGCCGCCCATGTACATCTGCAACATCAGGAGTTACAGCTGCGCTGCCGGCCTTAAAGGCCGGCTAAAGCTAAAGCTAAAGTTTCTTAAAGAAAGAGGTATGCTCTTTTCTTGAAGATAGGGTTGATAACCTGAGACACAGGATTTATCCTAGTTCAGGTATCAGCCTGCCATATTCACTCTCAAGTCCATGTAAGACTGATGTAAGATTTTTGTAATAATTGGCAAGAATAAATTAATTAATTTATTATTATTTGTGTGATTTTCATGTCCATGCACACAAATGTTTGTAATCGAGAATCGAACTTACAACCCGTGGTTCAGAAGGCAGTGTTCTCTACTAAATGAGCCATCAGACCAGTCATATTCAGTAACAAACTTTCGATGTATTTATGCATGTTCATATCATATTTAAATAGCATAAAATACCTACCTCAAACTCACTTATGAAGCACATTATACTATGATGGCAGTATAAGAGCTTCACTCGGCACTTTTCTATTCGTATTTTGCTACTGACATGGACCCTAAAAACTCCGCAAACACATTCCACTCGCTTCGATAAACACCAGAAGGGACAAAATAACCGCAGTAAATAATACCACATGTGCATATAAATTGTACGCATGTTCCATACATCAGACAAGGCCGCATTTGTCCCCCTACTGATTGGGTAAACAAAAAGTCTCATATTTTTACTGAAATTACTGAAGAGTATGCGTTTGTGGGGTTTCATCACAAACTATACCTTTGATATTAATATTCCATAGCACAAGTAAATATTCTTTATGGATACCTTAAAATGCCTTGAAAATATACTCAGTAAACATAGCTAGTACAATTTTTTTCCGGTCTCATCCTTATTAGCGATCCTTATTTTATTGTATAGTTAAAAGAAGGATAGGGAGAGTCCAGGAGACTTCATCAGGTGCGTCAAGACGGTCTAGAACGCGGTCTACCAATTAGCGTCTTGACGTATGGTTAGAGCAAATTTTTTTTTCATAGTACCTCGACATAATGGCCTCTCTACGCCTTATGGAAAGCGAAAGGGAAGCCTAAGCCGCAAGGGCAAGTAACATGTCAGTTACCTGTCAGTTGCCACCGCCATGCTGGCACACCCCTAACCCCCCGAGCTCCGGAACCCTACTCACCGGCAGAAACACGACCCGAAGGTTATTTGGCTGCGGTATTCTATAGGGTGGAGGTTCTATCCCGGACGGCGGCTGAATTCGTGCGAAGATTCCTATCTCTTTTAAAAAAGAACTATCTCAAAAGTTGAATTTTGAGAGGTGTTTAATTTCTCCCACCTAATAAAGTCTTCCGGACTCCCCCTATATAATATTATGTTGAAAGAATATTTATAAAATAATATTATTAATTATAAAGGAAAAAGAGCAAAGAATGCACATCACACGAATGCTTGTTCCAAGTAGAAGCCGAGCCCACAATCTTTAATCCAGTCTGGCAGGGTTGACTACCAAATACACCACTAAGCCAGTCAGTACATAAACAAACATTTCCTAAAAAAAAGCGAAAATCACAACAGCCCGCCAATTTTCTTAACGCACACTCTACGTCATTCGATCAGAAAAAAAGTCGTTAAGCAAATAGATCGTTATCGGCGCAAATGGGCCATCGATCGCGCTCGTCCCGTCCGCGCCCCGGCCCTCAATATCCGACCGGGGCTCCACGGGGCCCCATATGGCATGTATGGTCGGTGAACTGGAAAAGTCAACTCATCTTATAGTAACTCAAAGTGGGTTACTTAGGCTGACTGGGATCTAGCGACTTTTTTTTCTAGAAATGACTCATCATTCCTATCTCAGTCACTGCCTTTCCCAGTTTGGTCAAAAATTTGGAGGCTTTACCCATAAGCTGGGCAGGCGGGTTGGCGGTTGCAGGGCGTAGCATTTCGCTCCAGTGACGCTGCTGCCCCATCAGGCAAGGGTAAGTCACTGTGTCACTTTAAAAAAGGTATTTTACTACGTTCCAGCTACAATGGGTACGATTTAATTATTATACCTAAAATAAAGATGTTTGCCACAACCCCCAACCATAGAAAATTCTCTGGGTGTTCTGAGAGACGATTATAATTATCTGTAACTCATAATCCATACTTTAATATTATAATAGTATATCTGTCTGTCTGTATGTTTGTCTTTCTTTCACGGCAAAACGGAGCGACGAATTGACGTGATTTTAAGTGGAGATAGTTGAAGGGATAGAGAGTAATATAAGCTACTTTTTGCCCCTTTCTAACTCCCCACTTCCCTAAAATGGGGAGCAACGCGGGCGATGCCGCGGGCACAGCTAGTAAAAAATTAAACCTTAGATAAGATCATGTCGGTGTAAATTGTGTGGTGCATTTACTTATTAATATTGCTACTTAGATGCGCACATTAAAAAAAGATTTCCTCTTTCGGCCGCGAGTTTGTCGCGTAATTAACTGTAATTATGAGAGAGTGACGTCACGGTCCCCGCGACTGGCGTTTGGGGCTCGCAATAAAACTGGCTATCAACTCTTTGGGCTGCATAGGGTTAAGGACATATTGGACTAGAAGCAGAGACTTACTAGACTATACAAGGATAGGCTATATAGGGATGTAAGGGAGCGGCTTATCATCTTTTCGCTACAAGCCAATCTCACCTCCTCGTGGTACATCCTGTCGAATAACAAACGAGGCGCTGGCAACCGATTGATGGCGGTATAACCATCAAATTGAATGCGTAACTAAATACCACAAACCGATTACGAGCAGCAGCGTTACCGGAGCGAGAAGCTACGCCCTGCAATCGCCAACCCGCCTGCCCAACGTGGCGACTGTGGGTATATCTTTCAGATATTTGCTCTAAGTGGCGAACAACTAGAGAGCCCTAGCAGCAACGCCTTCAACCGTGATGGTTATAACGCCACCAGTCGTTTGTTATTCGGCAGAATACACCACGGGCAGGTGAGGTTGGCTTGGAGCGAAAAGATGATAGGTCGCTCCCTTACATCCATTATAAAGCATTCTTATTCTTAAATCTAAGATAAAAAAAAATACTCTTGTCTCGTGAAAAACAGGCTATTTTATCAAAAAGCAATATCGCAAGGCCTCACATCGGCGGATCACTTAACGGGCAGTAACAATTCAGCAGGATGCGCCACGGGCAGGTGATGTTGGCTTGGAACAAAAGATAATAGCTCGCTCCCTTACATTTTTAAAGTTCCTCATAATTGATTGATTTGCTTACTTTTCTTTCGCCGCAGAGACATGTGCTTAAGTTTCACTTCCACCAGTCGAGATGAAGCTAATATGCTACGTTACTATAAATAAACAAGAGAAAACGCTGTTTCCAACACACAAGTCACCCCCTAACCAGTTATTGCCAAAGGCAAGTGAATCCCTTAGGACGAAAATTCAAACAGAGCGCGCCTTAATTTCCATTTGTAAAATTTGGCCCAAATTATTTGCGGGCCTAATCTTTATGACCACACATTATTATATACTACAAGTAAATAACACAATATAACGACGCGGCTCGTATGTAATTATAAATTCCGTTTGTATAATACAATTTGTATCAAATTGGACCCTTTTCACATTATGTTAATACTTTTAGTAGGCAAATGACAATTATGTGAACACATTGCTACTAATTGTTACGTGTATAGCATTGGAATGAACTTTACTCGGTATTGTGTACCTATATTTAGTCTTTGAGGAGCTCAGTGGCGCCGCGGTCTTGTTCGCTTAACAATGATCGCAACGTTGTGCAACCATTGGCGCGGTCAATTCGATGATGGGTGACAAAAATTTGACACCGATTTCCTCCGTGCTTCGGAAGGCACGTTAAGCTGTTGGTCCCGGGTGCTATCTTTACCAACTCAGGTAGCAGTCGTTACATCATACCAGAGATGATGATAACTCTGACGCCTAAACTGGGAATGGGTATAGCTTACCCTAAGTGTTGCGGAGGTCTGATGGCAGTCGCTCTGTGTAAAAGCTTAGCCCTCGCCAAATCTCTCAGTTTGGGAAGCCGACCCCGAGACAATCGGGAAAAAGGCTAGGATGATGATGATTTAGTCTTTGAGATATTGTGGTATTCTTGATCAGCACGAAAGAGAAACCCTCGCTGCGACAACGGCCAAGTAACCTGTTAGTAGCCACCGCCATGCCTGCCCGTAAGATGCTTCCCCACGCCCCTATAAAAGGATTCCATATCAAAGGAAGGAGGAAACACAGCACTGGCAAAGAGTTTAGTTAGACATTTTAATGGCGCGTCAAAGATAAGAAATTGTTTTTTACACAAAGGAATGTTTTTTAGAGATTGTCTAAAAGGACGCGCCCTACTGCTTAATTATTGTATTAAGTTGAGTGTTAATCTTTAAAATTTGTTTGTAGGTATGGGTAAGCTCTCTTAATGCTATTCTTATGCTATAATTCGCTATGCCCTACCTCTGTAGGGCATAGCGAATCTTCGCTCGTATTGTGCTGCCCGTCCTGGGAAGGACCTCCACCCTATAGAATACCGCAGCCAAATGACCTCCGTATCCGGTCGTGTTTCTGTTGGTGAGTAGGGTCTCCGGACCTCGTGGGATAGGGTTGGGCCGGCATGGCAGTGGCAACTGACAGGTAACTAACCAGTTACTTGCCGGTTGTCATAGCGACTGGGGCTTCTCTTTGGCTTTAGCCATCAGTTCAGTTTTGTCCATCAGGCGTAGGGAAGCCATTATGTCGAGCTACTATAAAAAAAATGCGAAAAAGCAGTGGTGGGGCATGTTATTTTAGATCAGACGGTCTCTACCTTCAATGTTTTTGACTTCAAAAGTGGCAAGAGTATTTCTTACTTATTCAAACAGTCTACATTGTTGACGGAGTTGATTACCAATACGACAAACATTTCCAATCCCTTTCTCATTTTGATTTGTTCGGTACATCAATGAAATTGAAGTCCCATCTATATGGAAGCACAATCGCCGGGCACAAAAAGCGATGCTTTGAAAAGCGCAGAAATATTTTGTAAGAATCATTTTTATTCTCGACCGTCGGTCGTATACAGAGGCGCGTATAACGAACCAACCGGAATGACTTTATGAAAATAAAAAGATGATTTTTATGTGTTCATAAAAATTTCTCCATTACGGGAGAGTGATGTGTCATAAAAGATATTGTACCTGGCGTTATTTTGAGTATCTACGATTAAACCTACTTGATGGCATATCGTTGCGAGGAATCGACAACGGAGGCGGGTTGTGAAAGGCATGCGATTATATAGGTGATAAGGCAGCGAATTCAATTCTCAATCAGGCCAAATTGCACAGGGTTTGAACCCCGCGTTTATTGCACCAAAATAATTCTATAATCTACACGACCTTTGACAGAATGGTGTAAAATAAATATTTTTTAAAAGTAAGGGTAATTTTAAGGGGACATTTAGGAATTTAAAAAAAATCTTTTATGTTTATACATTAATAGATTACAGTAAAATACTTAAATAAAACAATGTGCACGAAACCCTCTCCACGCGAATCCAACTCGCTGGTTTTATCATAATAACATTTTATCTACCACTTAGTTCCTACCTAACCTACTTATTCATTTCTCGACAGAATAACCAAGTACATTTTTCATACCCGAACCGGGTTTCGAAGCGGAGACCATTCTCCTCTTAATCTTTACACTACACCACGGAAACAGGAAACTACACTCGCCGTATCTGACCATTAGCTCCAAAACAAATGAAACAGGTTAATTAAGCAAACAAGTTTCCGGTACACGGGGTCATTTTAATTCCCCTCCACAACCCGCCTGTTCTAGGCCGAAAACAGGACAAAAGGGATAGATTTCCCCGGCCGGCTCTAAAGCGGGGCACATTGTACGAACTTGGCCCTTCGCAATGGCCCAGGCTCCTATAGGGTCATTCCGAACGTATATTGTGTGGCAGGCTTTGTTTGAACCTGTATTGTTAAGTTTGTGGTTTTCTTGGTAAGTACTTGTTTATGTTTGAGAGAGGCTCTAAACTTGATGGTCAGTAACACATTAAAAATATCACACAACATCACATACATTGCTCCGATCCCAAAGTAAGTAGCTTAAGCACCTGTGTTATGGATATCAGAAAAACGACGGTACCACAAATATATAGGTACCTACTTAAATACAAATAAAAAAACACCCAGACACAGAACAAACATACATATACATCACACGAGTGTTTGTCCCGAGTGGGAATTGAAGAAATTATTCTTGATTCAGAAGGCAGGGGTCACTACTAAGTGAGCGGTGGCTCACTGCTCGATGCTACTGGCTCGGTGGAGCCAGTAGCATCGAGAAGATTATGTAGACTATTTTTTGACGTCATCTACCTCTGCCTTTTGAGCTAAGTGTCGTGGGATCGATCCCCGCACAGTACAAAAGTTTATGTGCGTGAACATGTCCGTTTGTATAGGTCTGGGTTTTTACTATGTATAATATCTATTAATTTACAAAAAAGAAGTATCTAAGTAAGTCTAACAGTAGTCTAGGACCCTTAGTACAAGCTGCGGCTTAGTTTGAGGATAGATGGCAATGCCAGCGAGGCATAATAAAAATTGAATGAACATATCAGACAACATCATGAAATATGAAGCAAACAGTACATAGAAGGCCTTAGGATTACAAGCGCAAACTGATAATTTCAGGTTTCAATTTTTTACTATTTCCAACTGTCAATAGTTTTCATTGCTGCATTGACGATTCGGCATACCCGACGAAAGGATAAGAAAGGGATAATCTTGCTAAGACTATCTTGCCAGTCATGGACCGTAAATGATTGATATAGGATAATTAATATTTGTCTGTGTGATTTCCGGATTTAGAATAGAACCACCCCGTTTAATCCCGTGGTTGCCGTAGAAGATGACTAAAGGTAGACTTTCGATCAGAGCGGCTCCGGCGACACTAACGGAGCGATAGTAACGCGGCGATAGAGCGATAAATAAAATAAATAAATAAATAACCCAAGACATGCCACGCTGGGCCACACAGCGCCACCTAGCCCCAAACTAAGGCGAAGCTTGTACTAGTGGTACTAGACAAGTGATAAACTTACTTAGATACATTTTTTTTTGTAAATAAATACATATTAAGTATACATAGAAAACACCCAGACCAATACAAACAGACATGTTAAATGACAATTTTCATTGGGAAAGATGGTGATGTACCTATACATAAAAAAACAATATCTGCAAGTGAAAAATCGCAAGCAAATAGCATTAAATAAAATTTTAAACCCAGCGAATACTAACTATACAATTAGAGAGAAAGAAAAACAAACATACAGAATTAAAACCGATTTGTTGCCATGGCAACGGGCCGGAAATTAATACCGACTTTACCGTACTCTGGTTTTGATTTGAAACGCAATTTACTGCGCTTTGTAATAAATTAGTCTTGAATATTTCAGCAAGAGCATCGGTGGCACAGTGGTTAAGGCTTTCATTTATATCGGAGCGGTTTAACCCTTTGACGACTACGGGGACACGGGGATCCCATGCCAAAAACATAAGATAACTAAATAACTATCATGGGAATCAATGTAGTTTTATTTTAAATTGGTTTTTGATAGTATTACTTCATTATTTATTGTTGTCAATATAACATTTGACATGTCAACCATTTTCTATGGTCATGGGAAGTTGACCGTCCGCGTGGCGCGCAAAACGAAAACTTTGCGATGATGTCTCGAGGTGTAATAATAGTTTTGAATACTTTGTATTATGATATATTTATTCGTTGGTTAGTTTGTTGTATCATATGTTATTATAAAATAAATGTGCATGTCGAGTACTTTGCTACATAGCTGTGAACATAAAGGGACATCGGGGTCCCTATGGCCCGTGAGGGAATATTTTTGTATACATATTGCAGTTACATTTTTTTGCTATTATCATCATCGGCTTCTCGCAACCACTGCTGGACATAGGCTCTTTCATTTGTACGCCACTTTACTTGATCCTAGGCTTCTCGCATCCAGCATTTACCAGTAATTTTGATCAAATTGTCGCTCTATCTACGTTTGCCGAGAAGCGGTATCAACTCTAGAAGTCGTGTATCTCAATGGTTATCGGTTCTGTGTTCTGTGGCTGATATGGCCAGTCTACTGCCCTTTCTGCTTACTAATTAGTAGAGCTATATCGATGGCCTTAGTTCTCTGTTGGATCATCTTGTTTCGGATCCGATTCAGCAGAAAGATGCCGAGCATAGTCCTTTCCATAGCTCGCTGAGCAATTTTCAGCTTGTGAGTTAGCCATACCATAATTGCCCACGTTTCGGCTACGTATGTCAGAACCAATGGGACGCACAAATTGAAGATTTTCGTATTTAGGCACTGTAGGCATCGACGACAAACGCTGCCCCGCCTAGCTGAATTCTTCATTATTCAATTCATCTAAAAGCAGTTTTCACCTAATTGTAATGTCTGCCCGAGATACACCTATTTTTGACCAACTATGAAGATGGCGGCGCTGTGTACAGCAAACGATTCAGGGGAACATGTTTATTGAACATGGTTTTGGTTGATAGTTTTAGCCAAGTTCATCCGTAGGTGCGCATAGAAGATTCGGCCAGTTCATTCAGCATCTGTTGTAGGTTCTACAGCGATTCTAGCATTATGACGTTGTCGTCTGTAAATCGGAAGTAAGATATGTGTTCGCCATTTAGCTCAATGCTAAGTCCGTCCCAATTCAGCGTCTTGAACATATGGTCTAACTAATGCATTAGTGAACAGTTTCGGGAAACGATATCCCCTTGTCTCACTCCTTGATACAACGGAATAGGTCATGTTTGCTGATTCTGTACTTGGATGGACATGATGGGGGCTATATAGAGACATCTAATCACTGGGATGTATCGCTACTCTACGTGGTATCGGTGCAGGGATCCCAAAACAGACCAGATTTCAACACAGGGGCTGATAATGCTCTCTATTATAATTATTTTTCATTTATATTTATAACTAATTTGTAAAATAACTACCATGTTTAATTAATTAATATGTTAAAGTATGATATATTTTGTAAAACCCCCAAAAAAATTAATGAATCTTAAAAATTTAAAGAGAAGTTATACAAGCAAAAAGTGACCGTCACCGACCATAGGGACATGTGTGTCCCAGAAAAAAACTGGAAAACTATAACTTATTTCAGTATTTTGATTTAGAAATATGTTTTTTAGGAGCCCTATGAACCATCCTAACTAGTCAAAATGATTGATTTACCTCCCATAACCTTATGGTCCTGAAAGGGTTAAGCTTCTTCGTCATTATCATCAGCATATTGCAGTCCACTGCTGGACATAGGCCTTTCCAGTGGTTCACCACCTATGGTAAACTCCTGGAGGATGTACCCATAATCGCCACGCTGGGCAGGCGGGTTGGCGATCGCAGGGCGTAGCTTCTTGCTCCGGTGACGCTGCTGCCGGTCATCGGCCTGTGGTATTTAGCTACGCCTTCTATCGTGATGGTTTTACCACCACCAGTCGGTTTGCCAGAGCCTCGTTTGTTGTTCGTATATACCTTCATATGAACATAATATTCATAAGTCATATTTCCTGTACCAACTGGTACATGTTATGTAGTTTTAATTAATTGTTATGGAAATAAAAGTGGTTGTTTCACCAGTTTTACACTGAAGCTAATTTTACTAAGTAATGTGTTGCCTATTAATTGTAAACTAATTAATTAATTATACACCATACTTGTACGTTAACTAGGTTGATAAGAAATACTTTGTTTATAATTGACTGGCCTAGTGCCTCAATTGGTAGTGACACCGGTCTTTCATATCTTTAGCTGTTATTATCATCATCATTACGTTGCATACGTCCACTGCTGGACATAGGGATTCCAGCAGTGGACGTGGTGGGGATTCATGGTCAAAGTCAAGTTAAATAATCTTGATTCGTACAGGCTTTTTAAAAACATTTACAAATCGTCACAGAACCAACCATCGTTTATCGTACTATTCGTCACAGTATACAGTAGTCACCACCCTGGGCATGCGGGTTGGTGACCGTAGTAGGTATATTTGCCCAGGTACATGCTGCTCCCCGTTCCCTGATTTTCCTTTAGTCGTCTTCCTGTCAAAAACATAACAAAACTTTATAGTAGAACAAAAAATTCATCATCATCAATAGCTTATTGCAGTCTATAGCTGGACATAGGCCTCTCCAGTTGTTCGCCACTTAGGGCCAACATCTGGAGGATATACCCATAATTGCCACGCTGGGCAGGCGGGTTGGCAACCGCAGGGCATAGCTTCTCGCTCCGGTGGCTCTTCTGCCCATCATCGGTCTATGGTAGGTATTTAGCTACGCCTTCAATGGTGATGGCTATACCGCCACCAGACGGTTGCCAGCGCCTCGTTTGTTATTCGGCAGGATGCACCACGGGCAGGTGAGGTTGGCTTGGAGCGAAATAATGATAGGCCGCTCCCTTACATCGTACATACGCTCCATTGCATGCGTGGCATTCTCTACCAGTCAACCATTGGGCGAGCCAGAAAACTTAAATAATATGTAGGTACAATATATTATGTATTTAATTACAAAGAAAAATATCTAAGTAAGTTTATCAGTAATTGTCTACTAGTATTAGGTACGCATACTACAAACTTCGACTTAGTTTGGGGCTAAATGGCGATATATGGCCGAGCATGGCATGTGTTGGGATATTTATTTCATTATTTAAAGAAATACAGGACAGACATCCAGACATTTCACACAGTCACCCCCCAAATCCGAAACGTTACCAAGTCATATATCCTACCTGGTTGTCAGAACTCCGCGTTTCAACGAACTTGCAAAGGCCTAGTAAATGATTAATGTAATTTTAATGGCGCATTGTTTATACCGCGCCGCGGCTGAAAATGCCCGAGATATCTTTTATTAATGTACATCAAGATAGGCCCGTTAAGTGATCCGCCGATGTGAGGCCTTGCGATATCGCTTTTTGATAAAATAGCCTTTTTTTCACGGGAAAAAGGTATTTTTTTATCTTAGATTTAAGAATAAGAATGCTTTATAATGGATGTAAGGGAGCGATCTACCATCTTTTCGCTCCAAGCCAACCTCACCTGCCCTAGGTGTACTCGTATTCTGCCGAATAACAAACGAGGCGCTGGCAACCGACTGGCGGCGGTATAACCATCGCAATTGAAGGCGTAACAAATACCACAGGCTGATGACGGGCAGCAGCGTCACCGGAGCAAGAAGCTACGCCCGGCGATCGCGAACCCGCCTGCCCGGCGTGGCGATTATGGGTATATTCCCCAGAAGTTTGCTTTAGGTGGGGAACAACTGGAGAGGCCTATGTCCAGCAGTGGACTGCAATAGGCTGATGATGATTGTTGCGGCTGGAGCTGGCGTCTATGGAGGTGTGGGTGGAATCAAAACAAACGGGAAACCACAAAAACACTTTTAATGTCCAGCCGCGATGGACTGTATACCTTTTACTTACTTCACAAACAAACGCAATAATAAAAACCATAGCAACAAAATTCTCTTCAAAAACTGGTAAAAAGGTAAAATCATATAAAAAGGTCGTTGTGTCCGCAACAATGATGATGATGATGTATGGGTAAAGCCGGGTACCATGAATGATAGGAAAAAAAAACACGTCTCACTTCAATTGAACTCTAATAAAAGTGTACGTACTCAGTTAAAAATCAAACAAGCCCATTCCGGGGCAAATGTCTCGCATCACCGGATTTTAGGGTTACACAATGAAACGGATTTACCTCTTTTTTTTAGTAGCTCGACTTGTCCTACCTATTAATTCGTCGTAAACAAATCAATATTTCAATCCATCTCATCCAGTGGTTGTCGTAAAAACGACTAAGGGAAGATCAAGAAACGGGCAATGATTACTTGGGTACAAATAAAACCTACTGCGGTCACCAACCCGCGTGCTAAGCGTGTTGACTAAGGCAAAACCCCTAATTTGCCCTCCCCGGACCAGGAGTGCCGGCCGCTTATCATCTGCGGCTGGCCAGGGCAGGCAGGGATGTGGCCGTATGCTTCGGCGCTACCCGTATCCCTGCAACTTGCTGCCCACTGGCGACACAGGGGGGTTTAGTGGGTATGCCCTCCCTTTTTGGCAGGTGTGAGTCCCACACACCATGCCGCCTCCCCCCGGAGACGGCATGAAGGTGCCTAATGCATTCCCCTCTTTAAAAAAAAAGGCAAAACCCCTACAATAAAAATTTACATCTTGCTTGCTCATGCACGTAGACCATGTTTTTTTCCGCGGGGGGTTACAGATAAAGAACACAAATCACAACTCTGTCCGCCTAGACACCAGGTGGCACCACCGTAATTAACGTACGTATTTTTTTCAACGTAGCTCGATATAATGGCTACCCTACACCTGATAGAAAGCGAAAGAGAAGCCCAAATCGCAGTGACAACGGGCAAGTAACTGTTCAGTTGCCACCGCCATGCCGGCCCAACCTTAAGCCCGCACGAACTCCTGATACCCTATTCTCCGGCAGAAATACTATCCGGAAATCATTTGACTGCGACATCTATAGGTCCCCGGATGGGAGGCTCATTCCGAGCGAATATTCGGCATGCCCAATCTCTCTTGATCTGAATCTCTGCCCAAATCATGAAAAAAAAAACAAAACTAACAATAAAAAAAACATCTAATCAAGTAAAATTCGCGAACGCCAGTAAAAATATGAAACGCTAAATATACTGAACCCCCACTGTTCGACACGCCCCGCCGAATATTTGATAGTCACGCGAACTGGAATAAAATGGAATTATTCCATAGAATTATTCCATGTATTCATGAATTCGTATTTGGAACGTAACGTGTTGGTATTGGTCCGTTCGTTATTGATTTTTTGTTACGAATGCCCGTTACAATTAGCGGGTTAATTTTAATACGAATCAATAACCGATAAGTACCAAGGACTCTCAGTCGAGCTACTCAGCGAGCTATGAAAAGGCTATGCTTGGCGTTTCTCTGCGGGATCTCACCTGACATAAGATGACCCGACAGAAAACCAAAGTTATCAACATAGCTCACCGGCTTAGTAAGCTGAAGTGGCAGTGGGCTGGCCACATCAGCCGCAGAACCGATAACCGTTGGGGTAAACGAGTTCTGATGTGGATGCCGCGTCGGCAAACGTAGTGTAGGATGCCCTAAGGAAAGGTGGAGTGACGATTTGTGCAAGATACCTGAGGCTGAGAGAGGCCCAAGATTATTTAAAGTGGCAACCAACTGAAGAGGCCTATTGTCCTGTTGCATTAGATTTTTTTTATGAAATAAGGGGCAGACGAGCATACGTCTCACCTGATGGTAAGCGATAGCCGCCGCCCATGTACATCTGGAACATCAGGAGTTACAGCTGCGCTGCCGGCCTTTAAGAAAGAGGTACGCTCTTGACATCGGTAGATGTTTGCAGGCTGATCATAGTGATCATCATATTCAGCCGTAGGGGATCTGCTGTAGGACATAGGCCTCCCCCAAAGACTTCCACAACGGCCGGTTGCAAGCTGCCCGCATCTAGCCCCATCCTGCTACTTTTATAATGTCGTCAGTCCACCTCGCTGGAGGGCGTCCCACGCCGCGTTTTCGCCGAAAGGTCTCCAGTCCAAAACATTTCGGCCCCAAATGATATCGGATCAAGTTAAATAATAATAAATAAATAAATAGCCTTAAACTAAGCCAAAGCTTGTACTATGGGTACTAGACAACTAATAAACTTACTTAGACACTTTTTTTGTAAATTAATACATATTATACATAGAAAACCCCCAGACAAATACAAACAGACATGTTTATAAACACAAATGTTTCTACTATGAGGAAATCGAACCCACGACCCTTGGCTTAGGAGGCAGAAGGCACTACTGCCAATCGAGCCAATGATGATGACTTGTACTAGTAGCAATTGTATTATACTTGTAAACAAACGACCCACACAAACTAGGCTGGTGAAATAAACAAGAGTCCGCAGCTCATTAGTCGCTAGCAGAAGTTAATCAATTTCCAAGGCGGTCCCGGCAGTACAGAGCCTGCTACATGTCAGAGTTACTAAACACATTACGACAGACATATCACGATAACACGCCAGAGATGGGACTACGTGTTTATGTTATAGCTATCTATGTTTACTCAGAAACTAGCTGTGCCGGCGCCGTCCCACGCGCGGATGTCGGGTTTCAAAAATAACGGACTTTCATAAAAAGTGTCTACATTTTACGTTAGACCTCTAGCAATATATTATAGTGAAAACTGTATTCAATTCCATGCAGTAGTTTTCGCGTGATGCGCGTTCAAGCATACAGATAAAACTTTCTCCCGTTTTCCCAACACTTGCCTTCACTGCTCTGCTCCTATTGATCGTAGCGTGATGAAAAGTATACCATAACCTGTCCAGGAGTATGAAGAATAATTGTACCAAGTTTCGTTAAAATCCGTTGAGTAGTTTTTGTTTCTATAACGAACATATAGACAGACAGACAAAAATTTTACTGATTGCATTTTTGGCATCAGTATCGATCACTAATCACCCCCTGATAGTTATTTTGAGAATTATTATATTGAATTTACAGAATTGACTTATCTACAGATTTATTTTAAGCATAGAAGAAGAAAACAGGATATTTTCTTTATCGGGTATGCCTTTACGTATATCTACACACACGGCACTGGCACGCACCTAGAGCATATGGGACTCACTCGTTTCTAGCGTTTATTATAATTATAGGCGCAGTGGTCCATAACGAACTATATTTAAGGGGGGTCGGAAAGCCCGGAGGGACTCTACTCAAGACTCAACACCAACTAGATCTATTCTAACTGGTGGGTTTCTTGTGGCACTTCTTCTCATTAGGCCCTACGTCAAAATGTCAGGATTTCTTTTTACTTTTTTCAAAAGTAAATGGTTGAGCTCACATTAAACATATGCAATTTCAAAAGGGTCTTTCTAGACAAAACTAACTTGTTAATCAATGCAGAAATTACAGGCTAGGATTCGGTTTCATGTGGAGAGGTCATAATCGTAAACTTTATAGTCGACCCTAAATTGACATTGTTATAACGACAATTAACTTGTTAATTTGCAAATGTGGACACAGCATATTATAAATCAAAGAAATAATTAGGTCAATTGGACCGTTTATGCAATGTTGTTGTAAAAATTTTATGCGAAAAATATGAGAATATGAAGCCTATGTAGCAAAGATTCAGTACGGTGACCTAAAATAATACATAACATCACATTGCTCCGATCTCAATTTGTTGACATTGTCTGATAACCGCCGCCCATGTACATCTGCAACATCAGGAGTTACAGCTGCGCTGCCGGCCTGTCGGTGTGCGTAAACACAAGCGCACTCTCCGTTCTTCCTCTCTCATCATCATCATCTTCTTCTTCTTCAGCCTGTAGCCACCCAATGCTGAGTGTAGGCCTCTTCAAGTGCACTCCATCCCTTGCGGTCTTGGGTCTTCCTCATCCAGTCTCTCCCGGCAATCCCGATCAAGTCATCGGTCCAACGCATAGGTTGCCTGCCCACACTTCGGCGTCCAGTACGAGGTCTCCATTCGAGCACTTTCCTACCCCATCTACCATCCTGTCTACGGCATATATGGCCCGCCCACTTCCATATCCGCTGAGCTATGATCTTGGCGATATCTTTAAGTTTTGTTCTACTCCGGATGATAGTGTTTTTGATTCAATCGCGGAGAGAAATTCCTAGCATCGCCCGTTCCATAGCTCGCTGCGTTACTCGGAGTTTATTAATGTGCTGCCTGTCATCATCACCATCATCATCAACCATCCACTACTGGACATAGGCCTCTCCAGTTGTTCGCCCATTAGAGCAAACATTTGGAGGATATACCCATAATCCTCTCTCATAATCCTATAAAACTATAGTTCAACACAACCGGAGAGAGACCATATGCAGAACCAACAATCACAGGATATAATAATTATTGGGATGAAATGATAAATAAATAATTTGAGTTAGAACCAGTGAAACATTAAACGCGAGTAACCGGAATTGAATATTTGTTTGTCGGAAAGCTTTGTTCGGGCGATCGGATCGCAAATCTATTGAGGAACGAACTAGTGTTGCGGAACTATCGAATTGAAGTTTGACAATTGATATTCATCTGAAGAACACGAGCCTATCGATAGAGATGTAAGGGAGACAGGGAGATATCATCTTTTCGCTCCAAGCTATCCTCGACTGCCCGTAGTGCATTGTGCTAAATAACAAGCGAGGCTCTGGCAACCGACTTGTGGTGGTATAAACCACGTGTAGATAAATACCACAAGCCGATGACGGGCAGCAGCGTCACCGGAGCAAGAAGGTCCCTGCGATCGCCAACCCGTCTGTATGGCGATTATAGGCAACGCCGTAACGAGCTTACTCCTATTTAAAAGGCCGGCAGCGACCCCAGAACTCGATTTCAGTTGCCATGGGCGGTGTCGATTGCTTACCATCAGGCATCACATTTGCTCTACTAAATAAATCTATCTATACTATCTATAAATTTGTTATTCATGACGAAAAATACTATAGATTAGTATCGATATAATGATGCGGATTGATAGCTGACCATCGATACGCTATGGATAGTCGACCATCAATCGGCAACACTACAGCAAACACATGAAATAGAGAGAATTAGTATTCGGATCGCACAGCTATTTGCTAATTAATAGTGAAATTATTGCATTTAGACATTTCACACGAATCGCATATTTTGTAATATAATTTCATGGAAATGTAACCATTTAAAATTTCAAATGCAGATCTAAGTTGTAATATTGTTTTTTTCACTTTTTTCTTTCCGAGGCGGTAATGAGTCCCACATACCCCGTTCCGCTCCCCCGAGCGGCGGGCATGCCAAAATGCATTTAAACTGGTTTAAAAAAAAAGACATATTATACTCGTATGAATGAGCTGTTGATCGATTGACGAATATAAAAATCTAACCTATCAAACAGATAGCAATAATTTCCAATACACCAACTTCGCGACAAGCTATCTCTTTTCCTCCACGCCCCAACTTGCCAACTCCCAGTTGTAACTTCGCCGACTCGAGGCAACATTGTGATAGCTCGCGACATCGTTGCGAAGTTTACGGGACAATCTGGTTAGCATCATTGTTGGCTGTGATGCCATCGGTTGCATATCGAATGGCGATAGTTGTGTTACATCGGATAAATTTATTGATTTAACGATTCTGCTCGGGTAAGTGTGTCCACGGAATACTATTAATATTATCACTACATAGTATACATAGTGGGTGGACCGATATTAATAGAAATAGAAAACGTTTATTATTATTGGACATCACGTACACAGTAGACAGACATTATACTAAAAAAACATAAACAGAGATAAACACATAATAGGTACTTGATATTAGACCGGACAAGACCGTTGCGACGTCCAAAACAAAATGGCCTCACTCAGCATTAGGCCGTGGCTCCCGTAGAAGCCACGGCGCTGGTTTTCAGTGAGTCCTGCTGAGTGAATATTAAAATTAAATGAAGTGAAAATACCTTTATACACATAGACTTAAAATAAGCACTTAGGATTCGTCAAGTAGGTTGATAATGATGCCGAACAACGTCAAGCCTTGAAACTCTTTGTCAGAGACAGAATTCGCTGATAGTGTTGCGGACAGAACGACCTTTTTTATATACGTTTACCTTCTTAATAATTTTATATTTGGAAGTGTTTTGTTGCTACGAGTATGGTTTTGTATTATTTATTGTTTTGAAGTTATTGTCAGTAGTTATACAATCCACCTGCGGCTGTGCGGCAAATATAGTGTTTTGTGGTTTCTCCGTTGTTATTTTGATTGGTTCCACACCCCAGACGCCAGCTCCAGCCGCAACAGATAGATATAGCTAATCTTCAGATTATAAAGGCGTAAGTGAAACGGTTACTGATGGGTAAACGCCCTCGATCGCCACATCAGGCTATCAAGCGCTACCGTCATTCTCCTGCCCTTATCCTGCTCTAAGTGGGGTCGGCACAGCTTGTTTTCTCCTTCCACTCTTCTCTATCAGCCGTCATCTCCACACGCACACCTTTGACACGCATATCATTTCTCACACAATCCATCCATTCCTTTTTAGGTCTTCCTCTTCCTCTATATCCTTCCACATTCATACTCAATACTCGTCTCGTTAAATGCTTTTCATCCCTCCTCATAATGTGCCTAAACCATGCTAATCTGCTACTCCTTAACTTTTCTGTCACTGGCGCTACCTTCAGACTTCCTCTGATATATCAGCAAGTTAGGGCCAAGCGCTACCGATTTACCGAAAAAAATATAGACAACAGGTATCATATAGAAAAAAATAATGACAATTAAGACTCATTTATGTTACTATGTGCCTAATTAGCTACGTACCTACGGACTTAGATCCGCGGCCAGTGTAGCCGGCGAGTGCTAGCTCAAGAGCGCTCGTTGGTCACGCGCGCTCAAAGCGATAGCCGCCAGTTATCGGCGCCATGTTTGAGCGCGGCTCGAGAGCGGCGCCTCCACACCACTCCTGAGCGCTTTGTGATCGGGTAACTAGTTATAATGGGTTATGTAACATACGACTAGTTTGACTGCACCAATGAACTGTCTAAAAATCATTGCTGGAATCATTTACCAGTACCAAGTAAGGACCCAACTGCGCTTCACTTTGAGTATACAAGAGAGGTAGGGCATAGCGAATTTTCGCTCGAGTTGAGCCGCTCGTCCGGGGAAGGACCTCTACCCTATAGAACACCGCAGCCAAATGATGAGATGATGAGTCGTGTTTCTGCCGGTTAGTAGGGTTTCCGGAGCTCGTGGGAAGTTAGGGTTGGGCCGGCATGGCGCCCTCTGCGGCGTGCCGAAGGCTCTATTTAGGCGTCCTCAGGTCGATGGCCCTCTATGGGTCACCGGTCTGGGCCGGCGCCATTACAATGGAGACCTCCCGCGCGCTGTGGAGGGCCCAACGCCCCCTCACATTGAGGGCCATCCGCGGATATAGAACTATATCCGCGGATGCCGCCATCGCGATTGCTGGGTCCCTACCCTGGGACCTAGACGCTGCCGTACTCGCTGCAGTATATCTGTGGCGAGCCGAGCAGCGGTCGCGGGGCCTCCGGCCTGCGCCCGCCGAGGTCGGAGTGCAAAGGGTGGCCGTTGAGGCGGAGGCGCTCGCAGTATGGCTTGAGCGCCTCGAGGCCGCCCCCTGGGGACGCCGCACCACTCAGGCCATTGGCCCCATCTTGGAAGAGTGGATGCGGCGCCCTCATGGAGTGGTGACGTACCGGCTGACCCAGGTCCTCACGGGACATGGTTGCTTCGGCCGGTACTTGTGGAGGATCAGGCGTGAACCTGATCCTCTATGCCGTCACTGCGACAGTGGCTCGGAGGACACGGCAGAGCATACGCTTCAGCATTGCTCTGCCTGGGCCAATGAGCGCTCCGTCCTCGTCACTGTCGCACAGGACCTCAATCTGCCGCAACTCTTGCGGCAGATGACGGCGTCGAAGGAGGCCTGGCGAGCGATGCTCGCATTCTGCGAGACAGTGATCTCGCAGAAGGAGGCGGCGGAAAGAGAGCGTGAGGCCGCGGTAGACGCGCCCGCTCTACGCCGCCCCCGGCCCGGGCGTCGCCGGAGGGCATACAACGCATCGTATGCCCTCTGAGCCTCTCCTTCGTGCCCCGAGTGGTGAGTGCGGGGGCGCGATCCACTCATAGGGGCGTAACGGTGTGGTGGGTGCAGCCACTCCGTTGCACGAGGTCCGCCTGGGGAGCACCCTATTGCTCCCCGGAAGCCGGGGGTAGGGGTATTTGCCCTCCCCGGACCAGGAGTGCCGGCCGCTTGTCATCTGCGGCTGGCCAGGGCATGCAGGGATGCGGCGGTATGCTTCGGCGTTGCCCGTGTCCCTGCAACTTGCTGCCCACTGGCGACACAGGGGGGTTTAGTGGGTATACCCTCCCATTTCGGGAGGTGTGAGTCCCACACACCATGTCACCTCCCCCCGGAGGTGGCATGACGGTGCCTAATGCATTCCCCTCTAAAAAAAAAAAAAAAAATGGGCCGGCATGGCGGTGACAACTGACAGGTAACTGACTAGCTACTTGTCCGTTGTCACAGCGACTTGGGCTTCTCTTTCGCTTTCCATCAGGCGTAGGGAAGCCATTATGTCGAGCCACTATAAAAAAAAAATCTCCCAGTAACCTCTAAAATTATTGCTTCCCTACATGTTAGGCCGCCTACTCAGGTGGTAGAAACTTCAAAAGCATTGACGCGAGGCCGAAAGCCATTACAGCGAAGCCACAGGCCGAACTCCTAGAGCAAATCCCGGAGTGTCCAGGACGCAGACTAGCTCGAACCAGTACGTGCAATGCATGTCCTCGTTTCTCTCGAACCAGTATCCATTAAAAGGCGCATAAAAATCCGTTGTTCAGTTTTAAAGATTTAGACAAACGTAGGTACTGGTAAACAGACAAAAGCGACTTAATTTTATACTTTTAAACGATTAGTGATGCCCGTAACAAACAAACTGCGAAAACTCGGATTAAAAATTATTACATTCATAGTGTAAGCGGCTAAGTTTTTAACTATTTGCCAGAGTAATTGGCGTGTGTACTAAAATGAAGAGGTACTTTTCAATAACCATAAATATAAAAAAAAATCAGAAAAAGAAAGAAATTACTGAAAGCAAGTAAGCAAGCTGAAACAAATAAATAAAATAGTAACTCCTAGTTAATTAAAAGAACTACTTAATTAGGAAAAATAATGTACCTCTAAAGTGCTAATTAGAACAATAAAATACTGCTAAATAGATACTGGTTAAATGACGCGAGTAGGGTTGTCAACTAGGCAAGGTTTTAAAACAAGAATACATTTTTCTTCTAGAAAATTAAATTGTACGTATAATTGTAGTTTCTATAACTTAGCTATTATAATAAATATATTATTAACATTAATGGATCCATTGCTAGATATATATTTCCTACAAAGTACTAGTTACTAGGTATATGAGTAGCTTAGTGACAATCCAAGGATTAGGTAGAGATCCTGTGAACTTGTGAATGCGCAAAAACAACGTTTTTGAAACAAAAACAAAAAGATTCTGTTTTTTATTTGTGCTTGATTTGTGCTTGTTATAATACTTCATCCACGTGGACATTATTTGGAAGAGATTGTTTACCTTCTAGCGATAAGACTTCTCCGAATATTGTACCATAAGATGTCATGTTCTGCATTATTGTATTTTGTGCAATATATAATAAAAAAAATCAATACATGTCCATCTAATAAATCTGGATAAAAGCATTCCCTATTCTATTCTTCCCAGTAAGACCGAATGCCAAAGAACAAAAAGCCGTAACTGTACTAAAAAGAAAGAAAACAGTTGAAGCAAAAATCAAAAGCTCTTTACCGCAAAACTACTTTCGCATCAGACGGCCCTAGAGCCCAATCGTAAAATGCAAAAGGCCCAAACGTTTGGCCCACCATCCCCTCATTATATGCAAATGTCTAGATATTAATAAGCTAGGCGTACCGAACAAACGAAACGCAACTAAAACCGACCCAGCTTGTTATAATAATGACGCCGTATTAAACACTGTTATTTCGGAATTCGCCGTTCGTGGGTTACGCCGTTATACATGACGTGTATACCATTTTTGTTGGACTAAATAAAGCGGAGTTATTTTAATACTAATGTAGGACTCCTTAGGCGGAATAGTTTTGCTTAATTCAATTTTAGATCCTGACTTTTTGTTGCATTTTTGCGGCGTTCAATTGCATTTCGAACATGTTAAGTTGGAGATTCCCGTGGCTGAACGTCGTAAAACTTATGAAAGGCTTGGCGAGTGGAATTGACTGAAATTGGCAGTATGAATTATGAAATGTGGTTGCTGGCTTGGTGGTAACCAACTAGCTCCTGAATTATGGACTACTTAAAAATAATTTATACAATTTTTTTATGCCTAATAAACTTTTTTTTATTTATAAGTCGCTGTGGCAAAGGACAAGTAATTCATTCAACAAATTTTTAGTTGCCACTGCTATGCCGGCCTATAAGGTAGCTTTGGCTACCGACTGATACCGCAACGTGACCGGAGTTACTACAGGGATTTCGCCGAATGTGTGGTGATTGCCAGTCAGGTAAGTAAACCAGTGGATGAGAAACTGAGCTCTCAGGAAGTTTAGTTTAGACGTTTATGATACCCATACCCAAATTAAAGTCTGGGATATAGTCTCTAGGGCACACAAAACCACATGTAGTGTAGTCATCTATTTATCTCAATCTTCAACTCCGGCTCCTTTCTTATTCCTTTTAGTCTTATACACAGTCCCTTACTTTCCATTTGTGGAATTCCATACCTTCTAGTATGTGTACTACGAAAATCGAATCAATTCGTATAGGTCACGCCTGTGAAATATATACAACAATATACGACGATAAAATATAATCATGTGACGTTATTTCATAGGACCTAAGCGCACAAATCAAATTATGCCCAAACAATATTGGACGTACCTAAACAAGGTTGTCACCTCGTCCTAGTTTGAAGCGCACATTCAAATTGAATTAAGTATGATGTATGATTTTAGACTTTATTTCTCTTCAAAGGAATACAGGCATTACGCGTGTTTACCTCAAATAATACAATAATGAAATACAATGATACACATTTTCGAGATTACTGAATGCTAGCAATGTAGGTACAAAAATCCAACAAAGGCATTTCGGCTGAATTCAGATGACAATCGTAATAACTATAACTTGTTGTAATGAATTGCAAGCCGTATAGAATATACATAAACGAATGACGTTTTTAACAATGTTTTAGAAAGTTGACCCCTGAATTGACTGTAAATCGAAGTCAGGTTTAAAATCTCTACCACCTCTAAAAGGCTTACCGACCGAATTCGGCTTATAAGCAATCATTTGTCGATTCATGCTGATTTTCTTTCAATTTTTTCATAACCTAACAAAAAATTGATTTGTTAACCAGAAAATTTAAGTATGCTCCAATTAATTTTAATTTTCGTATTCATTTATGTTAAACTAAAGCTAAAATTTATACTGATCAATCATATTTGTTGGACAACCCTTTGATGACTGGGTTTTACTCTTCCAAGAAAAATTGATACGAAAATACAACTGAAAATTGCATTAACAGTATAATCACGTTTCACCAACACCAACGGTTCCACACAAAAATCCAAAAGACATTTTTTCATAAGCTCACTTAAACCTTTTTACAAAAAAGCAATTTATAACGCTGGCCTGTCAGAAAAGAATTATGTACTTCTTTTTTTGGTCACGAGCGAGTTTATAATTTCCCAAAGGTGGCAGCCCTGTGTCACTTCGCAACATGTTGGTATATTATTTATTTATTCGTCTCGCAAACAGGTGTGCCCATGAAGAAAGGCCTGGGTCAGGGATGGCAAACTGCTGACGTCATACGGAGATGTGGCGCATGGGAATGTAAAATGATTTGACAGTGCACGTGGTGCAATGTACAGATGACCACATATTAACCGTTTAGATTCTATATGACATTCTACATGATCGACAAACGTCATGGACGTGAAGTAGTCGCCGTGGCTGAAACCGGCCAGGAAGGCATCATCATCATCATCATCATACAATGACTTCAATAGGCTTTTTTTAGGCTGCTATAGATATAATCACTTGACCTGGCAGTATCTAATAGCATTAACGCATCTCGGCGTCAGATCGGTAAGCGTTCGCTTGCGCTCAGAAAAAAACGCCACTGTAGCCGTTAATAAACGCACATATGATGGGCCTCTTATCTCCCAACTAGATTGACGAGCTCTCAATTCCTATATTGACGAACTCAAAAATGCTTCATACAAAACGGCTAATAAAGGCAAGTGACGTCATATTAGTGTTCGTATAATACATTAAAATGTTTACTTGAAAAATGGTTCATCTCTCCTACCTGGTAAAGTGTCCCACGGTGGGCGCCAGCCTAGCGGGTCAAGCTTACCACAGGCTAAGAAGCTAAAGCCCCAAATTGTCTCTTAGTCGACTCTTACAACACCGGCGCCAAGTCGTAGCTGTTCGGAAATGTATACTTTGTACGTAACGAATAAAATTATAATATTAGCATGGATAATGAAACAGACACAATAATGAGAGGCTTCTTTAATAAAATTCCCAAAGCCCCTTTTAACCCTAAAAGCTATGCAAAGAAATGTCACAGGTCACCGGTTAACAATTTAATTTTACTCGTAAATGTGCCCGACTTTCGGCAGTCAAAGGGTTTGAAAAATTCAAATTACCCAGAAGGAATGTTTAGGGTTTAAATAATAATCACTTTGATGGTGATTTGGTACCTCTATGACAAAATATGGTATATTATAATACATCTATATATCAATTGAATGTGCACAGCACTGCACCTGGTCATAATTGAGGTTTTCTTTAATATAACTCAACTATGCCCGCGGCTTCGCCCGCTTTGCCCCCCATTTTAGGGAAGTGGGGGGTTAGAAATGGGCAAAAAGTAGCCTATGTTACTCTCCATCCCTTCAACTATCTCCACTTAAAAATCACGTCAATTCGTCGCTCCGTTTTGCCGTGAAAGAAAGCCAAACATACAGACAGACACTCTTACCCATTTATAATATTAGAATGGAAGTAATGGATATACCTACTTCCTTTCAAGCAATTTATTTTTATACTATTTTAAGACTCAAATCACAATGTCACTACCGAAGAACAGACGGAGTTCTTCCGTGCTCATGACGCTAGCAACAGTGTTGTTGAAAGTATAAGAGCTTCAAAAGTTAAAGTGAACACCCCCGTTGATAAATAAATAAAGTGATATATCATATCTAAAGCTAACCTACTTACTTCTAGCGCCATATATCACTAGCCGGTAGGTACACTTGATTTACGAATTCACAATCACGTCTCAGCATTTAAACCCCGTTTCTTCACTGCACCGCACACCCATCCATCACCCGATGACGCCTGCAGCGGATTAACACGACATCACATAAATCCACCGTCTAATACACATTTCGCATTTATATATTCTAAGCAAAACAACGGGACACGTGAAAAGAATATGGGACACGGTGTCTCAAAAGTCCTATTTACCCTCCGGTAGCCTTTACCTGAATACTTACCCCTTTACCCCTTTTGCCTTATTTATGCGAGCCCGGCGGCATCGAATAACGCTTACAAAGATCTCTGTGCCGTTTGTTTTGTCATATCGCGGTCGCTTCGTATCGGTTTTGGTGCGACAAAGTGCTCTTTTCTCGCGTGTAGTGTTTCAAAGGTGGCCCGGTTCATTGATACGTTTTTGGAGTGAGAGCATTCAATGAGTAAGTGGCCGGTATTAACAGGGAAAATATTCTTCCATGTATTAGTTTTGCAAATTCTATACGTACAGGTCTATAGGGATGTAAGGGAGCGACCTATCATCTTTTCGCTCCAAGCCACCCTCACATGCCCATAATACATTATATCGAATAACAATAACAATGTTTGTACGAAAGACCGATGACGAGCAGCAGCGTCACCGGAGCAAGGAGCTTCGCCCTGCGATCGCCAACCCGCCTGCCCGGCGTGATAATTATGAGTGTAGCCTCCTAGTGTTTGCCCAAAGTGACAAAGATGATTTAAAGGAGGACATAATCTATCGTATCGAAAAAACGTGCCATAAGGAAGCCATTATGGATTATTTTGATTATAGATCACCACATCTTACCTGAACAAACAATAAAATATTTACTTAAAAAAATATTTTATACGGCTCATTTATATGGAGCATGTTCCAAAATGACTCATCACTCATTCCGCCTGTATTTTCGAATGGCCAAACTATGAAATTCTTTGCCGGGCTCATGGTTTCCTGAGAGGTATAATCTTCCGACGTTCAAGGCGAGAGAGAACCGGTTCTTGCTGGGTGAGCGCGCTCCATCGTAGACTACGATATCGCTTACCTACCATCAGGTGAATTGCAATCACTTTTTCACACTCCACATTTCCCGCTATAAAATCCAAATGGCTCTAAATTTAATTGGCAATTTAACATTAGCTTAAACACGAATACCTCTAAAGACATTTGAGACTGACCCCGCAGGCAAATCTAAGTTATCGCCGACCCATCCACGGAGATCCAAACTTTTATTACTGACGTAAAACCGTTTTTCTGAAAGCGTTTTCGTAAATCCGACGTACACTACCTATTCTCTTAGGTATGGATTTCTTTAAACCTATTCGAGTAATCGCAAAATATTTATCGATTAAATAAAATTTCGACATACACCATCACCTACAAATCCCCCAGTCCCCTAAGACTTATCCAGGAGTATACCTGCTTATAGCAGAGAATCTTCTTTCTTCTTCTTTATCCACCGATTCTGTCCCACTGCTAGATAAAGGTTTGCCCCAAACTTTTCCACAGCAGAAATTAGGGGATTTATAATATTCAAACTGAAATAATCTTTTCTAACTGCAGCCTGTGACTCTGTCTGCTAAATATCCTTGTACATTATTAATTGCCAGTCTGTTAATCTGATATATAAACTTAATACAATGCAAACTTGCAATATTTCGTATAAAATCATTAAATATATCAGATAACATCCCATTATATATCATTCTGTGGTTTTTGTGTGCATTTTTACTATAAATAAGGTAGTGAAATTTTTATAGATCAAAAAAAATAAACCGACTACAAAAGACACAAACGACCAAAACTTTAATAACAGAAATACATACATGAAAAAGTTATATTACATAATATACAAATACAGACAAATAGAGAACCACCTCCTTTTTTGAAGTAGGTTAAAAACATTTACCAAATCGTCCAAACTACCTACATATAATTATATCACTACCAGCTTCCCATATTAGTGCCTCAACAAACAAAGATCGAAACAGTAAGTTCTCAACCGCTCAACTTTAACCAATCAATTTACTCGCCGCGAAAAATCTCGACACAAAATCCGTTTTTCATAAAACACGTTACGCAAACGCCGCCGGCGGCTAAAAATCTTTTATCGGAAAATAAAAATCGCGCACAATTTACTAGCTTTGCCATTTTAATTTCATTATACAATTCTCTGAAGCGTGCTAACCGAATCTGACACTAGAATAAAGACTGACACACCAGCGTAGCATGCGAATTAAAACCGACATTGCATTTATTATTTCTGCTTGATTTATAATTGAAATTTCTGGGTATTGTTATTCAAATTCATTAGTTTTTTATAGTGGCATAGTATAGTAGTAGATAGTGGCTTCTCCTCGCCTGATAGTAATCTTTTTTCTTAATACTTCATATATAAATAGATAACCAGCGTTATATAGTCCCAAACTAAGCCGATTGTATTATGGGTACATACAACACTATTGATAAACTTAGAAAACTTTTTTATAAATAAATACTATAGTGTACATAGCAAACACCCTGATCGATACAAACGGACATGTCCATGGACACAAATGTTTGACTATGCGAGGATCGAACCCGCGATCCCTGTGTCAGAGGTAGGCTACGTTCACACGGCGACTATTCGATTCGATATTTTCTCGCTTACGGGAGTACCGTATACGGGACGGCTGTTCACACGGTGCGAGGCCCACGGTTTTTTCTCGTATACGGTCTTCCCGTACACGTGACAGCCGCCGCGGCGCGCGACGTCTATTCGAAGCAACCTGCCGCCAGTCGTTGAGTGCACACCGACATGGATCCCCGTGTTCCAATTCTTTTATATTGGTATTTGAGGAGGAGGTTTCAGCGCCCTAGAAAATACTGGGTCCGATGGGATTCGATTCGATTTTGATTTTTTTTTTTTTTGTGCGTCTCGTGTACGAGAAACCAGTTTGTCCGTGTGAACTTCTCAACGTAAACGCAAGCGCCAATGAGTATCGCATTCGTTAAAATCGTTTCGATAATCTCGCATTCCCGGTGGTAAGACCCTACGGTATACGGTAAAAAATATGTCTCGAATACGCGATTTTCTCGTATAGACGCCGTGTGAACGATTTTAAAAATTGCTATACAAATTTGGCTGTCACTACGATATTCGATAAAATCTCGTATACGATATACGTGAAAAATGACTCCGTGTGAACGTAGCCGTAGAGTTTCCTACCACTGAACCAATCTGGACGTTGAATAAGTAACCGTTTGGCTCCTACCTCGCATACAAGGGACTCGCTGAGATATCAGCTTTCCACGGGCCGTCCTTTAATCGAAAAAAATCTAAACCTACACACCCTAAAACACTAAGTTCATGTAGAGGTCTTCTTTCGAGTTCACCATTGGTAGGTAAATACATATATGTATAATGTACATTTACGAGTATAAGCCGGCTATTTGCTTGTTCCTTTCAATTTCCGCCCCTATTTCCGATTCGACGCGTTTGCCTAGAAATAGTTAATTCAGATGGCTGTAGTAACTGTTCACTATTTGTAGAGATAGGGTTAGTCCTGGACATTTTTTTAAACAAATAAATTCGGCAAAAAAGAATTCTTGCCTTTGCCGCGTCGTTAAAATGCGTAATTCTTTGGATATTTTACGGATACTATGCACCCCTTTGAACAAGGCGTGAATAAGCATCCTATTGGGCGGTTGCTAGCCCGTTGTCACTGCCACTTCAAAAACCGACTTCAAAAAAAAACACAAACGACCAAAACTAAAAAGCGATAAATAACGTAAGTAATTCTATCCTTAATACATATTATGTGTATAACTATAATTATTTAAATATTCCAATTATCACTTATTTTTGGAGTCGGTGCCAGCCTCTAGGTACCTAACGTAGACTGTTGTTGTATGACGCGCGCGGCCGGCAAATCTACACGACAATATACATTTACATTATTTGTTGGCTGGCACCGACTTCAAAAATAAGTGATAATTGTAATATTTAAATAATTATAGTTATACACATAATATGTATTAAGGATAGAATTACTTACGTTATTTATCGCTTTTTAGTTTTGGTCGTTTGTGTTTTTTTTTGAAGTCGGTTTAATTTTTTTTTTAAAAATAATTTTATTTCTCGATTTTTAGTTGCGTTAATGTGCTGTGAACTTGAATAAAGGCTAATTAATGTCCTTAAGAGTTTTACTTAGGAATGAAAAAAATTGATTAAGTCAACTGAAGACTTTGCAATCTAGAATCAAGCAAATCATTTACCAAATCACCTGCCCTATTAGCCCTGCATAAGTACATACTACTACCTAGTTTCTATCAACCAATGGCAGTACTGTTCCCTAACTCCTAACCGTTAAGGAGTTCTGTGGCTTCATCATCAGCACCAGGTGTTGACGCCCGGAAGCATATACCTGAGTAAAATATGATTACGTAACAAAATCACCATATGAGCATACAATTTTCGGTTGTTGCCCTCAATTTCTCTAGGATCCCATCATCAGATCCTGACTTGGTGATAATGGGACCACCTCGGAAGTGTCCTCTGTCGAACAAAAGAAAACTTTTTGAAATCCATCCATAATTGACGGAAATATCGGTGAACAAACATAAAAAAAAAAAAATATTATACATACAGACGAATTGAGAACCTCCTCCTTTTTTCGAAGTCGGTTAAAAAGTAATATAAATTATCAACATTCTAAATCAAATCCCTTCCCATTCGAACAAAGTAATTAGCAGAACTCGAAAAACATTTGGGCAATTCATCACGACAAATTAAAACAAGACTGAGTTAACAAGGCCATTATTCCATAGGCCGCGATTACCGTTACACAGGCGTAGATAAGAGTCAGATTGTAGATTAGCCTAATAAAACTAAATAACGCCAAGTAAGAAAACAAAGAAATTAGGTGCATTTCTGGCGCCTCGCGAATATTCAGCCCATTTAGTTAAACTAACAACGTAGTTAACATTTTGTTTTTTTTTTCGGTTTTTAACGTCAGCTGAAGTGAGAACCGTCAGTCATATTTGTAAATGGGCCAATGCGAATATTATTCAGGTTTAATAGGCTTTATAAATGGTGTATAATAATAGCCGAGTGAAGTATTATATTAAGTATTATGGGATGTAAGGGAGCGGCCTATCATTTTTTCGCTCCAAGCCAACCTCACCTGCCCGTGGTGCATCCTGCCGAATAACAAACGAGGCGATGGCAACCGACTGGTGGCGGTATAGCCATCACAATTGAAGGCGTAGCTAAATACTAAAGACCGGTGACGGGCAGCAGCGTCACCGGAGCAAGAAGCTACGCCCTGCGATCGCCAACCCGCCTGCCCAGCGTGGCGATTATGGGTATATCCTCCAGATGTTTGCTCTAAGTGGCGAACAACTGGAGAGGCCTATGTCCAGCAGTGGACTGTAATAGGCTGATGATGAAGTATTATGTTGTGTATTAAACGTTGAAAGTAAATATATAAAATGTGTTAAACTTGAGCTCAATAGCTCAAGCTGAAGATTACAATTCCATGTTCATCATCTCCATGATTGGCGATCCTCGAATGTACGCTTTATGAGGAACCTCTTGCAGAACTACGACTTGGGAATCTTCAAGAAACGAGCGTATTCATATCTAAAAGGCCGGCAGCGACCCTAAACTCGGTTAGAGTTGCGGGTGTCCATGGGCGGTGTCGACTGCTTACCATCGGGCATCACACTTGCTCGTCTGCCGCCTCTCGCATAAAAAAACATTATTGTGGAATTTATAATTATTTTTTTTGGTTCGTTACGGTAATTGGTTTACCATATAATATTAAAAAAGCATAAAAGTATGTAGTGTATGTTCCTCCAAGCGGAACCGAATCGATGGTGCTTTGTGGTCTAAAGGGTTGTTTATGGGACAGTGTGACAGTGGCCGCATTTTTCCAGACAAAATGTATTTTCCAAAAAAATGTACACATTCCCGTCGGATCAACCCTTCGGTAAACCACATTGGACGGACGGATCGGTTGTCATAAATACGGGAAAAACAATAGTACAAATAAATAAAGCACAACATACGGGCCTCAGTCGCCCTATAAAAGAGAAGAAGTCCCTAGTAACGACGTAAATGAAACGAGACAGATTAACATTTGAACCACCTGTATTCGCAAATCACTACACTGGCCTGTATGATTCTTCTAGCTATACACGATTGATACCGGAACGTGACCGAAGAAGTGAAGTGTCGCGGGTGTTTTGCCCAGCGTGAGGCAGTCGCAAGACAGATGGGTGAACCGTACGATGCATCGGCTGAAAAGCAGAAATCTCAAGAAGTCTTTTAGTCTAGTCTTACGATACCGTAACGTACGATCTATGTAAGTGTACCTACAGATAGAAATTTCTATACTTGCTGTGCTGGCGGCGTCGCACGCGTGGATATTGGGTTTCATAAATAACGGACTTCCATAAAATGGTACCTAAATTTTAAGATAGACTTCTAGCAATACATTGGTGAAAACCGCATTTAATTCCATAAAGTAATTCTCGCGTGATGTGCGTCAAACATAAAGATAAAAATTTCTGCCGTTTTCTCAACACTTCCCTTCACTGCTCTGCTCCTATTGATTGTAGCGTGATAAAAACTCTAACCTACCCAGGAGTAAGAAGAATAATTGTACCAAGTTTCGTTAAAATCCGTTAAGTAGTTTTTGTTTCTATAACGATCATACAGACAGACAGACAAAAATTATACTGATTGCATTTTTGGCATCAGTATCGATCACTAACCACGTAATCACCCCCTGATAGTTATTTTGAAAATATATTTAATGTACAGAATTGACCTCCCTACAGATTTATTATAAGTATAGAAGATAGATAAATATAGATTTAGATAGATTTATTCCTTTATTCTATACACAAATAACAAACATTATTCGTACGATCCCACTGCACCCAAACAACAGTCTTAATGATTACTCGACTGCCCGTAAACTTCCAGCCAACACTTTAAAATTTGCATAAAAGAGTTGGAAAAATAGCAATAAAAACGATATACACGTACTCTACATTGCAGTTTTGAACTCGATATTAACTGCATTTGACAGACGAAGCCACTAAAACTAACATAACTTACATTGTTTGTGACTTTGGGAACGCTTGTAGGAAAGACAAATACCTATCTTTGTTACTAATATTATATATGCGAAAGTTTGTTTGAATGGATGGATGTTTGAAGTGTGAATGGATAGATGGATGGATGTTTAACAAACATACTTCCTCATTCACGCAAAACCTCAACACATCGTCATCTAGCCCCAAACTAAGACGAAGCTTGTAAACTTACTTAAATACTTTTTTGTAAATAAATACGAGTACATAGTTATACCTACATAGAAAACAAACAGACATGTTCATGATCACAAATGTTGGCATTGTGCGGGAATGGAACCCACGACTAGGGATTGCAATCCGGCCTCATTTTCAATCCGGCCGGATCCGGCTGCATATCCATCAATCCGGCCGGATCCGGCCGGATTGATCTAACCAGGATAACTTAACTTTAGACTGTTAAGGAAATGTTAAAAAAAAAACGATATACATTAGGGTGGTCCTTATTCCTACGAAAAAAATTTTTTTTTTTTTTTTGTGCGGGGCACTACGTAATTTGAATATATACCATAAGAAAATCTTTCATTATTTTTTTTATTTTTTTTTAAAGACATTTAGGGGTCGCTACCAAGGTTTGAATTTTAAGTAAAAACACAAAATCTGTATTGGTTAGATTCATTTATTTTTATAGCCAAGAAATAAAAATATTACAAAATGATTGTTGTAGCTATGAACTAAGATATTTTGTACATATTTGAATTAATTATTTTTAAGATATAAGAGTTAACTTGTTAGTATTAGGGTACTTTTTCCTATACTCTTTTACCAACAAAAGCAAATATTGCTTTTGTTCTTCATTGGATGTAATTAATTTATTATATTCCTCCATTAATGCAACACCGCGCTCAGCTATGTCGTTCACTACTCGCAAAGAATGAACGATATTTTTGGCAGCAATATAATCAGTGTCCTCATTCAGAAAAATTAAAAATTTTGACAGCTGGTAGCGACATCTAAATCTAGACCAAATAAAAAAAAATAAAAGCTTATTTCATATTTAGAGGTATATAATCGAATGAGAAAGTGCCCCGGGGATAATTCAAAAGTCGAAAAATAAGGACCACCCTAATATACATATATACGAATACGAAATCACCTTTATTATTACTAAAAGGAGAGGCCTATATCCAGCAGTGGACTGCAATAGGCTGATGATGATGATTACTAAAAGAAAAATCTTAAAAACAAAACAATCAACTATCTTATCTGATACTATCTAATAATTAACCTTATTTTATCTTACTTGTCACAGTTTGCACTGCCTTCCCCTTTTCTTTAGCAATTGTCCTCTACCTGAAGGTTGTCTGGAAGAGATCGCTCCCAGCGATAAGACCGCCAACATTGTACCTACTATATGTTTGTATGCTCTTTTCTGTGAATGTTTATGTTTGTGCAATAAAGAATATCTATCTATCTTAATTGAGATTACAATAATTATTATTCTTCATAATATTCTTTATAAATAATTACTTTTTACTTTGAAAAAACGATCTTAAAAAACAAATTGTGTTAATTGTATCATCTCCCAATCGACTTCTAATAGAGCTACAAATGTAGCCTGCGCCGAGAAGCTCTTTCAGCTTCTACACTTGTAGGCTTAATTGTGAACAAATAATCATTAATAGCAGACACGTAATTATTCTCCTCGAACTCCTTCACTTTCGAATGCAGTCATTTCCTTTTTTAATATTTTATCAAAATCCATATTTTTCTTATTCTGTATCGTATTATAAGAAGCCATTTCTTGCTGTATCTTTAATTTTAATTCTTCTTGTAATGTCAAGTCTTTTTCCAGTGATTCTAAGTCTAAGCTCTTCTCTACTGTTTCTTCCACGTCCACGAGTTCCACGCCTTTGTCAGAGTTATTATCTTGGTCAAATCTTTCCATACACAACTCTTTCACAACATGTTTAAAGTGCCTACTCATACAATAGCGCAGGTATTTTACCAAAATATGCAATTACCGGATCCGGTCACCGGATCCGGTATATTGGTGCCGGATCCGGTGAGTGTATATTGACGCCGGATCCGCCGGATTACCGGATCCGGTTTTCCGGATTGCAATCCCTACCCACGACCCTTGGCTCAGAAGGCAGAGGTAACTACCAAATGAGCCAATCGAGCTACAATAAAACTACTTAGTTTAAGCTATATTACTTACAGTACCTAACTTACTTACATACATCATCATCATCATCAGCCTATTGCAGTCCACGCTGGACATACGCCTCTCCAGTGGTTCTCCACTTAGCTTACACACAGGATTAACACAAGCTATGATTTATAAGAATATTCACGAGGGCAGAGCCGCGGCAGCAGCGCGGTTGTCAATAAAATCAAGACTTTTTATATTGTTTTTTTTTTCTTATAACAGCTACGACTTGGGAGCCTTCAAGAAACGAGCGTACTCATATTTAAAAGGCCGATTCGATTTGAGTTGCGGGTGTCCACGGGCGGTTTTGACTGCTTACCATCACACATTTACTCATCTGGCGCCTCTTGCATAAAAAACACTGCACAGCAGTAAGGGTTGTAAGGGAGTAACCCTCCTTGCGCATAAGCCACCATCACCTGCCCGTGGTGCATCCTGCTGAATAACAGACGAGTGTACCTAACATTGCTTGTCTTATTATGTCAATTTTTTTTTTAAGAAGAGCTTTCAGGTTGACCTCACTCCACCTGATGGTAAGCGGTCGTGAGGTCCAAAAGTTAGGTCGACAGGCATAATAGAACAAGCCCATTGCGCCTGTCGTTCTCACCCTGAAGGCCCCCTGAGATGCCATTTCACGCCCCGCTTAAAGAACCCAGGATTGAAAGAAGAAGGCAACACATGATTCGGAAGAGCATTCCATGACTTAATGGCACGTAGCAAGAACGATTTACCAATTTACCAAATTCGAATTTAATTTAAATCAGTTTCAAAGTACAACATCATCATAAATGTTCAATTAACATGAAATAAGTATAAATCTTTCGAAACACTCCCCCTAACAAAATGTTTGTCCAATATTTGCGTTCAAACGTTTGGCCGAACGACAATCGTGCTCCAAATTATAGAGGTTGGATGTGACACGTTCAAATCTGAACTTTATGTGCATGCGAATAGAATACACTTCCGCTGTTTTATTGGTGGCCTTTGACAAAAAGTCGGGAGGCAAAGCTAATGAGCCGTGTATTAAAAAAAAAAGACTGTTTTCATTTTCTTTTTGGCTCCGTTGCCTTTATAAAGGTCGAATGTAAGGTTAAGTTGGGAGCAAGTTAGTCATGCCGAGATAATATGGGACTATAGGGGAATGGTGACAAGTGGGAACAATTAAGGATTTTGATGCGAGTATTTCATAGTAGCAACAGTCGTTTTGCCATCGACTTGAAAAGGCTTAATTATATTAGCAGCAGAAGTATAGCTGAGAAATGCAATAAGAAGCGATATTCATAAAATAGTTATAGCGTCGACGATTGCCGAATGTGTCGATTGGTCTTAAAAGCCATTAAATGGTTTCATCACGTTTCTTTGTTATATCTCTAAATATTAAAATTGGTACTTAGACCCTTTAGACTTACAGTTACAACCTTTTAATTGCTACTTCTTCTTTTCCTTTTCATCGTCCATCACCATCATCATCAGCCTATTGCAGTCCACTGCTGGACGTAGGCCTCTCCAGTTGTTCACCACATAGGGCAAACATTTGGAGGATATACCCATAATCGCCACGCTGGGCAGGCGGGTTGGCGATCGCAGGGCGTAGCTTCTCTCGCATCATCAGCCTGCAAACGTCCACTGCTGGACATTGGCTTACCCAACGACAACTATCATTTGGGCGGATTTTCCTTATTCACCACGTTTGGCAGGCGGGTTGGTGACCGCAGTAGGTTTTATTTCTACCCAGAGTAACGCCGCTGCTCGTTTCTCCCTCAAAGTCCCTAAAAAGTTCCTTCTTCCGCCGACCAACAAATTCCAACCATCATTCATTCACCCTGTTTCGCAAACGCCCTACAGCTGTTAATACAACTCGTACCTGTCCCGCTAAACTGTACGCTGTCGAAATTCACCATTTCACACGGCCGGACCGGCCATTATTACATGCTAATGCAACAGCCCGCATTCGAATAAGCCAGCAAATGTTTAAAGCGGCTGATTATTGAAAACCTCGCGTGATTCAGGAATTTTAAATGCATCTAGGCGCTGTAAATCGCGTCGGCCGTTTCTGGGTGATTTAAGCATCTTGCACCGCCGAAGAGAAAATGTTTGTTAACGTGAATTAATGTGGAGGGATCTAAGTGAATTAGTGGGGAACCCTTATCGTGTGTTTGTCCTCCAGGTGTAAGATTTGCGTCGTTTGGGTAAGCAGTTGGAACAGATTATGTGGCTATAGACTGTTCGTGTATAAAGTACGTTTTTTGAGAGGTAGCCGGTTGAAGTAAGCTGCCCGTCCGGGGAAGGACCAAAACCCTATAGAATACCGCAGCCAAATGACCTCCGGGTCGTGTTTCTGCCGGTGAGTGGAGTTTGCGGAGGTCGCGGGGGTTAGTGTTGGGCCGGCATGGCGGTGGCAGCCGACAGGTAACTGTCCAGTTACTTGCCCGTTGTCACAGCGACATGGGCTTCTCTTTCGCTTTCCATCAGGCGTAGGGAAGCCATTATGTCGAGCTACTATGAAAAAAGTATTGTCTGTATATCCGGACTAAAAATAGGATTACCCCATTTCATGCCGTGGGTATCATAGATATAACCGAATATAACCCAAGACATGCCACGACTGTCGACGGCGCTGTGTGGCCCAGCCACACAGCGCCGTCTAGCCCCAAACTAAGCCAAAGCTTGTACTATGGGTACTAGACAACTGATAAACTTACTTATATACTTTTTTTGTAAAAAAATACATATTATACATAGAAAACACCCAGACCAATACAAACAGACATGTTCACGCACACAATGTTTGTACTGTGCGGGGATCGAACCCACAACCCTTGGCTCAGAAGGCAGAGGGCACTACCCAATGCCAAGCCTGTCAAGATGACGAAGTTTTCAGCCCACCTCTAAAACAATTACGTGAACGGCAGAATAGATCGTTACACCTATTCAACTCCGCTGTCTACAAGAAACCTGTATCCAACGCCAGTTAGAACCAATTTCAATTTCCGCCAAACGAGTGCTGAGACTTGCCAAAGTTCCACAAAGGCAGTCCCGACGCAGACTAATCAAACAGCCGAGTTCTGTTGGTCTTTCGTGCAGTGCGCGATACTGGATTGAGCTGAGTTTATTAAGTTATCAATAAATGATCAACTCTGTGGTGTCTGAAGATTAGACGAATTCTACATTCAGTAGATGTTAGAAGGTTAGGAATGTTAATACGATATGAAAGATGGCGTATTGTGTTTAAGAGAGGTAGGGCATAGCGAATCTTCGCTCGTATTGAGCTGCCCGTCCGGGGAAGGACCTCCACCCTATAGAATACCGCAGCCAAATGACCTCCGGGTCGTGTTTCTGCTGGTGAGTAGGGTCTCCGGAGCTCGTGGGGGGGTTAGGGTTGGGCCGGCATGGCGGTGGCAACTGACAGGTAACTGACCAGTTACTTGCCCGTTGTCACAGCGACTTGGGCTTCTCTTTCGCTTTCCATCAGGTGTAGGGAAGCCATTATGTCGAGCCACTATAAAAAAAAAAAAAAAAAAAAAATTATTTATTATTTATTTATTTATTCTGGTGTAATTGCTATAATCACACAATCGGGTCGTGTTTCTGCTGGTGAGTAGGGTCTCCGGAGCTCGTGGGGGGTTCGGGTTGGGCCGGCATGGCTGTGGCAAATGACAGGTAACTAACCAGTTACTTGCCAGTTGTCACAGTGACTTGGGCTTCTCCTTGGCTTTCCATCAGGCGTAGGAATGCCATTATGTCGAGCTACTATAAAAAAAAATACTGAAGGAAAATGAATGGCTCCAAGGCATGGCCTTTCGTACTAAGACAAATGCTGAGTGGCACCATTTTGGCTTCCTACACACGAATTTGATATATTCAAATTAGTTTTTATTTAATGTTTCGTGTTAACTGGTTTAAAGATATTATTTTCGTTCATCAACTCAAGAACTCAACAATGTTTACATGTAATTGACAGCTGGCAACCATTTTTTTTTTTTTTGTTTTGTTTTCTTTTTTCGTACAGTGACATGTACTATTTTGCCGTGTCACTATTTACTTATTAGACCGTTTCTAAGTTGAGATTCTTTTTTTTTTTTCTACTCTTAATTTGCTGTTTTCTATTTAAACAACAACAAATAAACCGATTTTCTTTCTTTCTTTCCTTGCAACTATCATAAAACGCTGTAATGATAATTTCAATATTCCTGTAGAAAGTCATGACGGCAATGCTAAAACAAAGAAACAACTACTAACATATACTTGAAGAAATCAAAACCCTTCATCATCACCAGAAATAACTCTTTGACTCCCCATTTCCGATACCTAGCATATTATAAAAGAAGTGCCTATACGAAAAGTCGTATTTGAATTCCGTTTGTCCCACTTTGTATAAATAAAATGAGCTCACGATGTTTCCTGTTGCATTAATGGTGGTTGTCACGCAGAGCTTCAAAGCCATAACTGGGTTGTTTCGGTCTGTATAGATTTGAAGGTTTTATGTCTATTTTATAGGAGCATTTTTAAGTATTTTATGAACTACGAGTATATGCTAACTATCACATTTTTACTATTATTTTCAACTGTGTTCACAACAACTGTTCCATTGTTGATTTATAAGCATCTGCGAAAGGTTTCCTGAGTGGAAAATTTGAGGCTAATCATTTCAAGAGCGATCCTAAGACTTTGTTGAAGTGACTCATTCCAGAACCATTTAACAAAAATAACAGACCAACTTGAGTTTTGAGCCCTACAATAAAATAGGTACCTATACTGAAATGAATTTATCGAAGGTATGAAGTTCACTGTTGATTTATAAGCAACTGCCAACTTTCAAATGCAGTTGCTTATGTCTTGCTTGTGCTTGCTTGTCCTATTTGCAGTTTCTATTTATGCCCATCGAGATTGAAATCATCACCATCATCGGACTTTTACAAACTCCTGGAGAATTTAGCCAGGATTGGCGATCACAAGGCATAGCTTTTGGCTCCGGTAACGCTACTGCCCGTCTATGATATTTAGTTACGTCTTCAATCGTGATGGTTATACTGCCTCCAGTCTGTTACCAGAGCCTCATCTGTTATTCAGTAGGATGTACCAAGAGCATATGACGGTGGCTTGGAGTGAAAATGGCGATGGATCGCTTCGCTTCCCTACAACCCATGATACGTGATTGAAATACAATGAATGCATACCTAGACCTCTTTTTTTAGAAGGGAATGCATTAAGCACCTCCACGACTCCGGGGCAGTCGGCGTGGTGTGTGGGACTCACACCTCCCGGAATGGGAGGGCATACCCACTAAACCCCCTGCATCGCCAGTGGGCAGCAACTTGCGGGGACTTGGGTAGCGCCGAAGCAAACGGCCGCATCGATTTACGTATTGACCTACCCTAACGAAAATCACAGTAAATATACAAGTCGATACAAAGCAAAACTCTTTCGTGAACTTCCGTTACGATTTGCGATTCATACAGCCAAATTGCATTCCATATCATCTCGCCCGCTTAAAACATCGAAAAGCTTTTGTTATTCGTGCCACTTTTTACGACTACACGAACCACATTTCGCTATACATTGTTGCGTAAAGATTTGCACGGCACAAAATAGGATAACACTTGATGTGTGCCGTGCCACGAATCTATTAATTATTGTGTTTCGGCGCGCGCCAAAATAATCCGCCATGTTGTTTTAATGGCGTCTGTCACGCGAACAGTTATGGCGGATGGATGTGCGGTTGTATCGTTACTTTTTTTGTTGACTTTGACAATTTCGGGAAAGGCTTGTGAGCGGTGAATCGAAGTGGATTTTTATAGGTGCGAAATTCCGGGGGATGTGAGATAGCTGCAGTTTACTTTCTTTTTTTTTTCAATTTTCCATTATTTCAGAACTTTTGTAGCAGAGCAAGTGCAAAGGAAACTAAATTGCTCTAGCAAGTATCATCAGTATCCTGTCAGTTCCCAAGTTGTGGATCTTTAATGGAAAGTGTTCTTTATTGCACTATTTTTAAAATGGTAATCATTTTAAATATTTTCGAAATATACAATTTGATTACTATCCTTTACTAAGTGATATACTTTTAATGGGAATCAATTTTTTTGGTTCAGATGGCAGGACCGTTGGTTCAAATGGAAGCGCTACCAAATGAGCGATTGGGCCAGAGGATACCTACTATTAACACCCAAACTCAGAGTAAACACCATACTTTATTATGCTACGCATTAAATAAACATCATAATAGAACCTTCTTTCTTGCAAACTTTCGCAAATATAACATGTGGTTGTTTCATTTCGATTTCACAAAAAAGTTAAGACATTACGAAGGATTTAATAGGCCTGTAAATGATTTTCACCTCGCTTACACGCCATGGGCAAGATTTCACACCATAAAGCTTTCCATAAAAAACTACCTGTCTTAACCTTCACAGAACCTCAATTTTTCAACCGTCAAGTTCAAAGATACTATTAAAAACCGCACTTAAAGTAATACATGTGAATAGGTACTTATGCTTAATTACTGTTGGAGTAAATACAAGGACGATTAAATTTTTCCTCACAAATTATTGAGGAAGAACTTTGGTATTTCGAATAAGTAGGGACAATTTAATTTCAAAGGCAAAGTTTTTCTTTTTTTGTATAGAAGCTGGACATGGTACACCCCTTGCTTGATAGAAAGCGGTAGAGAATTCAAAGTCGCTGCGACAACCGACAAGTAGGTAACCAAAAAAATCAGTTGCCACCGTTGCTGCCTATAGGCCAGTTATCTTACAAGATAACTATACACTGACTGACATATAAATGATACCGAAGTTACTTCACCGGTGTTTCGCCTCGTACTACGATGGTTACCAATTACGGGAGTTAAACTCTACTACCGGCTGACTATGTCGATTTTCAATTAGCCTAAGAGTAGACACCTACGTAACATGGAAAAGATTTATCAAAACGCACTGTAAAATTTAGACTGAAAACTAGTTTCTCGCTTCTTATCTTATAGAAGAGAGGTAGGGCATAGCGAATCTTCGCTTGAATTGAGCCGCCCGTCCGGGGAAGTACCTCCACCCTATAGAATACCGCAGCCAAATGACCTCTGGGTCGTGTTTCTGCCGGTGAGTAGAGTTTCCGGAGCTCATGGGGGGTTAGGGTTGGGCCGGCATGGCGGTGGCAACTGACAGCTAACTGACCAGTTACTTGCCAGTTGTCACAGCGGCTTTGGCTTCTCTTTCGCTTTCCATCAGGCGTAGGGAAGCCATTATGTCGAGCCACTATAAAAAAAATAGTACATTCAACGATATCTTTTATTAAATTACGTCTAAATAAATAACTCAAACATAAATATAGTTGGTACAATATACTTATGATTGCACACTTTCCTTCACCCTATGACAGCCCTATCACGAAATCGAACAGCCCCTTGGCTAATGAACCACAAGCTCTATATGTTCATTCCTTTTCCTTTATAAGCGAAAATCTATTTTCCCGGGAAAGGCGGGATGAGATGGCTAAATTCGAGCTCTTTATTTATACGATGTACGGAATTGTGTCATGTGCTCGCTATGATTGGGGCCCCGTAAATATATTGCCCGTAAGTAGAGTAAACGCGATTTGGCAAATCACATTTTTAACGTTCCGATTTGATCAGCAAGGTTTATCGCTGAAGCACCAGCGTATACCTGGGTACTGGGTAATAAAACCTACTGCGGTCACTAACTCGCTTGCCAAGCGTGACGACTACTACCTCTCTTAATGGCAAGGAGGTGTGAGTCTGTCCCACACATCACGTCTACTGTGCCTGGATTCAGCGAGAAAATGCATAATGCATTCCCCTCTTTTAAAAAAAAAGTTACCTGGCGCTGGCAAAATCAGACTTTTTTTTATCTGACTGATAAAATGCAAGATACTACCTTAAACGATATTTTATTTACCCTTTTCGAGACTCACATATCACCAGCAACAGGAAAAAGCAAATAGAGACGATCCTTTTATTCACAAAGCCAGTGGGTCGGATGTTATTTCCTTTACAAGACATTCGGGCATCGATCAGTTATCAATAAAATGTCTCGAGCCCTCGACAATATCGGTTAGTTATTCAAACACGCGACTGATAACAAAAGTGGGTACAGGGAGCATGGAGTTTCGTTGTCATTTTAGGGTCATAATCTATACTAATAATAAATCTGTAGAGAGGTCAATTCTGTACATGAAATATTTTTTCAAAATAACTATCAGGAGGTGATTAGTGATCGACACTGATGCCAAAAATGCAATCAGTAAATTTTTTGTCTGTCTGTCGGTCTGTCTGTATGTTCGGTATAGAAAAAAAAACTACTGGACGGATTTTAACGAAACTTGGCACGAATATTCTTCACACTCCTGGGCAGGTTATAGTATACTTTTCATTACGCTACAATCAATAGGAGCAGAGCAGTGACGGGAAGTGTGTGGGAAACGGGAGAAATTTTTATTTGTATGTTTGATCGCGCATCACGCGAAAACTAATGCATGGAACTAAATGCGCTTTTCACCAATGTATTGCTAGAGGTCTAATTTAAAATTTAGGTACCATTTTATGGAAGTCTGTTATTTTTGAAACCCGATATCTACGCGTGCGACGCCGCCGGCACGGCTAGTGATATGATAATGGCTTGTTACCGTAAAAACGTTATTAGTCCGTCTTATGTTAGTTAAATACAAGATACGTATTTATTAATTTCTAAATTAGACCAAAAATTACAAAGATATTGCCCGCCAGATTAACGTGTGACGTCACGCTACGTGGCATTTTCGCAAAGGGCAAAGGGTGACGTCAAAGACTCCTAGATTTTGATGTCTTGCATCTTTGTTATTTTTTGTTTAATCGAAAGAAGAAAAAATACGTGTCACGTGACCTTCGATGCTGCTCTGGATCGCCAATCGCTCGTTCAAACTACACCCACTACATAAATACCTACTCACATAATATACTTTGACATCCGACGAAAAAAAAACTAATATAAAAGTAGCACAGTCGAACCGAAACTCGCTAACGAGATTTTGAATTTCAACCAGAAGTTTAACATCGAAATCTTTTTCTCTGTCCAAAACGTAGCTAACAAAAGAAAGTTGAAACGGTGGGTTTAAAAGTTTGCAAGCTTTCGTGGTTGAATCAGTAAAGCGGTTGTTTAGCGTTTAATCGTTAGTGTATGTACGAGTTTATGTATAGGCATTGTAAAGAGGCCGGATGCCACAATTTAAAAAAAAGATAAGTAGTTTTGTTTTTGATAACGTCATGAGGGTCTGATTTTACAATCAGACGAATGTTTGTCCCGAGTGGGAATCGAACCCTCGACTCTTGGTTCAGAAGGCAGGGATCACTTCCAACTGAGCCACCGAGCCAGTCGCCAGCCATGTAAAGGTCATGATGATCCATTCATGAAACTTTAAACTCAGAAATCGCCGGACGACCCATTGGTGCGTATAGATGGAAAGGAGGAGGGTACTTCAAAGTTCCATATTCCCATATCTCCATTGTTAAAAACCTTCCTACACTGGCGATACAAGGAGGTTTAGTGGGTATGCCCTCCTATTCCGGTAGGTGTGAACCACATATACCACACCGACTCTTCCCGGCTTCGTCATGAAGGTGCTTAATGCATTCCAATCGCCCTTTCAAATTTGCGATCGCCAGATAAACAAATTGATAAAATATAAGACTTAAACGATGGTTTATTTGACGACACATTGGTACGTACAGATAGTAGGGAGGAGGGCACTTCAAAGTTCCACATTCCCATATCCCCATTGTTTACACCTTCCGTTAACGCTGCCCGCTCGGTAACGTATGCAAATTTAACGATACAGGGTCTGATGACGCGAATTGTAACGATAGATTTACGGCAGGCCCGGTCACATTAGAATTTATGGCCAATAAAAAATTATGACCCACCGAAATGAGAGGACCTAATGATCTAATAGATAAGGGTGATAAATGTGGGCCGCTTTAGAGGACGTTTAATATTAAGAGATTAATTTTGGGTAGGGTATAGGTGCGTATATATAGATAGACATCCAACGGCTCTGATGAGTTTGAGTTTGACTTTGTTGCACCACACCCAGCCAGGACACAATGCCTGATCCGGTCAAACCAGCACACCGGGGGGCACTAGATTTGTATAGGGAGGGACACGCTCCGGGATGGGATAGGAAGATCGGCTAGCCGCAACCGGCCGACCACTACCGGCCCAGTATTCACCGTAGATACCAGTATAGGACATCCAACGGCTCTGATGACTAACAAAAAATTGCGGTAGAAATCTATGAATATCTTTTTACTATCTGAAGGTTTACCGTTAGAAGACCTTAGGTCCGGTCCGAAAGTAACATTTTGCCATTTAACGTTTACTTAAATTTGAAAACCATTTTCAAAGTTTACAGTTGACTGTACTAATAATATTTCCTCTAAATACCAAAATAATCTGTTGTTTCAAAAAATCAAGTGTCCTGCACCGTATGTCTCTCAGGACCATAAACATGTACGTCCTCTAATGCTCCAAAGACAACTAGTTAAGATATTCACACTCCTAATTAAAAAAATACACGTAAACTCTTAGACCATAATCCTCCAAATTCGTCTCAGTTGCATCAGTCCTAACTCTGCATGCAGGCGTTAAGATCTCTACACAGACAACCAGACTCCAAGTTGCCGTTAATAGCCGAGCCGATGCCGCAAGTAACAAACAACATTAGTATAATACGGGCAACGGGATCCATCAAGTTATTATTATCATACTTTATTACTGGAGCTTTGGTAATGAGTCCTCAGAAGTTCAAAGTCCTTTTGAAATTACCTTTGCAAATGATAATGGAAATTGAAGATTAGTACATGAAATGGAATGCTTCTTTGAATAGGAGTGTTTAGTTATGCTCTAGTCAAATGTTGTCTGGGTGAGTTCGTTTAATTTGTAGGATGGAATGTTTACAATGTATAACGTCATAAAGATACAGAATCTGTTGATGTCTATGTGGCGAATAATTATAAAAGTGTAAACAGGCGTTGGTAATTTAATAAATAAATAATAACAAATGCGCCAGGCAATTCATACAGACCAACCATGGTCTCAAACTAAGGCTTCCCCTTGGAATATAAGCACCAGATCGTGACTGGAGGCTCCCAGAAAACACGGGCCCGGGATAATTTTCTAAATTTACTTGAACCGGCATCAAACCCTTCGTTCGTCCGGACTAAGGCGTCACGGAGGCTATAAGATTTATATACCGTTAGGGTAAACGAGTTCAAAAGTAGATATAGTAGTGTATGGCGCTAGGCCATGTGGAGTGGCGATCTGCGGAAGACCTGAAGATCTGCGGATCCAGAAAAAGTTGCGAACAATGGAAGAGGTCCAGCAGTGGGATGCGAGAGGCTGAAACCCAAAATCGCCACAATGGGTACGCGGGTTGGCAGGGCTTAGCTTAACGCACCGGTGACGTTGCTGCCCGTCATCGGCCTGTGGTATTTAGCTACGACTTCAATCGTGATGGTTATACCGCCACTCGTTACCAGAGCCTCGTTTGTTATTCTGAAAGACGCACCACGAGCAGGTAAGGGTGGGTTGGAGCGAAAAAATGCTAGGTCGCTCTCTTACAACCCAGAAAATTTAAGCCTATACAAATAAAGTCTAAGAGGCACCACGTCCTTAGCTACTTAAATTAACTTTGCTCTTCTCTGTACCCTACACCCAGAATGTTTACATTTATTCATATCGACCCTATAATTTAATTCCAGCATTCCAGCTCTTCACTTTCATTTAGGTCCATTGCAGCGTTTTACTGTCAATAAAACGTGGGCAAAGGTCTGAATGGTTTATTTGTCTAGAAATACTATCCTCGGAGAAAAATTAAGTCCCGGGATGGTACCACGGGGAAATTAGCTCACTCACCAGCGGTTCATCGAAACCGGTTTGGAATAGAATAAGTTTTGTTGCAAAATTGCTATTTTCTATTTTATTGGAGACTACACTTAACCTAAATTTTGCACCGTACTTATTCACTTAGAAAGCATGTGCTTCGTTTCTCTAGTCTCATAATTCGATGAGAGACAGTTAAACACGAAGAGAGATAGGGATGTAAGGGAGCGACACATCATCCTTTCGCTCCAACCCACCCTTACCTGCGCGTGGTGTATTATGCTGAATAACAAACGAGGCTCTGGCAACCAATGGGTGACGATATAGTTACCACGATTGAAGGCGTAGCTAAATACCACAGGCTGATGGCGGGCAGCAGCGTCATCGGAGCGAAAAGCTACGCCCTGCGATCGCCAACCCGCCTGGGCAGGCGCCCAGCATGGCGATTATGGGTATATCCTCCAGATGTTTTCCCTAAGTGACGAACAACTGGAGAGGCCTATGTCCAGCAGTGAACTGCAATAGGTTGATGATGATGATGATGATCTATCTATCCTGTTCTATTTCTCAACGTTACTGCATCGTGCCTGTAATCTATAAATACATTATTATCTAACAATACCCGTATGCAAACCGTTAAGTGCTCGGCTGTAACCGTGACGTATTACCCTGCTCCCGCTAACTTAACCGGGGCTTCGTAACTTGGGTTAAGCAGCTACTTAGCTAGTTGGTAACTTGGTTACCTGCAAGTTGCAGCTAGTTGATACCGCTCGGTAATGAGAGGATAGCTCTGAGTTATCCATTGGATTAGGGTTCATTTGCATTTTTCAAATAGGGCTGAAGCTCTTCTGGCAAATTTTTAGAAAGGATTTGAACTAGCTTTGGTGTTTTTCTTTTCTCTTAAAGAGTGAATGGTTGTCTTTTTTTTTATTAAACCTTATTATTAAAAGAAATTTAAAACATTTCAGATTAGAAAATATAATTATAATAAATCTTACCTAATTTATCGACTGATTCTTTAATCATAATTTTATAAGATTTGCTTGATCCTGAAGTCAACCTAAGCAAATTGTTTTGAAGCTTAATTGTAGGTTATATGTTCAATAAACAAATTAAGAAAATTATGGATATTGGTAATCGAAAAAAAACTAATTAATAAAAATAATAATCTCTCACTAAGTCACTGTGACCTTTGCTTACTTACGAGATATTACTGCAAAATTATAACATTATTACTTGGTAAGTTAGATGGAATATCATAATATTAATTCTGTCTAAGCTTGCCAAGATACAAACTAATAAGCCGAGATCCTTGACATGATATTACGTGAACATAACATTCTATAAAAAATATATTCAGGATGTAAATTATTCATGTATACGAAATGACCCCAATGGCTATATTTAAGTATTTGAACCGCTTTGGTTACGCACATTAATAATTTATGTGACCTGAAATAGAAATTGCGATTGGACTCAATTTCGAATAGCAATTTATGTTTAAGCTTACACTTAACGATTAACTTGAGTTGACATTGTCATGTAAAATGTAAAAAAGCTTCTTTCCAGATATATTTTTTTAGAAAGGAGAACATAATAACGGTTATCGACATAAATCATCACTATGATATTTATCATTCCATTACTTTTAAACATTTTCTCTAAATATATTTTTGTCAAATCTTTTCTTCTTAACTATGCGAGTCAAATGTTTTATTTTCATCATAAAGTAGGTATTATTTTTTTGTTACTGGGTGTAACGTTGCGATATAAATAGATTTTGTATTTTTTTCTGTGCAATCTTAGCAATTGTTTCTATACATCAAACTTTTTCTAAAATAGAAAATCACTTTTCTACTGCACCTACTATTAAACCATTTCCTGACGCAAAGAACACAGTAATTTGCGTTGTTTTATAAATTGTACCAACTGCGGGGTATAATGGAATAATTACAACACATCCAACACCAAGAGTTCCACAATATAATGAATTCTCTAATAAAAGCGACTATACGGTGCCAGTACAAACATGTGGCCGATTCATGTATAATGCAAACAGTCATGTGTGTCTCATATCTCGTCGTCGCTATGTTTCAGCCTACTTAACTTGGCGTAGATTAACTTTCGACCCCCTACTATTTGTTATGTGAAGCCGTTACTATTAACAATACGATTAAATTGTAACATGAAAAGTAGCGGACATAACATGCTACCTTGTGGTACTTACGATAACTATAAATCGCACATGTTATTCAAAACTTTTATTTATGATAATTCCTTTATACATTATATTAAAGATTAAAGAGAAAGTTTTTATATTTAACTTCAAAGCTCATCTTTTGGAAAACAATAAAGTGCCTAAAGCCCATGTTAGATCAAAAATTCATTTAAATATCATTCGTAAATGTTTAAGCACTATTGTAAGATAAGTGCTAACTGTATAGAGATAAGACTTGTAGGGAGTATGTGTTTGATGATAACAAACCGATATATAAAAAAATCTTACTCCGTCTAATAGTACTTAGCAAAGTCATCATTATTTATGTTTTAAATTATGTTATCAGGATTTAGTGCAAGCGTTTCCCAGCCGTACAGAATTTGACCTATTTCTATCCTTTATATCATTCATGACCAATAAGTTTTTAACGGTTACGAAGTAGGTTACCAAAGAAATATAAGTGCTGAATCATTTTTATAATGCATGATATAATATTATATTTGACGATTCGTAAGTGCTTGTCATAATTCTATAATCGATAAAGAAACTTTTCATACTCAATTTTGAATAGGGGTCACATTTATCAATAACAATTAATAATCACCATATTGTTTTAAAATAATTAGGCTTTATCCCTTTTCACCACCTTTTAATCTGTTTATTTTAAAATAGATGTCTAACGTTTTTCCTTGAAAGTGTGAAGAATCTTAGATAAAACATTTCCGCTGACAAGACTAAACCCAAAACTGTAAATTCAGTATTTACTCAATGCTACGGAGGTTCAAATGCAATAGTCATAAAAAAGCAAGTTAATCAACACTTCTGGTCTGGAATCAAAATGAAAACAGCACAAAAGAAAACTCGTTGAACAGGAATGAGATAATGAGAAAGTAGAGTATATTGCACAGATCTAATATACCTAGTGGTCTTCTTTTCTTGTATCGGCTTCTGTGCATAATAATCATCATCATCACTCTGAAGATGACCACTATTTTGGAAATAGGTCACGCTTGGCAGGCGTTTTAGTGACCGCAGTAGATTTTATCTGGTACCCAGGTAAACGCTGCTGCCCGTTTCCTGATCTACTCTAAGTCGTCTTTTATAAGAACTACGGAAGGAGATAGAGTGGTTCTAACTTTACATACTTGTATCTGTAGGTTGGGATAATAACTTACTATCAAGTGACCCTAAAGCTCATTGATAATAGGAAAAACCAACCAAAATAAATTAATCAAAAAATAAATGACAATCTTGATAGTTGGAAGTCGTCCACGGTGCGTTTTGCGCGCAATTTTCTGTCTCGTGCAATTGTTCTTTGGAATCGGCTTCCGGCTACAATTTTTCGGAATGGACGTATCCATTCAGAAAAATTTGAAGAAATCTGTAGGTTCGCTTCTAATTTGACCTGTGACTTCCTGTGATCTTTACCTTGGACTTGGAACTGCCCAACTACAGACAGACTTGATAAGACAGCGACTTGGATGGATAGATTGTCAACTGCGACGAGAGTCAGGTGACCTTAAAGTCAATTTACCCCCTCTGTCATATAAAAAAAAATCAAATCGCCTTCAAAACGAACCTCGAACCTATTTCACCGCGATCCCGTAGTAATGATCGTACGTTAGATTAGGCTACGTAATGAAATGCGCGGTGTGTAAATTAGACCAGACTGGCCATGTGTGTCACAGTTATTATGATAATGGCTCGCATGACCTATGCGGGGGGTCGTCAGTGGCCGGTTAGAAAGGGATATATTTAAATAGGATCGCTATCTGATTGCCGTCTTTAAGGTATGCGATTGTGTGTGCGTTTTTGGAGGACTGGTCGTTGCCCAGGGTTGAGTAAAGTCCTGTTGGATCAGCTTAGGTTAACAGCATTAGTGGTATTGCGGCAGTTAGACTTTTCCAGGCCCCGCCACTAAATGTGGTTGACAGAGGGGCCGGCGTTTTTTAATGGGTATTCCGAGCCTCCCTTTCATCACGAGGCAAAGTGCAGGTCTTACAATTTTTTACACATGAACTCGTTTTTTTTTTACTTGGTAAACATTGTTTTGTGTAAAAAATCCTTTAAGAGATAATAATATCATGACTGTCTGGTAAAAATCGCTAATTAATCGTTTTTTTCTCACCATAGATATTTGTTTGGCGCATCAGAGAGCCCTTATGGACATAACACTTATCTCTTACGTCGTAAGTACGTCATTGTGGTCCCAATAAAACCTTCAAAAGGTAATCATGAATATTTTCTATATTGACATACCTCATTGGTGTTCCATCGGTGCCTCTGCGCAGCGAAGTGCTCCGCTCGTGGTAGACTCTCCAAGTTTTCTGGTAATTTGATCGGTTCGCCATCTGGAACAAAAATTATTGCCCAATTAGTATCGGGAACAAAGAACTTGCAACATAAGTTAGTTAAGTTTGATACTTGTTCCTATTTCTTAGCCTTTGATGATTATGGGCAAGCAAGCCCTTTTGGTTAGTGTTAGGTTAGTAGGTAGACGATTAGTTTTGTTCAGATTGGTAATAAAGACTGGCTCTGACACAATGGGTTCGATCTCCGATATGAGTATCTAAGTAAGTACATCAGTTGCCATAAACTAGTACCCATAGTACCTACAATCTTCGGCTCAGTTTGGGATTAGAAGGCGTAGTGGGGCCCAGCGTGACATATGCAGGGTTGTTTATAAGTTTAATTGATGATAGAATTATAGTTAACTACATTAGAAATCTCATGCGTTCTGGGCTTATCTCCGAAATAGTCTCCTGTGTCGAAATTAGGTTTGAGAAGTAGGATAAATGTGAAAAATAGCACCAAGATTCCTAACTCTATTTTCCCATTCAAGGTCTAATGATCTCAACCGGAACAAAGTTGTTTTTCGCAAACGGCTTACCCTTACCCCATAAGACTTGCTTGTCCGAAATTTTGCACGTTCAAGCACATGCCTAATAAAACTAAAAGGTAAACAAAACAATAAAACGAACCGGCGACGAGGTGAAAACTGCCCAGTTTTTGGCAACATTCGTCAAGAATGTCTGCGCTGCACTCGGCTAAGTGGCTCCGGAACCGGTCCCCAAAATGAACTCTAACACCAGGAAATAAGAGCTACTAGGGTGCAAGGGTCGGATGCACCCCCGAATACCAACTTGTTGAAATTCCGACGTCGTCCGCTTTACGACGGTACAAATTTAACGAGTGCTCAGTCAAAATACACTTGACCCTTATTGCCGGGGTTTTAGGGGCAATTTCGCTTATATCCCCACTTCCAGTTATCTGGTACTGAATTTAGGAGGTAGGAAATTTCGCAAGGCGAAGCTCTTGCTTGAGCGCGCACTAATTTTTGGCCAATCGTGGCTAACGGATAACGTGTGAGACATTTTTAGGTTTAAAACGTTTTAAAAGATGCTTTTTTTTTCGTTGGGATGGTGAATTTACGGTGCGGTTTCATCGGTCGGCTGGACAGCGTTTAAATTCGGATGGAACGGACATTTTAGTGAGCAGCTTAGATTTTACGCAACCGCAATGAAATTCGTTACTGTTTGTATAGCACCGGCTCTATAGAGCTAGACATTAATAGGTGAAACCTTTTTTTAGCTTAGATTTAACGGAACCACAATGGAATTCGATTTTGTTGTTGTTTCGAACAGTTCTTTAAACTCGAATGCAACTTTATTCTCTCACTTTATTGAATGTAATTCCAATTGTTAAAATACGGTAATATACATTTTTCATTATTATTTGAATACCAACTGACTAAATTAATTTGAGTACCTAAGGTTATACATGAAGGGATGTAACCGCAAAAATACTTTGATTAAAAAACTTATTAGTATTCTCAAGGTTGAGATATCCGTCTAGATATGCATAAAAAACCACATATAAAGAAATTTTATTGTATGAGTTTATGCACAGTTAAAGAAGTTCAGAAATTTAAAGCCTAGTAACAAAATTTAACAACTGAAAATTATCTCCAATCCCGTGCATCTGCTTCTTGACAACACTCAATAATATCTAAAACAATTTTTAAGGTCGTATTATAAGCACTACTTACCTCTTGATCAACTCTAAAAATATACCGTATACGTTCGTTAGTGAACAATGAATAAACTAAGTATATTAAGCTCAAAGTAGGTAAATTCCAGTACCAACGAGTATAAATCAAACCGCACTGTGGTCTATAAATCTATTTATGCCCAGCATCGTCAGAGGCTGTTAACGACATCGGTAGACTATAAAACAACTTTGTTCCTTTTAAAGCTATTCAATTTTGCCCTGACATTATTAGTTTATGAGAACAGGTAAAAATTCAATGCAAAAGACGAGGATACAGAGAAACAGCTCTCTCAGACGATAAAGGTTTTGTTTATTAACCCACAAAGTAGTGAATTTCAGTTTTTAGTGATGAAAGGACTTGAGGTTTTTAAGTTCTCAAACGGTGACTCAAATAATAAGGTTATCACTCATTGAAGTTTTAAATCCTGACCCTAAGCCTTATTTAAGCCCAAAACTGGGACTCTAAGACTGAGTAATTTTGAAATGTCGCCGAATTTTAAACGACTCAGTCTTAACGAAAAAGTTCGACCCCTTTGAAGCAACTCAGTCGATTAATCTTCACAGCCAAGCTACATGAATACAAATACACTCAGAGGCACAATTAACCGGCCAATTTATTGTGGCATACCTTTGGTTATAATAACTAAGCGCTTGATGATTTTTATCGTCAATGTAAACAACACCAACATATTTTTGCCACCGCCAACAGTTGCCACCGCCATGCCGGCACAACCCTAACCCCCTATGAGCTCCGGAAACCCTACTCACCGGCAGAAACATGACTTGGAGGTCATTTGGCTTCGGTATTCTATAGGGTGAGGTCCTTCCCGAACATTCGTTAGTCCTGTGTCCTGACTATCACCTGAAGGCGGCAAAGCGACTTTTCGCCCATTGGATAAATCTAGAGAGCATTTGTTACTTTCGACCCGCGTTACTATTACACAACTGATAAACTTACTTAGATACTTTTTTGTAAATAAATGCATATTATACATAGAAAACACCAGAAACAGTATGATTTATTTGTACAAACGCTGCTGCTCATTTCCTGATATTCCGTTAGTCGTCATCTACGATACTTACAAAATGAGATGGACAGGTCCAAAACCAGAAACCTACGTTTTTACGTGTTTTACGAAGTTTTATAGTTGTACAATTAATTATCCTCATAGTATATTATTTCAAGCCAAATGTTTAAAAATAATCTACCTACTTATCATCATGATAATCTTTTGTAGATAAAAATACCTCTTTACGTCATGGACGGCGTTTTGACAAGGTTTGAGAGATACTTTCACGCGAAATGAGAGTGTTTCAAAATGAAGTACCTATCCAATAGATGGCATTATGATGTCCTGCGGTCCAGCTATCATGTGATGGGTTAGTTGCCTGTAAATGTCAGTCATCATCATCATCCTCATCAGCCTATCGCAGTCCACTGCTGGACATAGGTGTCGCCACCAGCCGCCGCCTCTCCAGTGGTTCGCCACCTAGGAAAACTTCTGGAGGATATACCCATAATCACCACGCTAGGCAGGCGGGTTGGCGATCGCAGGGCGTAGCTTCTTGCTCCGGTGACGCTACTGCCCGTCATCGGCCTGTGGTATTTAGCTACGCCTTCTATCGTGATGGTTTTACCGCCACCAGTCGGTTTGCCAGAGCCTCGTTTGTTGTTCGGCAGGATGCACCACGGGCTGGTGAGGATGGCTTAAAGCTAAAAGGTGATAGATGGCCCCCTTACATCCCAGTAAATGTCAGTGCCATGTCACAATGAACCAATTACGATACAGTTGGACCTGCTGTGTATGAGGGGTAGATTTCTTTTTTCAGAAAACCCTCATTAGCAGATGGACTACGTAATGAGGCTGATTGCCATAAATTAATTGATAATAAAAATAATACCATGGCAATACTTATCACTATAGTTACGAGATAAAAGAAGACCCAATGTTTTTTTTTTAAATATGATGGACTGCCTATTAAAATGGTCTTGCAATAAAGTACTTTATTGCATCATGTATTAGTAGATAAACTTGTTACTAAGAGAAAAGAGATAATAGCTAATGGAACATCGCGAATTGATGACCTTGATTATATGTTATGGAATCATCATCAGCCTGGACGTAAGCTTCCCCAAATGACAATAATTGTCATGGGAGGATTTTGCCTTTTGTGGAATAAATTAGATAAAAATAATGAATTAAAGCACCAGACAATTCACATCAACCACATGGCCTTAAAGATTTACGGGTACAGGTAGGTACAGATAATGACTAGGCGTATCGTCTAGAACACCCAGATTCGAGACATTTTAGGAAAGTTATTTTGTTCGCTACTCAGCTCCATGCCACCAAGTCTGGGGGCGTCCTACACAAAATACTAAACGGCTAAAATATCGCTTAAACGGCGATTGCAATGTATTTATTTAATTAAACTTTATTGCGCAAAATGGCACATAAGTTTTTTTTTTATAGTAGCTCGACATCATTATGTCAATCAAGCTTTCTATCAAGCGCAAATAAGCCATTGCTTATTTGCGCTTGATAGAAGGCGAAAGAAAAGCCCAAGTCGTTGTGACAACGTGCAAGTAATTCGTCAGTTGCCTTCTCTATGCTGGCCCTAACCCCCCAAGAGCTCCGGAAACCCCACCCATCGACAGAAACACGACCCTTAGGGTCCTTCCCCGGACAGGCGGCTTAATTCGAGCGAAGATTCGCTATGCCCTACCCCTCTTAAAGTGACCCTAATGCTAAGAGCGTTAAAATATAAATTGTTTTACTATAATTTTTATAAGTTGCTTCCAACTCCAGCCAACATTTTGTCGGTCAACAACATAATATCAGTTTTTTACCTATACCTACTTAAGTAGCAGTTAATATAACGACTAGCCAAGGTTTATGACTAAAGTACACACACATTTTCTGCCCAGTCATCATGATAGATGATGATAACAAATGATGTAAACTAATCAATGTAGCTACGAGTATACCTTACCGTTTCACAATGTTCCGTCAGTCAAAGCCAAAAGAGACATTTTTAAGGTTTTTGATAAGACCCACAAAAATGCGCAATATAATTTATTGACGATTCATTTCGGAATTAGAACCAGAGAGCCTACTCTGTAGCTTATGACCGAAGTTTCGAGGTAATTTTAAAACTTATCACTAACCGTAATCGTTTTTGTCTGTGTTTGATCCTGAACAATTTTGATTTGTACATAGTATTAAGCCTCAAGGCTTAGGAGTAGCAGTGGATTATATGAATAGTTTCGTGATGGTTCGAAACTACGATACACTTCGGAGTAAATCCACAGAACTCTTTGTAACTTCTGCGCTTTCGGCCAAGAAAACTTATCGAAAAGCATGCGATTTGATAAAATTTTCCCTTTTTGTAGGAATAAAACAAAGAAATATTTTAATAAAAAGTTTAATAATATTTTTTACTTATCTAAAGCTTTCACAACTTTTAACGCAACAAAGTATTGTCAACAACTTATTCACAATTACAATCAAAGTTTTATATTGTAAACTATTTTGTTATAACAACGTAATGCTATAGCTGAAAATTATAAATTGTGAAGTAATAAATACTGCCCATTGAATGTAAAATAATTAATACAATAATAAAATTATTATTATTATAAATGCACCATACAATGCAAATCCTACATCTGGTATTTTAAGAAGTTTATTTTTCGTACTAGATGACATACATAAATCGATCTGTATAATGGCTGTATCTTGATAAGTATTTTTGTTTTATCACGCATAGTTACCAAGATAATTAAAGCTTTTATTCAGTTAGAAATACAGTTAAAGACAAAATTAAAATTTTCAAATTGCCCATAGAGTTGTCACTTATGTAGGAATGTTGATGACAAATCGAGTTAAAAAAATTACATTGCATTAAGTAGGTGTATATTTATTTGTTTTTCCATTTTTACACATATTAACGTCTACTCATAAAAGCAGGTGCAGATTTGTTATTTTAATGCAATTCAACATTTTTCGAATAAACTAAACATGAAATCGATTTCTAATAATTTACAAACGTTACATAAGATGAAAAAGTTTTGATAAACCAAACTTCAAGACTGTATGCTAATATGTAGGTATATCTAATTATGTAAAACAAGATACGTATACCCACGTATTAACTGAGTCATTATCAACTCTCAATACAGTGTTGATGACTTTTTTTTTTGTCTTAATGTTTATATATTGGTTGCTGTTTTATTTTTTTATTTGAAATTTCTTTATAAGTTTTGATGATAGTGCTTAAGTTTTTATTGGCCTGCTAGTGGATACAGGCTAAGAAAATGAATAGGATTAAATATGGTTATGTATTATTGATTCTTTTGAGATTTGTTACTATGAGGGTCACAAATTTGACGAATTCGTCTGTGGCCTCTTCACTTTTCAACTGCTCTATGATTTTAAATGGAAACAGTCTGTACCAAACAAATGTATCAAGTATAGGACGGTCTTGTATGCGCTAAATGCATGGCCGTATCTTGAACAACGATACGTAATTATAAACGCTTTTAAATTTACATCCATTACTAGTTCTAAATGTGTTTTCTAGTGCTCGTTTCAAAGAAAACGCGCAAAATATTTAAAGTTGAGCTATACAATGCGTCATTGTTTTGCGAGTCTGAATTTCGAACGATTAAAAAGGTCACTACTCGCTTAGGCCCAATGCCATATCTGGACCTTAGGACTATAAATTAAGACGTGATCGTCATCCTATCTAATTTATATGTAGTATTGATATTTATCAGCATAGAATTTGTAGGTAGGTATTTCTGCATTTCATGCTTATGTATGAAGCACAATTTGTTATTATGTAATGAGCATTTAATTTAATTTTATGCAAAATTTTAACAAATTGTTCAAATTTTGCATAAAATGTCAGTGAGTATTTGCGCTCTCAGATTAAAATGGTTTTACTTTTGTGTCGAACTGTAATTTAATGTGTTTTTATCTATTAGTGAATGTACTCGTATTTACAATTTATTAATGACAATAATTGTTTTTTGTGATTTAATTTTATTCTATTTAATAAGTTTTTTGATAAATTCAATACAGGTACAGATTTGATACGTTTGTTGATCACGATAAAGTATTTCGTATTTAAATTTCAATTTGTAGAATATAATCTTCATAAAATTGATTTTAGTTTTTTATAATGTGAATTTATTTTTATATATTACATTTTATAATAAACCATTCTTTTTTCACGACCATCACTGTTTCAGAGTCCAGCCAGAGTTCCATAAAGAGTCCATATAGCATCACAATCACTATAAATCTTTACAATTTTACATCTTCTTCTTCTTCTCATCTTTAGCTGGCACGAACAACGCAACGAATTTCTGCAGTAGTTCCGTGAATATCATTGTCCCCAAAAATACCAAAAATGTCCCCACCCAATGTCCCAAAGTGAATGGATTCCTGAAGTACACAATCGAGAACAGAAGTGACACGAACTTCCTTAACGTCACTGTCAAAGTGACAGTCAGCGACGCACACTCTGTGGTCAAAACATAAACTGCACTTATACAAAGCCCCTGCGTCAACACGTACAATACCAAATACAGCACTTGTCTAGGCAACACGAGTCCTAGGAATTCTACAGCGGGCGTTTCAGTGGCCAATTTTACGTGCCCAATCAAATTAGTGGCGGTTGGCAGCCAGAATACTAACGGCAGCAAATGAGTGTAGTAGAGCGCCTCCCATGGATGTTTCCCGTGTTTCGAGTATAATGACTCCTGGAATATTCCCATGCGGGCCGAAACGAACAACGCAAACGTTAGTATGGCGATACCTAGACACCACCACAGCCAATCAATGAACTTCAGTCTTTCCTCCTCAGCAGCATCTTCGTGTGTTTCCCTCGGCGCTTTTACGTCACTACTGGATACAATTGTGCAGATTGCTATTCCGGCGGATATCATAATGATTGATAAGTATTTTATGGCGGGATATTGTTTCTTTAATATCCAGACTCCCATAGCCATGTTGGCCATTAGTGAGCCGGCTCTGAAGATCATGTGTAACGGCATGGATATATTGAAGTCGAATGCGTAGTTGTTGGCTACACTGCTTGTCCAGAAGAAGCCGACGAGTATGAGGTACTGCTTGAAGGGAATGTTTCTTGGTGCTGAACCAAACTTGCCGACTGTGCAGAAGCCTATTGAGGCTATGAATAGGAACTGGAGGAATGTGGCGAGGTTCCCTGCGCCGGGATCCTCTTTGACGACCATCTCCAGGAACACTACGTTCGAGCAGCATCCTACGAAGACCATAGAAATGGCCAATGCCGCTTTTACGTTCATTTTGATTCTGAAAAGAAAAATAAAAGTTAGATTACAAAATCCGAAAAATACCTGGTATTTTTTCAACTAAGGTTGAACTTATTCATATTTATAAAAATATCTATTGCGCAATGTGGTGCAAAATAACTTATGCTTGGTGCATTCTCTACCAGCCAAAAGTCTATCTTTAATCTCAAGTATTATTACGACTGACATGAATAAAGCTTCTTTCTTTCTTTTCTTTTTCAACCTGTACTGTCCCACTGCTGGGCAAAGGTCTCCCCCAAATCCTTCCAAAGTTCTCTATCTAAAGCTAGAGCCTGCCAATCGTCTGATTGATGGGCCAAATCGTGACACCATCTTTTCCGGGGCCGCCCTCTTATAAAGCTAGATGATTTTATTATTTAAAGGCTATTAACTTAAGTAATAAGTTGTTTAAAGTTGTAGTTAATAATGACAATCAATCGATAATTAATTCATAATTATCTAATTATATTCAAAAATTACTTTACATCTGTGTAGGTACAGACAATAAAGGTAATATAATTTTATCAGACCAGACACATTAAGTATGTAATGATACGACTGATTATTTACAGTGATTGATAAATATTTAGTTTTCAACTACTAATGCTACGTAAGCATTTTTTTTATTATATCGCAAATTAGATAACCTATTATTAATTACATAAAAACAGGTAATTTAGTTAAACTGCACAAAGACTCGAACCCTGTGTCATTCACAAACAGCTGACAATTAACCTCAAGGCCAAGTCTGAAGTAGTAGACACTATTTAAATGATCTATCTAAAGTACAAATAAAAGTTTATCATTGAATATGTCCTATTTAACAAGTAATTCAGAAAGAACGTAATAAATCGTTAGAGAACACTTACTTCCGTAAAGATAACAAACCATCAGTAATAACATATATATAAATTATAGCTATCTAATAAACTAACACATGCGCAGAAACGTCAAAGGAAAAGGTTAACTTATTAGATTTCGATAAATCACAGAAATGAATGGAGATATGATAGAAACTTGAAGGATACTCACTGTTAATATATATCCGTATTTTCTTATCACAATATTGAGGTAATTATCATAAAATTCACAACACAACACACATTATTGACTTGACGTCTGACAGCGGGATGGCGGCTGCGGTGTAATCATGGCCATGGCCTCAAGCGCACTACGCATGCGCCGCCCGACACCGCCGGTAAAACAGCACTGTCACTTGCACTCGTTACAACTATCAACAGATGGCGCTGTTTACGAATTAACAACTAATGGAGTTTGGGTGTTTTTACTTCACTCGATTTTATAATGCCGAGCTAGTGCTAGCAGAGCTAATTAAGATTAAGTGAGCAAATGTAAATTAACTTTGCACAGCAAATTGCAGTTACAGTTATAGTTTGTTTATGTAAATCAACATGTTTTGAAGCAGGGGATAAATATTATACACAAATGTATAAAGTTTAAACGAAAACACGTAACCTACACTGTTAATAAGAGAAGAATTAGATAAGTATAAACAATTTATTGTTACATTGGCTGTTTTGAATTATTTAGGGTAGAACTGTAGTTCCGTTTACGTTTAAGTTAGAAAAATTTGTTTTATTTGTATTTAAGTGTTTACTTATCTAATTAACAAAGTGAAATATGGTCTCCTATTAGAGCTTCCAGGTCTGTCCTACACATCCTCCCGTCAATCATCCGCACGGAGATGAAACAGAAAGAACCTTTCTAGATTAGAGCTTCCAGGTCTGTCCTACACATCCTCCCGTCAATCATCCGCACGGAGATGAAACAGAAAGAACCTTTCTAGATTCATTTGTCCTGAAAGCGAAACAGAAGCCCAAGTTTCTTCGATTCATTTGTGCTGAAAGCGAAACTCCTCAACTACATACTAGTAACCAAATCAATTACTTGTTGGGGCGAACTTCCACCAGGAGAGTATCTTCTGTAGTACCTAAGGCGGGTTGGCGATTGCAAGGGGCATAGCTTTGCGCTCCGGTGACGCTGCTTCCCGTCATCGGCCATCTGGTATTTAGCTAAGACTTTAATTGTGATGGTTATACCGCCATCATTCAGATTCATTTCAGGTTGCCAGAGCCTCGTATGTTATTCGGCAGGATATCCACGGGCTGGTGATGGTGGCTTGGAGCGAAAAAATTATGGGTCGCTCTTTAAATTCCGCCTTTTTACATCTTTTTCAACGCCAGGCTTCAATTCCACAAAACAACCTGCAGTCCACTACAGTTTCCGGCATTCACAAAAGCCGGCATATAACAACAGGAAAAACCATTTTAAATACGTCCCCTCATATGTATACCTCTGCCCACTTATCTTGAATTGCATTCAGCTGCAAATCACAAAATCGTCCCGTCTAAGCCTCACGCAGGAACCTCGGAGCGCGATAAAAATAGATTTATTACGCCTTTATTACCATAACAATAAGTTTCGTAGACCTAAGCCTCCAGAAATGGCTCCGATTTAGGTTAACAAGGGATACACAAGTCCACGATCTTTGTAAGCGATTATCGTTCCAATTGTGCTACAGGAAAGGACGAAAATGGCATGTTAGGTGAGCGGGGAACTAAGTGGCCTAGGATTCCTTTGTAAGTTAGTTCGGTAATATGAAAGAGAACGTTTCGATTTTATCTTGGGAAATGGGGCGAAGTCGCAAATGTGTTTGCGGGATTGGCTGTATCGGACAAATGACGTGGTGAAAGGCTGTTGTCTGTTCAATATAACATCTTTAAGTATTGAATTAATATGGCCAGTAATTCTGTAATCATTTATGTTATGTTTTTATGCATCTGTTGCATTGATAAGAATGTAATCATTTTTTAATTAATGGAAACCAGCCTTTTTGTAAGGTCTATCTCAACTTCGAGTGAACATTTATATCGCATCGGTTTTGTGGAACCAACTCTCTGCATCAGTATTTCCGAACAGCTACGACATGGGAGCCTTCAAGAAAGCGTACTCATATTTAAAAGGCCGGCAGCGACCCCAGAACTCGATTTGAGTTGCGGGTGTCCATGGGCGGTGTCGACTGCTTACCTACCATCGGGCATCACATTTGCTCGTCTGCCGCCTCTTGCTTAAAAAACAAAGTTTTCTTTCACAAAGCTACAATAAGTACAACTAGAATTTTTAGAGCTATATCTTTGTCGTATAATCTCTGGGGACTAATCTTCCCATATGGAGTTTTCAAGTCGTCATCGGGGACCAACACGGAGCAAACTTGCTCCGTGGGGACCAAGCAAGTTGCCCAAACGACAAGTCGCTCGACTTCCGATGACCGCTCGAAGACCAAGAACATTTTTTATATGATTTTTTTTCACTTTACTGAACTTTAAAGCACCAAATAGATACAAAAAAATATCTTATTGTGATACTTACAACATACTTCCCTTTTAACTATTTCCAAGGAATCACAGTCATAACTAATTAACACAGTTATTTAGTTGCAATATCTCAAAATTATAATGAGCTCTATTTGATTTGACCCTTAGTTAAATATAGACGGGAAAATTTTATAGTTTTGTATGATGTGTCACCGTCTGTCTGTTTCTTTATTTAACCGTTGTAGATGACCCTTAGGTACCGAACAAAATAGACGACCTACCATTTAAAAAAAAGTATCCCAATAAAATACTTAAAATAATACGGTGCTCATTTTCATAAACTCGTCCAAAACGACACTCAATTATATTTATACAACAGCTTTAACCGTAAATCTTCAGCCAAGTCGGTTGTTAACTTCGCATCTGTCAATTCAACCTTTCAGCCTTACCGCTTACGTAATAGAGTAGGAAATTGCTCAGTCCTAAGGGACACAAGACATTTATTAAGGACCCCGTTATTCTATGCAAACGCGACACAGGAGAATGGGATAGTATTACGAGTGGGTAGGATATATTGTTTGCCTTTTAATCGACTATGGAATCAAATGTCGTGAAATATTGCGTTATATTTTACACGGAAAGTAGAGAAATTACTCGTTTGCGCTAAACGCTTGAGTCAGTCTTGCACTTTATACTAAAACCTGTACTTTTTCTTCCGACAGGTTATGGAAAATAATCACCGCCATATACCTAGGTAGGATCCTGCGGCCGCGTGGTTATCAAAATGATCTTAAGATTTCTGTTTATAAACCTGGCTGGCGACTACGGTAGGTAATACTCGGCGAGAAGCTCATGAAGTCACTTCGTTCATCAGTCGGTATACATTATTATTATAGCAAAGCGCTTCGCCTCTACATTCATAGTGCGAACGGCAAAGCTATGGAACTCTTTGCCGGAGTCCGTGTTCCCTGAGAGATATAGTCCTCTGATTTTCAAGGCGAGAGTGAATCGGTTTTTGTTGGGAGAGCGCGCTCCACCTTAGACTCTAACATCGCTTAAGATCAGGCCAGTTGGGGTCAAGCGCTACCCCATTCGAATAAAAAAAAACGTGACGTCACGCCTAAGTAGCAATTTGTATGAAAAACTTTAGGGGTACTTCGTGATTTTGAAATTCGGGGACAATCAATTTCACCAGTGTTTTTATGAATGAGTGAGGCATAAAATGAAATATTAACCTAGAAATTTGTCACTGGGGACAATTTCAAAAAGTAAATCTCCTAAATTCACCTAACCGGGTATAGAACCCGGGACCTTCGGATCATGGTTAACTCCTCAACAATTGTGCCACCGAGACCATCAGAACACAAAATTAGTTCAAAACAAGTTAACTTGAAATCACAACCGAGATCAATCTTGCCAGCAGACAGTCCTTATGAAGCTATAGACAAAGCTACAATACACGCCAGAGAATCCGTATCAGGGATGTTAGGGAGCTCCGTAACCGTAACCGAAACTATCCGATATCCGGTATAAAAAAGTCCGTAATACTAACCGAATCCGAAATAAAAGTTTCGGATAGGGGTGAAGCTTAATTAAGACACGTTACGACCAACTGTTTTGACTGGCCAGCCGCTGCTGACATGCAAGCCGCGCCGCGCGCGTTGTTTGTTTTCTTCTGTCATAATCTGGGTGTTTTCTATGTATAATATGTATTTATTTACAAAAAAAATGTATCTAAGTAAGTTTATCAGTTGTCTAGTAACCATAGTACAAGCTTCAGCTTAGTTTGGGGCTAGGTGGCGCTGTGTGGCCCAGCGTGGCATGTCTTATTTATTAAAAAAAATATTCATGTAAATAAGCTTGTGACCCATTTAAATTCCTTAAATATTTAATATCCGTAACCGAAATTATCCGAAACTAACGGATAACCCGAAATAATTTCTTATCCGTATCCGGAACCGTGTCCGGTATAATCATCGCCTATTGCAGTCCTCTGCTCAGCACTTAGGCAAACATCTGGAGGAAGACCATAATCGCTCCGGTGACGCTGCTGCCCGTCATCGGTCTGTGATATTTAGCTACGCCTTCAATTGCGATGGTTATACTGCCATCAGTCGGTTACCAGCGCGTCGTTTGTTATTCGGCAGGATGCACAACGAGCAGGTGAGGTTGGCTTGGAGCGAAAAGACGCTAGGCCGCTCTGTTACATCCGGTATAATCATTCTTTTTTTATGCGAGAGGCGAGCATGTGTGATGCCTGCTGGTAAGCAGTCGACACCGCCCATGGACACCCGCAACTCTAATCGAGTTTAGGGTCGCTGCCGGCCTTTTAAATATGAATACGCTCGTTTCTTGAAGATTCCCCAGTCGTAGCTGTTCGGAAAGACTGTCGCCTGTGTGTTCGAAAGACACCTATATCCGTATCGAATCCGTATCCGAAATATCATATCCATAACATCCCTTATCCGTATTGCACCTCCGATCCGGTCCACTAAACCAAAGCACGGTTCCGCTAAATGACAAATTACTTTCCAATTATCCGGGCGAGCCGTGAACGTGTGGGCAGTAAGGGCGATAGTCGCCTGCACCGGCCCGGTTGCATAACCGCCACAACGCTGCTCTGATCATGTGCTGTAATTCAATTATTACGGCTCGACGCGCACGACTAACGACCTTCTGGCCGTGCGAGGGTGAATTTAGACGTCTTGAGAGAAGTGCCCGGTAATACGGAATGGGTGGGAACTGGCAGTTCGTTTTTTGAATGGGTGTTCCTTTAGGAGATCCGTGGGTAGAAGTTAAGGATCGTTGCGATCTCTTTGGATGCCGTTTGGTATCTTGACGGTGGCTGCCACCTTTTGTGTGGAGTCATCGTCATTTAAAATAGCTCAAATCAACTAAACCATTTAATTGAGCATACACAGGATGGTACATTTATTATTTGTAGGTATCACTATGTTTGGCCGCAGATACAAATATTAATTAGAAATAGGCATACTAATAGCATTGCTCACCAGTTAGTTTAAATATTTGGTCCATTTGTCAATTATTATATGTATGTGTTACGGGTAATGCTAGAAGTTGGAGTAAACCTAGGTCTACCCGGGTTTACTTAGGATTACCCAAGCTACTTGGGTAAAGTCCGAATATAAAGTAAAATAAATTTTAATTCGTGGTTTACCCATGCTCACCTAGGTCTACCCAACTACTGGCTGGGTAAACTTAGGTGTTGCGTAATTTTCTTTTTTTTTAATGAAATAGGGTTCACGGTTCACCTGATGGTAAGTAATAACCGCCGCTCATTTACATCTGCAATATCAGGAATTTCGATCATGTCACAGCGGTTTATCTTTCTCAAATAAATAATTTCAATTTTAATAACAAGGACCGCTATTAATTTTTGCTATTAAAGTTATTATTAAGTTTATGCTCACTAAATGTTGTTGAAGATGTTTGAAATGCCCTTGAAGTTTCATTCCACTAACTAATTAGACAAATTTTTAACATTACCCAGCCAGAGTTGGGTAGACCTAGGTGAGCATGGGTAAACCCCGAATTAAATTTTATTTTACGTATTATTCGGACTTTACCCAAGAAGCTTGGGTAATACTAGGTCAACCCGGGTAAACCTAGGCTTACTCCACCTTCTAGCATTACCCGTAACATATGTATTCAGAATGTAGGTATACAATGTACGGATATGTTTCAGGGGGCCAACAATATTAACATATATTATTTCTCAAATTGACACCAGAATCCCAAGTTAGGTAAGTTGCTGAGCTTGAGACAATTACAAGACCTCTAGGTGCTCTAGACCACCGATGTCATAAAAGAGACTTACTTAAATGAAAGAATTAATATAAAACATTACGAGCAACGTAGCAAGAAATAAATAGTAGTCTAGTCTATCCTAAAGAAGACAGCAAACTAAAAATTATCCAGCCCGTGAACACAATCGCGCATATCATTTATTAGGCGGCAAAAGCAAAGGCCAGTGTTTTGCCGTTTCCGTACCATAGCGGAATTCACTCAATCCGTCCGCGCGTCAATTCATTATGAACTCTAAGCCTCTCAACCCACGACACTTGTTTCTTCAAAGCGCCGACCGAACAAAAGAATAATGGAAAACGTGCTCCATTTTTTCCCGGCGAGCTAGGCTGAAAGACAAGAAAAATATTTGGTCACTTCGACACTGGCATGACAAAATAGTCGAAGCTGCAGCCAATTTGAAGCTTTAACTCGTCAGTGTTAAAGTTGCTTTTGATTGGCTATCTATAAGGTACTTTTTAGAGGGTTCGGTTCTAATAATAATGCATCGTGGATTAGTTTGATTTATGTTAGTTTATCAGTTGAAAGAGTGCGGTGACGCGTGGTGAAAACCTTTGGAATTTGCGGTCGGTTTTTATGCGGTAGGAATCGAGTATGATTGATGTAGTGGGATCATAGAGGAATAGAACGCTTAGCGGTACTTCAATGTTCCTTTCATCATAAAATCTTGCTGATTCGAGGTTTTCTTTTGGTCCAGCTTGGCAGATGTGTCAGTAAGACTCAGGTTGATGTAAGTAGGGACTGTTTGATGTGGATCAACAAGATACGTATCATTATAATGAAATGTTCTTTATTTTTTTTGTCTTTGATTTTCATCCTTCCTTTACCGAGGCTTCAAGTGACCGATACCTGATAGTCAACGTCACTCAAGGTTTTCACCCGTTAAGAAAACCAGAGAACCACTGATCCGATTACTTATAAAAAAATCCGAACAATAATTATAGAATTATCCCACAAACATACATATTACATATACTAATAACGTTGGATCAACTTCGTGTCTGAACACGAAGTTGAAATTGAAACGGTCATATCGCTCGTACAACAGATGATCGATGTGTGCTGAAACTTCCCGAGCGGCTACCACTAGTTGGATAACGAAGTCCATCTTGAATGTCCTTTGTTAAGACACTTTCTATTTGGTCATGGAATGTCCTTCTAGGTCTTCCCCTTCCAACAGATCCATTCACGTTGTAAGTTTAGAGAGGTTTTAACAAATTCCATTCCACAAAGCTGAACCCTAAAAACCGTTAACCTCCTCACTACTTAACAGGTGTTGATCAAATATCCCCGATCCACTTTCATTAAGGAAATTGCTAAGCGCTTTGTTTGCATAAATTTGCATGCGCCCGGTAAATATTTCGCGATTAGACCACGCTCTGTCATCTTATACATGATGCACGAGTGGGGCAAATATGGGGCACGGCATATTGATTTAGGCAAAGTTGACTTTCGGAAATTAGATTACCTACGAGTAGCTATTATAAAGGGCTGAGGTGTCCTTAGGGATGGTTGTGATACGCGAGAAGAGGTTGGTTCAGCTAGCGAATGATTTACTGTTTGAAATTGTGGTACTGATTTATTAATGCCCTTAGATGGAATTAATTACGCCGGTTGACTAAGGTATTAGGTTCGCGTGTAACTATGATCATGTTTCTGTTTATTCGCTATCTTGAGATAAAAATATTAAGTCCAAATTTTTGTACTATCTTAGTCCTTTTTGAAGCAACAAGCAAGTATTCTTAAACTTGAAGCCAACTTTAAAAACATTAAAGTTTTGTTTTTCTGTTGACCCTTTTTCATTGTCTCACATCAACATCATAGTGACTCCTTTGACAACTGACAGTATCTAACTAAGAAAAGGAACTCAAGTTGTCGTGGCATGCTTCTTCAGGCTTCGTACTAACGCGCCAATGTTTTACGTATAGCCCTTCGTTGCCAGCTAGCAAGGCATCTCCTACTAGCCAAACCACGCTGAGGGTCAAGAGGCAGGATATCCTGTAGAAGAATATAAGATCATCATCATCATCATCAGCCTATTACAGTCCACTGCTGGACACAGGCCTCTCTAGTTGTTTGCCACTTAGAGCAAACATCTGGAGGATATACCCATAATCGCCACGCTGGGCTTGGTTGAAGGTTGGCGATCGCAGGGTGTAGCTTCTTGTTGCGGTGACGCTGCTGCCCGTCACCGGTCTTTAGTATTTAGCTACGCCTTCAATTGTGATGGTTATACCGCCACCAGTCGGTTTGACAACTGACAGTATCTAATTAAGAAAAGGAACTCAAGTAGTCGTGGCATGCTTCTTCAGGCTTCGTACTAACGCGCCAATGTTTTACGTATAACCTTTCGTTGCCAGCTAGTAAGTCATCTCCTACTAGCCAAACCACGCTGAGGGTCAAGAGGCAAGATATCCTGTAGAAGAATATAAGATCATCATCATCATCATCAGCCTATTACAGTCCACTGCTGGACACAGGCCTCTCCAGTTGTTCGCCACTTAGAGCAAACATCTGGAGGATATACCCATAATCGCCACGCTGGGCTTGGTTGAAGGTTGGCGATCGCACGGCGTAGCTTCTTGCTCCGGTGACGCTGCTGCCCGTCACCGGTCTTTAGTATTTAGCTACGCCTTCAATTGTGATGGTTATACCGCCACCAGTCGGTTGCCAGCGCCGGATGTAAGGGAGCGGCCTATCATCTTTTCGCTCCAAGCCAACCTCACCTGCCCGTGGTGCATCCTGCCGAATATAAGATACCCAAGGCTAAATTCAAGGCACCATAAAGCGTCTCTAAGTAAGCAAGTCTTGATTCCAATTATTAGGGTCGACTAGCAGAAACAGCGGTATTCGGAGGTGCCGCTTGGCCGCGGGCCGCGCCGTATATCAGCCCGACGCAAAACAGTGCAATAACAGAATTCCTCACTTCACACAATAGTTACGCCGCGCCACGTTACACGGGAGGTGTTAAGAGGACAGGGACGGGCTTAGGGAACAATCATGTTATATTTGTTAGTGCTTTTACTGGGTCATCATCATCATCAGCCTCTATCATTCACATAGGCCTCTCCGAATGTTTGCCACTTTGATCGATCCTGGGCTTCTCGCATCCTCGTGCAAATCGTCACTCCACCTGGGCTGAGGGCGTCCTACACTACGTTTGCCGAGACGCGGTCTTCACTCCAGAACTTGTTTGCCCCACGGTTATCGGTTTTGCGGCTGATGTGGCCAGCCCACTGCCACTTCAGCTACAATTACTGGGTATACAAGACCTTACTCGTCGTCTAGTTTGCCTGGTACACCGTGGTTTCTGACATCATCATCAGCCGTAACGTCCACTGCTGGTCATAGGCCTCAATAACAATTATTATCATTTGAGGTGATTTGTCACCACGCTTTTCAGGTGGGTTATAGTAAGGTAAACGCCATGTAAAACCATGCAGTGTTACTAAAATAAAGATAGTTGAAAAAAGTTTTCTAAATGTCATAAAATCTCTGTGTGAGTTCTATTTCGAAGAAATAGTGAGTGAAAAATAAAACAAGTCAAGTTGGTTATATTACGTAGGATTTCTGGATTTCTTAAAGGCTGTTCATGTGCACAAGTTTATTAAATATTAACAAAAAAAAACAATTATATCAAACTTCATAAATAAAACTTTCGCGTCATAGCACAAGTTAAATCGACCGTTCTAAGAACAAGCCGTTTTATAGACTTTGACACGTTTTACTTCGTTTGAAAACAGTTTAAACAATAAAACTTCTTCTATCTTTATTTACAAATCCGTGAACTCAAACAGACTTTACGGCCGAGTAGATCGCGTCATTATCATCTTGTCTGAAAGTTGTTTAATAAAAACTTTTTAAGTGAAAATGTGACCCTTCAGTTACCACGTTGCTTCTTCAATTTTATCTATCTTTACATACTTCATGTGGAATTCTCTAGATCAAAATTTCACTTCTTTCCACTGACTTAATGCCCCACAGGTGGCATTCTCTACCAGTCAACCATTGAACTAAGCAGAAACAGATACGATTAAACCGTGAATATAATACTTGAAGGCCTTCTCCGTTATATGCAAAAATCTTACAAAAATCGCGATTACTCGTAAAGATGTATAATCTTTGCGTCTTTTAACAAAGAAAGTCCCTAGCTCCACCCCTGCCTCCCAGGAGTTGTATTGTAACATTGCATTCGTGAATAATTCGGGCAATTCAGTAATTAGGTTAGGCGCTAGTTTTTAGACCACCCATTTCGCAGGCCTTGTATATGACGAAGTAATTAAAATACCCACGTGAACAGACATTCCCGATGGCTTCATTAAAAGTGCCGTGCAAAATATAAGTTTTGCAACTAATTCTTATGCTTTTGTACGTGACAAAAGTTAACTCGTTACTTCAGGATTTACAGGCGATCCTTTTTAAAAGCAGTTAATAGTTATTGAACATGCAATAAGTTTCTTTTAAGTTGAGTTTAATCGGCTTCCCTCTTTGGTGGTACGATGGAACTTCGGCAATCTTGAGAAGACTATCTATATAGTATTATAAATTATGAAGTTTATGATTTATTAATAATAGTTTTAGAGATGATAGGACTGGATGATGGAATTGGATAATAGCACTGGCTTTTGTGTCTATGATTTGTTGTTTACTTGGCATATTTGTACAGGACGTGGCTACATTTTTACACCCCATAAGGTAGTGTATATTTAGTTTTTTAGGTACCTAATCATACATATAATGGTAATGATATGTATGATAAGGTTATGCCCTGTAAAGCCTTATCTAAGTTCGTCTAAAACTTTCAAAAAAGTTCCTAAGGAAAAACAAATTTAGAAAATTGTAATACTTATAATCCTTTTTTTTATATGAGAAACTAACGCTGCTACATATTAAAAAAATTGAAATTTGTAATATTAGAAAGGGATACGTTTAAAAATTTCTCTATAATAGGCATAAAATTAAAGGAAAAAATTCAAAAGCAGTAATTTTAACAGTCACAATTTGCAATAAACCGCGATGTTGAGACAAATCAAAGCAGTTATACAGCAACGCTTTTACAAAAATTACGGAATTGGGCCGTCGGGTAGGATTTTTAAAAACTATATTTTATATAAAGAAGTATTTAATGTACTTTAACAATGATTTGTTAAATATGTAACATATATATGTATTAAATTATATGCAAAATTATATCTAAGTAATCGCGATGATTACATGTCCTGTCCTGATGCCTCCGCGGTTCAAGCGTCAAAGGCGATCGGAAAAGGTCTAGAAACCTCAGGTGCACTAAAACTGCAAACTAATCACTTATGTGAATTGAGTCATAGGTATTACACAATCGGACCACCGGATGGTAGGGAAATATGCTGACGTAGGAGAGGCTTGCCCTCGTAACACAAATAAAGCTGCGAGCGCATTACTACTCAATAAACAACATTGAGAACTGATCAGTCCCCCTATCGATCGTCAACTGCTCAAACAACCACATTATTATTTCAAACAGGCAAATGTGTCACAAAAAACACCAGAATGAAACCGATTCAGGTCAAAACATTTGGAGCGACCGACCTCGGGCGCGTCACGAAGCGACAATTTCACATCGACGAGTTACGAAGTGATAAGATAGCTTATGTTAATTTACGAGGTTGAAAAACAGTGATTGATATGAATAATATATTGGGAATGGTGAACGGTGAATCCCAATTGCGTATTGTAGGAATAATTGTAACGTAACGACGCCCTCAGGCCAGGTGGAGTGACGATTTGCGCAGGACGGCTGGCAAGTGCTGGATGCGAGAAGCCCAAAATCGACCTATGTGGCGAACATTAGGAGAGGCCTATGTCCAGCAGTGGACTGACACGGGTTGATGATGATGATGAGGAATAATTGGCGATGAGAAATTGAGAAAGAATAATATAACCCAAGACATGCCACACTGGGCCGCACAGCGCCGTCTAGCCCCAAACTAAGCCGAAGCTTGTACTATGGGTACTAGACAACTGATAAACTTACTTAAATACTTTTTTTTTTAAATAAATACATATTATACATAGTAAACACCCAGACCAATACAGACATGTTCATGAACACAAATGATTGTACCGTGCGGGAATCGAACCCACGACCCTTGGCCCACAAGGCAGAGGTCAAATGAGCCATCGAGCCAGTCTACATCGTTTTGCTTGTTTGGGAGTTTGATAGTTTGTTGTTGTTAGCAGCTTAACATTAGAAATCAAAATCAACTTGATGTTTTCAACCTCGGGCTATGGAAAAATGTTAACTTATTGGGTTATGAGGACAATAACATGAATAAGCTCAAGACATCCCACTGGCCATACAACGCCATCCAGTCCAAAATAAGCCAAAGCTTGTATTACGAGTACTAGACAATTGATAAACTTACTTACTCGTAGATCCTTTGAAGTACGAGTCCTGAATATCTTTGATTAAATCACTTCAGTTGTTTATAAGATTACTAGCTGTGCCCGCGGCTTCGCCCGCGTTGCCCCCCATTTTAGGGAAGTGGGGGATTAGAAAGGGGTAAAAAGTAGCCTATGTTACTCTCCATCCCTTCAGCTATCTCCACTTAAAAAATCACGTCAATTCGTCGCTCCGTAGACAAACATACAGACAGACGGACACACTTTCCCATTTATAATATTAGTAAGTATTACTCGTAGTAAGTATAAGTATTAGGTCGGCAGTTTTTAAAATTTAGAATTTCAGTTATTTATACGGGTATCGCATTTGGCTCAAAAAGGGTGTACAAACTGTTGGGGCAATATGGGGCTTAATATAATAATAATAAATATCAGACAATATCCCATACATTGCTCCGATCCCAAACTAAGTAGCCCAGGTGTATGCGCTAAGACGCACGAAAAAAAAAGAGTGTATACTTACTTGCGTTGAGCGGTACGGCGGGCGCGCGCGCATGGTACGCCCCCGCGCCGCCGTACGCGTGGCGCCCGTACCCCGCCAGCCTGCCTACCGCGCACCCATCTCACTACGCTCACTCGTAATCTACTAAGGCAAGGCCACCGGGCACAGTCGGCTGTTCCTGGAACAAGGAGATGTGTTCGTTCGTTAGTATGGCTTAAGATTAGATTACAGAACTACACGTGCTTACGCCGTAGGTAGAAAACATTCCTTAGCGTACAAAACAGTTCGGCAATTCGCATCTTTGCCGACTTATTACTGTCAGTGCATGTGTTTCCTCCCCTCTTTTTATATTTAGGGACCCTTTAAGTGGGGCGTGAAAAAGCATCTTATGGGGCGGCATGGCGGTGGCAACAGACGGGTGATTGACCGGTTGCTTGAGCGTTGTCAATGTGACTTGGGCTTCTCTTTCGCTTTCCATCAGGCATAGAGAAGCCATTATTCCGAGCTACTATAAAAGAAAATATTGGTTCATTCTAAAACAAGAGTCTGCGTCAAAGAAGACCTGGCGAGCAATGCACGCATTCTGCGAGACGGTGATCTCGCAGAAGGCGGCAGAAAGAGAGCTTTATAGCCTCGGTAAAAACACCTGCTCTACGCCGCTCCCGGCTAGAGGGCATACTACGCATCGCATGCCCTCTGAGTCTCTCTCTCGTGTCTTGAATGGTAAGCGCGATCCACTCATCGGGGCATAAACGTATGATGGGTGCAGCCACACGTTGTACGAGATCCGCCCGGGAAGCACTCTATTATATGAGGTTCATACAGCTTATTATGGTTATATTGGTTTGAACCTAATTTGAAATTGGTGCTATGGTTTGGGTGCTAAAACACGGACGATCCGATGGTTCCAGGTTCTAATCTTAGTCGGGTCAATCTATAAACTAAATTTTTCTAAATTGTCTCAGGCTTGGGTGTAATAGAATCATCATTTAGTACTCATAGTACAAGCGGAAATCTTGATTTTAAACTCACAGTCCACTGCTAGACATACGGCTTTCTTAAGGCATGTTTAGTGTGAATTTCTAGCGCACGCATTTATTGTTATTTATTATGGTCCTTCGAACCGGATAGCGGTACCCGACACAACACAAAACTATCCCTATTTTCCCCTCCATGTTTTCTTTCGCCGAGCAAACAACAAGTTAAAACAACTTCGGCGTTTTAAATTCTAAGTTTAAAATTCCCCTGCCGCACATGCCTCATACATTTTATGAGGAGAACACTGAATAAATAAGAACATTTTGTCTCGTAGCCACAGCCAGTGTTCTAAGTAATGATACTATTAATTTGAATACAGTAAATATCGTGGTTTGGTTTCGAGAACTTGTGAATATTATCGACTCTAAGTTTGATTGGTTGTTATAGTATTTATTTAAACTTTATCGCACATAATGGGTACAAAAGGCGAACTTAGTGCTAAGAGCGTTCTCTACAAGTCAACCTTTGGGTCGTGCAGAGAGCAGAAGTTGTGTGCAGTGAGTGTACAAAGAGAACACAGTCCTTACAAAAAAGTATTGTGGAACTTTGATTCATCAGACGAAACCTTTGGAATTGGAATAATAGATCTGATGTTATCTGTTATTATTATAAGGAAGTTTAGGCTAAAAGCAGATAGAAAATGTTCAGATGGAGATCCTTATTTCTAAGGGCCAAGACTCATTTCGGGTCGCCGCTAACGTACCTAAATTAGTTAAAAAACTATGTCAATTTTCATTCGGCTAAAATAGACTGGTTTAGTTGCCATTAGGAGTCAGATATGAATTTTAAAAGTTGTTCCAATCAACTGTCATTGAACGTATGAGTCGTGAATATTGGTTGCCGTTTCTCAGAATCGAATATACTCGTAAACTGGGGCAATCAACTGTCTTATTATGTGAATCTGACGTTTGTTTCGATCGCTTTCAAATATAACGCATTTTCTATCGCATTCACAATTTAAAAATTGTATTTCTAAGTAACTGCTTTTCAAGCGCATTAAATTGAGAGAACAACATATTGTCAAAAGTCTAACCCTTTTCTTCTTCGGGGAAGTGTGTGGGCAGTATGTGGGACTCACGCCGCCCTCGGGAACGGGAGGACGGCACCCTGCCTCAGGTTGAAAAGGAGGCAGGGAATACCCACTAAAAACCACCGGTCCCTTTGTCGTGCGTCTAGGGGGCCGGTGTCACAAGACCCAGAAACCAGAATTTCCGGACTACAAGAGTCTAACCCTACAAAGTTGCCCATTGATATTAATAGTTTTGTAACTAAGAATTTAGTTCGCAATTGACAAATAGAACACATTATTTATTCTGTGGTCGACGCGTAACCTAAATCATATGTGGACGAAAGTTTAAAATTCATTTCACCCATGTGTGTAAAAAAAATTGTTACAACATTTATCTGGCACGGAGGACAATTTATTACATTTGCAGCATACGTTATGGGCACACTAGGTTTTGTCCAAGCTTTGCTTGCTTTGCAGAAGTAGCTTATGACGATCTGTTTTGTTTTAATCTTTCACTTCTACGTCGTGAAATGCCATTTCCTACCAGATGTTCATTAGAGCCATTGTAACTTTTTGACCGCTGTGTCAAAAAGTCACGCTGACCGCTGTGTCACGGAACAGAGATTCCGTGCTAAGATTACCTAAGCTATGTCCGGAGATACGGGAGCCATGAGGTACGTTTTCTTCATGAAGATTTCACTAACATCTCTTTATTTATTGACGAGATTTTGTACCTGATTTGAGATTCCTATATTTCGACACTGTTGCAAGCGCCATGATCATTGAACGGAAATTTTTGCGTGTAGATAAATGTAGTGATTTATGAAGATCTGTTTGTGATAAAACGATAAATATGAAGTTCCACAAGATACCATTATCATACATCAATACATACAATAAAATATCAGTCAATCAATCATCATATTATTATTATATTCTTATATAAAACAGTCAAAAAGTGTCTGCACTTTGAGTATTTTTATAAAAAAAATATCTGTCGAGATGAATTGTCATTAAGGGAGGCTTATACCCAGCAGTGGACATTTGTAGGCTGCTGATGATGCGAACGAACCCGGAGGGATAAGAAATAAACCCACCTTTACCAAAATGAAACATTACTTATTTTATCTTTTTTTTATATAAGAAAAAAAAGATAGAACAATAGAACAAACCTATAGCGTTTGTCGCCCTCACCCTGAAGGCCCATTGATATGCCGTTTCACGCCCCGCCTTAAAAACCCAGGATTGTAAGAGGAAGGAAACACTTGAGCTGTTGAACACACACAAAAATGAGCTGGAAGGGCATTCCATGACTTAATGGCACGGGGCAAGAACGAGAAACTAAACCTCTTGGTGCGCGCCACCATCGTCTGGATTATCGTTATCTTGCCTAATCCCGCAAATGATAATTGTCATGGGGGGGACTCTTGTCTACCAGCGGACATTTGCAGTCTGATGGTGCGAACAAAGTCGCACACGCGAAACAAACCTCCTGCCATTACAAAAATGAAACGTTATCTACTAATTTTATCCCGTCTAGTTTCCGTTGAAAACTTTTCTCCAGCAAAGTGTTGAGTGTAGGCTGCGTACGGCCCGTTTGGCCAAACTATTTAACGTGCCGCCGCGGCGCGAACAAAGAACAAATAAGAGGGTGGCATGTGCCGCTTACGACGCTCATCAAACTTGCACACGAGGTAGCGGCAGCAACAACAGCCAACACAACGGGAAAAATATGTATATAATTTAATGTAACTAATATAATCATGTAAAGGATTTTTAAGGAATGAAGGATCCAACTCAGATGGACAGCGTTCGGCAAGCTTCGAAATGTTTTCTCGTCCAAAATTCCTCAGTTTTTGAAGACTAAAGTCTACAATGCGTGCGTGTTGCCAGTGATGACTTATGGCTCCGAGACGTGGTCTTTCACTGCTGGTTTGATCCACAAAATGAAGGTCGCTCAACGAGCTATGGAGAGAGCTATGCTCGGAGTTTCCCTGCGCGACAGAATCCGTAACGAGGATATTCGCAGAAGAACTAAAGTGACCGACATAGCTCAAAGAATAAGCAAGTTGAAGTGGCAGTGGGCAGGCCACATCGCTCGCAGAACCGACGATAGATGGGTACGAAAGGTTCTCGAGTGGCTACCGCGAGAGGGAAGACGCAGCAGGTGACGGCCCCCTACGAGATGGCCTGACGACTTGGTAGATTTAGCGAGGATCCTTTAAACGCAGACCGCTCAGGACCGGTCCATGTGGAGGTCATTAAGGGAGGCCTATGTCCAGCAGTGGACGTCTGTGGGCTGATGATGAAAGGATTTTTATGGGGAGGGTGTAAGAGTACGTGCACATCTGAAAAATGCGCGGCTCGCGACCGGCTCGCTGCAGGGAACGACCTATCATCTTTTCGCTCCAAGTCACCTTCACCTGCCCGTGGTGCATCCTGCAGAATAACAAACGGGGTTCTGGAAAAAGTATCTAACCAGTCTTTGCCAAATTAAAAATAAGTGCCTCATCAGTCTGATCGTCCACTGCTGGACATAGTAGGCCTCCCCTAATGACAATTGTCATATGAGGTGATTTACCTTAGTCAGGTTGGTGACCGCAGTAGGTTTTATTTGTACTAAGGCTAACGCTGCTGCCCATTTTCGTTTGGCAACTGACAGGTAACTAACCAGTTACTTGCCAGTGGTCACAGCGACTTGGGCTTCTCTTCCGCTTTCCATCAGGCGTAGGGAAGCCATTATGTCGAGCTACTATAAAAAAAAACAAAAACAAATCCCTTAGTTGACGGACTTCTACGACACCTACGGGATGAGATGGGGTGATCCCATACTGAAACCGGAAACCACGCAGACTACAAGGAAATTAGCCCAGTTACGATACAATAACAATACAGACACACACAAAATGGCAATAAATAAAAATAAAGAGGTAACATCGTCCCTAAACTGTGTTGCCGACGCTCCCCCTGAATTGCGGCGAGCACGAAACGTCGTCGCCTGCGCCTAGTACAGTCGGCAATAAAATGCATATTAGATAACCGTGTTTTGTCGACCGTACGTGATTGGCTCGCGGTCGCGGCTGCGACGCGCCATCTTACCGAAATTACGGTTACGGTTATCGGTTCAGACCCGGATTTTACTAGATCGGGCCGGATTTTACCGGATCGACGAGGATTTTACTAGATCGAACCGGATTTTACTCGCGTTGTAAATAATAGCGAAAGGTAGGCGGCGGCGTTCGCAGGTATGAACAACTAACTGTAAAAATGTATAAGTATGAACACTCGGTACTCGTATAATTGATTTTGACTATCAAAATGCTCTTTATTTGTGCACTTATTTAACACGGAATATTCTCCCAGAAATGTCCGACAAGGAAGTCTTGTACGTTTTTTTGGTTCCCTACACCAGATTAACAAAAAAGGAGTCCTTATAAGGTCATTGCAAATCAACTGGACCAAATAAAATGAAATTTTTAAAAGCACAATATAGCCCTTGTTGCCTTCCGTCTACTATGGAAAGCAAAAAAGAAGCATAATTTAGTAAGGCAACGGACCAGTTACCAAATCAATCACTTGTTAGTTGCCACCACCATGCTAGACTATAGCCGATTAACCCAGAAATGAGAACAAAGTCACTTTACCAGCCAGCTGAAATTTAAGAAAAACTGGCTTTGCAAAAGAGTAACTAACAATGATGTTTTTAAATTAAATCGACCCTTACGACACCACCAGTAAGAAATGGGGTGGTAATAGGCATGATGACTAATTTTTGTTTTGCATTAATATTGATGCATCACCCAATTATAGAAACATTAGTAAAAGAATTACTTCGCTTGTATAAAAAGTCCCCGAGCTATCACAATTTCAAAATCACAATCACAATAATGAAGTCGCCCAAAAACGCTTCATACAAACTGATACGAAGGCGTGACGTCATGACTTCGTATTGCGTAGTAAAAAATAATAAAAAACAAAAGTCCTTTGTTTTTTATTATTTTTTAAGAAGCTTGTTCGATGGCTATATTAAATAGTGCGTTTATGTTATGGGTTTCATATCAAAATATGTTTGAATTAATGTACCTTAAACAGTGTTATAATATGACCAGGGGTCACCTTGTACAAAAATATCTATCCACAAAAGTGTTCTATTTGCGTCCTAATTATACCTACCAGCTAAACCAAAAACACGTCGAAAGCACGTTATCAATGCAACCCGCTAAACGCAGCCATTATCGAATCAAACGAATTGCCGTTTCGTTACGTCACCGCAATCAATTTAATGGCGGCATTCATAGACAACGACTTTTACTTTTGAAAACATCGTCGCGTCATCGCGAAAGGATAATGGGAAAAGCGAACGGTAGTTCTGGGTATTTCCGAGTTAGGTTTCGGTCTTTGAGAATATAAATAATTCTAATAAATGTCAGACAACTTCACATACATTGCTTTGATAACAAAATAGCTTAAGCACTTGTGTGTCTATTAGACCGACGAAGGTACCATCTTATAAACATATAAAAAGAGAAACTGACTGACTGACATATCAACGCACAGCCTAAGAAAGGAATTCCCGAAAATCCCACGGGAACGGGAATTGGTGGGAAAATCTTTTTGTATGGAAAATCTAAACCGCTTAAGTTAGATGCTTGAAATTTGGCATGCAGGTATCTTAGTAAACTTAAAGCTTAGTTGCAACAGAATATTGCAAAATTCCCACGGTAACGAGAGTAGCGGGGCACAGCTAGTAAATCTATCTATATTTAAATACAAATATAAACACCTAGACACGGAACAAACACCAAATGTTAATCATACGAATGTTTATCCTGGGTGGAGATCGAAACCACGACTCTTGGTTCAGAAGGCAAGGGTTACTACCAATTGGGCTACCCGATCAGTCTCTGTCGCACCTTAAAAATACGGTACCTGTTCGAATAAATAAAAACAAATTATCAAACATCATCACATACATACTTCCTACGCCGCATCTTTGCTTAACATCCAAACCATTACTTAGCAAAAACTTGACCCGATCAGAAAGTATCAAATCAGTCAAACAATGCTTTTTCTTGCGAGGCATTTTCCAGCACATTTTTATAGGTCTAAGCCGAAAATTCTACAAAAAATGCCTTAGATTTAAAAACTGCGTGCTTTATTTGGTCCATAATTTTTATCGGTCTCAAACCGAAACCGTCCCAACACTAGCTCTACGTACTCGCTCTACAATTCACGTACACTGAATGGATTAATATTTTACGATATTTTCACTCCACGTATCTTTTAATGCTTTCGTTGGCTACACTTGTTGTTTCCAGTACTTCCGTGATTATGGATTGTTTATTTTATAATATCTACATACAACAACAGATATGTGTTTATTTAAAGAAAAATGAATAATCGATTCCGTGCCTGTACTGTAGAGATTGTTTGAAAGAGAACATTGCTAGCAAATAAAACGGAAAACTAGTTGTTACAATATGTACAATGTCTATACATTTGTATAGTATTTTAAGCTTAGGGTTGGCAATACTGATCTAATGTGTTTATGGCTCTTGTGTCTATAATTTGTCTATGCCTCTGTCTGTTCGCTATAAACTGTCAACGGAAAGTAACCGAAATAAAACAGCTTGATTAAATCTCTGCGTTTATATTTAAATAACTTCAGGTTATGGGCCCAGTCTCATAACTCTGAATCGCGAGTAGGCTATTTACTAGTAAAGTTCTGCGTTATTAGTTACTCTCTAGCGGAAAAGAAATTAACGTTAACCTTCACGGCAAACGCGTGGTCGGCGAAGAAGAAAACTTGTTTTATAGCTTCGAAGTTATAATCAAGGCAGGAAAATGGAGAGTAATAATGTGAACGTGATCAAGCTGGATGGTTCTAGAAACTGGAATGTTTGGAAGTTTCAAACGATGGTGCTGTTGAGAGGACAAGGATTGCTGGATGTCGTCGAGGGTAAATGTGTAAAACCTGAGGCGGCTGCTGAAATAACCAAATGGGAAGGAAAAGATGCGAAGGCACAGACGTTACTGGTTACACGGATGGCTGAAGAGGCCATGCTACACATCATCACATGCACGAGTTCTGCTGAAATGTGGAGAAAACTTCAGAGCGTGTATGAACAGAAAACGGAGACTAGCATATACATGATACAACAAAAATTCTTCCAGTATAAATACGAAAAAGGCTGTGATATGTCAGTTTTCTTATCCAAGATCCAAGAGATGTGTAATTTGTTAAAGCAAATGGGTGAAGATATCCCCGAAAAGTTCGTTATCACGAAGGTGTTGATGTCGTTGCCTGACGAATATAAACATTTTGTATCGGCGTGGGAGTCGGCGCCTGATGACAAGCAAACCATGGATAATTTGGTTGCTCGTTTACTGATTGAAGAAGAGAGGGTAAAAGGCAAGATAGAAGAGTACCAACAAACTTCATCCTCTGCGTTCGTTGTGAAAAATAAAAGACAAATAAAGTGTTATAAGTGCGGCAAAACGGGACATTATCAAAATGAGTGTAGAAACAATAAAACTGGCAGTGATGACAACGCAAATAATAACTGTTTTTACTGTGGAAAGTTCGGCCATTTTAAAGCGCAGTGTAAATTTCGTAAACAAAAAGTGAATAAGACTGAAAACAAAACGAAGAGCAACGCGTTCGTAGTGTCTACTTCGGGTCATGAACTGCATAAATCTCAGTGGCTAGTTGACTCTGGTGCTAGTGACCATATGTGTAGAAACCGTGCATTGTTTACATCATTTTCGAGTTCAAAAGAACAATCGGTCATCGTCGGTAACGGTGCGGTCATTAGTGTACTCGGCCGCGGGCAGGTGGCGCTGCAAGTGTCCAACGGGACCGAATGGATTGATACGGTCATAGATAACGTGTTGTTCGTTCCTGAACTGAATAATAACTTGTTCTCGGTCATTCGCGCCACAGATAAAGATTACACCATGGTGACAGATGACAGATTGTGTAAATTTTACAAAGGAAATAAAATTTGCGCCATTGCTGAGAGAATCGGTGAATCATATTATTTAGAAATGCGGTATAAATACGAGACTGCAAGCATTGCAACAGTAATACAGACTGATATCAACGATTGGCATAGAAAATTTGCGCATCAGAACTTTAGTTACGTGAAAGAATGTCTTCACAAAAATAATGTTGTTGTCAAACAAACTACCAAGCCTGAGTGTGAGAGTTGTTTAGTTGGAAAGATTCATCGTTTGCCCTTCTGTTCAAGTGAAAGCTTTACCACAAAGACATGCGAGTTAATTCATGCTGATACGTGTGGTCCGATGGAGCAAATGTCTATTGGAGGGTCAAGATATTTCGTCATACTGAAGGACGATTATTCAAACTACAGGAGTGTGTATTTTGTCAAATCAAAAGATGAAATCAAGCAGTGTATTGAAAATTTTATCAATAAAGCAGAGAACATGACAGGAAATAAAGTGAAGATATTTAGATCGGATAATGGGACAGAGTTTGTGAACAAGGATATGAAAAGTTTGTTTTCAAAACATGGAATAACACACCAAACATCAGTACCCTACACGCCTGAACAAAACGGGAAGGCGGAAATAGAAATTAGGACATTGGTGGAAGCAGCCCGGACAATGTTGCATGAACAACATCTTTCAACGGAATTGTGGGCGGAAGCAGTCAATACGGCAGCATTTGTGTTGAATAGAACTGGGAAAAGTCATGAAAATGGAAGGTCTCCATTTGAAGTATGGACAAATAAGAAGTTTGACATTCATCAATTAAAAGTCTTCGGCTCCGAGGTATATGTTCACATCCCAAAGGAACACAGAAGGAAGTGGGACAGGAAAGGTGAAAAAGGGTTAATGGTGGGCTACGACGATAATGTTAAGGGATATAGAATTTACTTTCCAAACCGGAATACGGTAGAAGCAAAGAGGGATATTGTATTCTTGAACGGAGAAGGCAAAGTGGAGAAACTTCAGGTGAAGGAAGGAAAAGAAAAGGAGTCTACAACATCAGTTATCCTCGAAGAAGAAAACAATATTGAGATTGAGCCCAATCCGGCGAGTGAGTTACCTAACCCGAATGAAACAATGGAAGTTACTCACGCTAGTAGTATCCAAGATGGATCAGAGAGTGAATGTGACAGTGAGTACTTACCATGCAGCGATGAGGAGCATGCTATGGAAGAAAGTAGTTCGCCTGTACGGGAACGAAGCAAGCGGGTGAGAAAGCAAACATCTTTCTATAAGTGTAATAATGTGAAGTTAGATGAAAGTGAGTGTGAACCTCGTACATACATTGAGGCAATGAACAGAAGTGATGCGTTTAAGTGGAGTGAGGCAATTGCTACGGAGTTACAGACTCTGAAAGACAATGACACTTGGGACCTGTGTGATGCACCAGGCAATGTGAAAGTTATTAGCAGTAAGTGGGTTTTTAAGTTTAAAAATGTTAATAATGAGGTAAAGTATAAAGCTCGTCTTGTTGCCCGAGGGTTCGAACAACAGGAGTCATTTGATTTGTGTGATATTTATGCCCCAGTTGCTAAGTTGTCCACATTTAGATTATTTGTTGCAGTAGCCACAAAATTAAATTTGCCCATCTATCAGATGGATGTAACGGGAGCTTTCTTATATGGGGACATTAAGGAAGATGTATATGTCCGTTTGCCAAAAGGGGCCTATACTGACAGTAATAATGTTGTAAAATTAAGAAAATCTTTGTATGGTTTAAAGAGCTCTCCAAAATGCTGGAATAAAAAGTTTAATACTATAATAACAAAAGAAGGGTTTATAAGATCAAAATGTGACTCATGTTTGTACACTAAAATGAATGGCTCAGATAAAATGTATGTTTTAATATATGTTGATGATTTTTTAATTTTTGGAACAAATGAACAAGAAATTAAAGAACTTAAAAGTGTATTAAATAGTGAATTTAAAATGAAAGATCTAGGGTTTATTTCAGACTTCTTAGGAATAAATGTTAAACAAAATTTGCAAAGTGGTACAACTATATTATCACAGAAAAACTATCTTGAAAATGTAATTAAGAGATTTAATATGGAAAGTTGTAAGCCTATGATGACCCCTATGGATGTAAACTTTAATAGTAAGATACTCAACTCTGATGTAAAATGTGATAAGAACTTGGAACAAATTTGTAGGCAAATAATAGGGTGTCTCATGTATGCCGTTTCAGGCACCAGGCCTGATCTTTGTTTTGCTGTTTCCATGTTGAGTAGATTTCAATCATCTGCTAACAGTTTATTATTGAGTGCTCTCAAAAGGGTATTACGTTATGTGAAGCATACCATTAACTACAATCTAGTATATAAATGTAATGATACCATGTTAGAAGGTTTTTGTGATGCTGATTGGGCGGGTGACCTAAGAGATAGAAAGTCTACATCAGGATATTTATTTAGATTTGCAAATTGCTTAATAGTGTGGCATTCTAAACGTCAAACATCTGTAAGTCTGTCTTCGACGGAGTCTGAATATGTTTCTATGAGCATGGCTGCTAGTGAGGCATGTTGGCTGGTTAATTTATTAAAAGATTTCGATTTTCATAATATTTGCCCGGTAAACTTATTTTGTGATAATAATTCTGCGATATTAAATGCAAGCACAGAGTCAGTCAAAAGGTTGAAACATGTAGATATTCGATACCATTTTGTAAAAGATTTAATTCAAGATAACAAAATAAATGTTAAGTACATATGCACTTCACAGCAACCAGCTGATATGTTAACTAAATCTCTAAGCAAAGAACTAATTGTTAAGTTTCTGAAAGAGTGTGGAGTAGGAAATGTAAACTAAAGCAAATGTTGTTGGCTGTTGGTGAATTCTTGTTTTTAAATGTTATTGTATGCTGTGTTTAATAAGTGTGTGTTTACTAAATGTATAACATTGAGAGGGGGTGTTACAATATGTACAATGTCTATACATTTGTATAGTATTTTAAGCTTAGGGTTGGCAATACTGATCTAATGTGTTTATGGCTCTTGTGTCTATAATTTGTCTATGCCTCTGTCTGTTCGCTATAAACTGTCAACGGAAAGTAACCGAAATAAAACAGCTTGATTAAATCTCTGCGTTTATATTTAAATAACTTCACTAGTTAACTATAGTAAACTTTTTTTTATAGTAGCTCGACATAATGGCTTCCCTACGCCTGATGGAAAGCGAAAGAGAAGCCCAAGTCCCAAGTCGCTGTGACAACGGGCAAGTAAGTGGTCAGTTACCTGTCAGCTGCCACAGCCATGCATATTCCCTTAGGCGTCTTTCACGATACCCACGGTATGAGATAGGGTGTTCCTATACTAAAAGAGAAAAGTTGTTATCTGTCTGTCTATCTAAGGATTTCTCAAGCCTGGTCCTACTGAGCACCTACCACATTCTATTAACTAATATCAGTAAGGTACACGACCAGTCGTCGCCGCACATTCCTTGCGCTCCTAAATCTCCTTTTCCTTCCCATTTTCCCTGTGTACCTCCACATACATTCGTGTAGTTGTCAAAAATCATTCAAGTGTGTAATGTACTGTGGGCCCCACTCGTTATCTGGGATTTGTAGGCATTATTTTGTTTTCCCTCGCAGTCGATTCAGCGTCGCAGAGAAGAAAATGTGAGCTTTATTTGAGAATGGTTTGAGTTATTTTACGCGGTATATTTGTTCAAAGGTTGAATGTTATTTTATGTATTTTTATCTTAAATGCTTGATTCAAGTACATTTTTATGAATTAAGAATTAATAAAGCACCAAACAAGACTGAGACCTGTTTATTACTAAAACATATTTCATTACATGAAGAGATTGCTATTGGTTGTAAGACCGCTTCATAATACTAATGTTTATTCTTGTAAACGTGCAGAGATATCTACCTTCATGAACAAAACATGATGTTTTTCTGAGATCAAACTTCTATCATTATTTCGCTTTGCAAATAAGATCAGCGCTTATTTGCACATACACAGAAATGCCAGTAATTTAGATAAACAACGGTAGTAAATTACTTATCTCTGAAAATCCACACATCCTTAAAAATGTACTATATATAAAACCCTTTATTTTCCAACAAGACATTAACATAAAGCAAACACAAATAACGGTATCAGATAACATTGAAGGTACAATTTCTGCCTGAGTAATTAAACAAACGTTTTGTAACAAATACCTGAAAACATTCTAGATATCTTGAAGGTAAAACGTAATATCGTTGATGTACATCACAGATTACGTATAGTAGGTATGCGATAAGAGTCATCACAAACTACTGTTACAGATTCTGCTTGAAATAGAACAGGAAGAAGTTCATAACCATTTTTGTGTTTTGGTAAAAATATTTATTTCAATAAATTAATAAATAAATAAACAATCTCAATTTAAGGTTACCTTTGTACTATATGTCCAACCTTCAAATTTGTTCAAAAACAAATTATCAACTATAACAATGTCAATGTCACCCACCCGCGTGTAAAATTTTCATCATTGTTGATTATTAATTTCACATTATTAAGAACATTGTACGTAGATATTCAATGCTTGTTTTATGCTAGCACTCTCAGTGAAAAGAATAGTGGTCTGTTGGTACCAGTATTCTTTTCAGAGTGCCAGATGATAATCGTCTCCCAGAACACTAAGGCCGTAAACAATTAAGAAAGTTAATTTCCTAAATCGGCCCAAAGGTTCATCACATTGTTTGTCCCGGGTGATTCACACCCGCGACCCTTAGTTCGAAAGCAGGGATCACCATCGAATAAGCCAAGCGAGCGTGGTGACTGGTGACTCAAGGCCTCAAGGACATTTTTTTTTATAAGAAGAGCTTTCAGGATTACGATGAGTCACTCCACCTGATGGTAAGCGGTCGTAAGGTCCAAAAGTTAGGTCGACAGGCACAATAGAACAAACCCATTGTGCCTGTCGCCCTCACCCCGAAGGCCCACTGAGATGCCGTTTCACGCCCCGCCTTAAGAACCCAGGATTGCAAGAGGAAGGAAACACATGAGCTGGAAGGGCATTCCATGACTTAATGGCGCGGGGCAAGAACGAGGAACTAAACCTCTTGGTGCGCGCCACCATCGTCTGGATGGTACGCGGATGACAACGCTGTCCAGCACGTGTTGTTCGGGAGTGGAAAGGAGAGGATAGAACGAGTTGGAGAATTGTCATTGGGTTTAGCTGTCGACGTTGGTAGGCTGACGATGATAACAACCAGGCCAGTTTGTTTTCCCAAAACGAAAAGTCACAAACAGAACCAGTTTTTTACCCCTCGCCATTTTTCTCTAGTATCTGAACTACTGCAGCTTGATTCCCACAGCGCTAGAGTTGATCTGTAAACTAAACTTAATACATGTGGGATTGGCGTCGAAATTAAATTCATCGGACAGTTTCAATTTTTGCCAACACAAACAATGAAGCGGGGAATAGAATAAATACTGTGTTAAACTGTTCAAGTTTTTTTTTGTTTTCTCACTTGTTATTCATTGCCAAGTTGTGTGGTCTATTTTTCAAAAGAGAAACGAAATATAGGTTATTTGGGATTTGAGAGAGAATATGCATCTTTTGATGTGAATTGACAGAAAATTGTAAATAAATAAATATCAGACAACATCACATACAACACATTGCTCTAATCCCAAAGTAAGTAGCTTAAGCACTTGTGTTATGGGTATCAGAACAACGAAGGTACCACAAATAAATACTTAAATACAAATATAAACACCCAGACACGGAACAAACACAAGTATTCATCACACGAATGTTTGTCCCGGGTGGGAATCGAACCCACGACCCTTGGTTCAAAAGGCAGGGGTCACTACTGATTGAGCCACCGAGCCAGTCAATTGCACATTGCACAGAATCTACTTGTTAAGGAGCCTATAGCATTTGCCTCTAGAAAAAAAAGGTTTCCCAAACTACTAAAGTATCATCAGCCACAAACCACCCAGCAATCTTTCCCAACACAACCCATAAAACAAACGACTCAATTCAAATTTCCAACCAGTTTAAAGCCTCAGGACACCAGCACTTAACCTCTTCACTTTATTTTCCCCCCCATAAAACTGTTTTCCGATACTCGTTCCCAACAAGTTAACCTTTCAGGGCTTGTAAGACCAACAAGTGGATAGTTTAAAATGTATAAGGTTGTGCTGCGGTTGTCGACTGGGCACTCACAATTATACTTGTAGGGCGAAACCTTTATCTAGGTCAGACTGACCACTATACAAAAGTGGCTATAAAGAGTTTGCCTTGGACGTGAAATGAAACCACTCGACTGTCTAGGTTATGGTCGTTGAAGGAGTATAAAAATAATATACCCACCTAAACCTTTATATCAGACAATATCACATACATTGCTCCGATTCCAAAGACCTCGGTTAAGGCTACGTTTGAAGAAGGACAAGCTAAGACTCGTCAAACGTGGTCTAAAAAGAGTTACTTCCTCTCCGTAGGCCGCTGCCTAGAGCTGTGCCACCTGGTATTGTAGGGGCTATGAGGTATGGCAGTAGTACGGCGGTAACCGCTTAACATTACATAAGCAGGTTGTTCGTCTGCCTTTCTTACTAATGAAAAAATGCTTAAGCACTTATATGTTATGGCTATTAGACCAACGAAGGTACCACAGACACATACTGAAATCAGACACGAAACACAAATGTTCATCACACGAATGCTTGTCCCAGGTGGGAACTGAGCCCACGACCCTTGGTTAGAAAGGCCGGGGTAACTAACAATAAGATGCCGAGGCTAGTGGCTAATATAATAATAAATAAAAGCAGCAAGGCTTTAGGGAAAATTATTGAAAAATGTCGGAATACAGTGCTAGGTCTAAAAACTTAACTTAAGACAGTATTGTCACAATGTTAATTAAGAGCTCACTAGCTCACGCCACCGACTACAAGAGTCTTCATCTAAACTCCAGCAACGGCCCAACACTTCCAGCCGAAACTCCGACTGAACTGCCAAGAAATATTAAACAAGGAACAGCTTAGTAATTACGAAGAATCCCTTTGTGACAAACGCGATACGGCGCAATAAAACGCGTCGGGCGGGCCGACTACTCGAATTCCCTCGCTCCGCCTCGGGATTGCTCGGATTCCAGGGATTCCAGGGAATTCCAGAAAATTCCAGAAACTTTTCCGCGCCGGGTCGCAGATGCCGGCGACGTGTGGTCGCCCTACTGCACACTTGTGCTGCGGTCCAGCGAGGAATTCTGTATCCCGTTTCCTTTGCTTTTTTTTGGTCATAGTACGAGATTTAAGGTGTTTTTAGCGTAAACTTTTTGTTAAAATCTTGGCTCCGGTATTGGGAAATGGAACTAAATGGAAAGAGCTGAGACAATTTTAAGTAATCATTTTACTAGCTGTATGAGATAACTTGCCTAAATATAGTCAGACCAAGATTGTTAAAGAATATGCTATGAGCCCAATCTCTATGAAAATTAGCCAAATATGGAGAAATAAATAAATAAATATCGGACAACATCACATACATTATCATCATCTCATACTATCAGAACAACTAAGGTACCGCAAATATATACTTATTAAATACAAATTATAAACACCCAGACACGGAACAAACACAAATGCTCATCACACGAATATTTGTCCCCAGTGGATTGTACCCATGACTCTTGGTTTAGAAGGCTGGGGTCATTACCAATTGAGCCATGCTTTTTTATTTAATCAGGTTATCGGGAAACGAACATGAAACCTTCGGATCTGCGTGATTTAGGCAAGCGCCTTACATTATCTAACCGAGGTTAAATACTTGGCAGCAAAATTGTCTCCAAGGAATTCCCCGAATGTTTAGCTACTCTAAATAGTAAAAAATGTAGTACATGATTCCAAAACTGGGTTACAATATCGGAAAGTTATTAATCATGCAACTTTTGTATTTACAATGTACGAAATATTCAATAATTCAACCGACTCCGTGTAATATGCTAAGATACAAAGAACGCCGAATGGCAGTCGAAAATTCATCAAAGAAAACCCATAAAATCCTGAATAATTGGGAGTCTCTCTTTGTCAGAAGGTTTCGTATCAATTTGTATGTAAAATGATTGTCCACTACGTAACTCACATTAATTTATCCATAATTTAAAATCAATTAGTAAAGTTCTACAGACTTATAACTTTATTAAAAAAATTCTGTATATTTTCCGGATTCAGAATAGGATCATTCCATCTCATCCCGTTATTATTTTGGATAATGCCTCCAGGTGATTGCCCAAAGTGGCAAACAACTGGTAAGGCTTATGTCCAGCAGTGGACTGCGATAGGCTGATGAAGTGATGTGATGACGAAACTAGTACTTTATTTTGGCTTAAAAAAAGAACAATATAAAACTGATATAAGGCAGTTTAATATAGGAGGAGCTTTAGCAAGAGCTCGTGGGGGTTAAGGTTGGGCCGGCATGGCAGTGGCAACTGATAGGTAACTGACCAGTTACTTGCCAGTTGGCACAGCGACATAGGCTTCTCTTTAGCTTTCCATCAGGCGTAGGGAAGCCATTATATCGAGCTACTATAAAAAAAGCAAGTTCTGTCATATTGTAGGATTTTCCATATTTCCGATACGACTCGGAACCCTAAAAATCAATTTATCTCCTGATTAATTTCAATTCCGTTATCGCCTCGCCCCGGGATACGTTTTTATTGCAGCTCAAGTTGATTAAAAATATAAGGATCGTGGAAATTATGCAAACACGGTACGGTTTCTTTGCATAAAATTGAATTTGAGGAAGCGATGTAGATGAGCGAGTGTAAAATATTTTGTATTGAGATAGACCGTTTTGAAACTTAACAGATTTACATTTTTAACTTGTTGTTTGGTCCTAAGGCGTTAAACAGTTCAAACCTCGTATATTTCTGTTTACTAGGCTTTCTCAAGAGATCACTGTATAAAGGACTTCAAGTCAAGTTTAAATTCAATAGGGTTTTAAAGTGTCGGCATGCATTTCCCCTGGTGTTCCAGGCATAATCATTCATGGGCAAAGTAATTGCTGTCCCCGGACTAGGAGTGTCGGCCGCTTGTTAGCAGCGGTTGGCCAGGGCAGGCAGGGATGCAGCCGTATGCTTCGGCGCTAACAGATTTCCTGCAAGTTGCTGCCCACTGGCGACACATGGGCCTTGTGGGTATGCCGTCCCATTCATCCACGCAAACATCCCCAGAGAGGTGTGAAGGAGCTTAAAAAACTGGCAGTGACATACGGACGGATAGACGAAACAGACAGACATGACGAATCTATAAGGGTCCCGTTTTTGCCATTTGGCTACGGAACCCTAATAACCCCCTCTAAAAAAGGCCTTACAATTAATTTAGGTTAGACTTGAGTCCATCGGTGGGGACATATGAGCTGTTAATCAATCAAAATAGTGGCCAGTGTATCAAAACAAGATTCACTAGAATTTTCGAGCAACGTCGGACGATTTTCCGGTTACTTCTCTCGACATCCCAGCGACACGTGTCGCCATACATTGATACCCAAGTGAACGAGGAGCTTTATCCGCTAGCGATGCATAACGTACTGGTCCCTGAGGATCGGGCGGAGTTACTATCACTCGAAAGCGGAACGATACAGGTAGGGTATATGTGTTTGTATATAGGCAAATAGTGGCTAAAAGCGTATAAGTAACTAGATACATATTTGAGGACTTGTTGACCCGTTTCTATATAGTTTCTATATCATTCTATAGTTGTGAATCCTATTGACCGTATCCCAATAGCACATGGAGGCTGTAGTATCAGAATAATGGGCCAACAAACGGCCCTGCTACTGGCTCTCAAGTCTGTTGACAAATTCAGTGGAGTGCGTGGGGCGCCTCGCCATTACCGCCGACACATAAACTGCGAAGTTTATGTACACGGCTACAAGTCGACGTTACCCAAATCTGTCTAAAAAGTGTTAGTTAGTCAGAACAGGCTGATTTTTGGAACTACTATGTGGTGGTACTTGTGGGTAGGTCAAATTATATGTACTATCCTGACGTGGTTTCCATTCCCGCCAACCCAGCTCATTCAAACATCAGCAGGCCACTCAGAATGCCTTACAATTTCCGTTTGCAATGATTTACAAAGTTGAATGCCTACGCGGCATTAAGTTCGTCTTTTGTACTTTATTTTTTTATATTATGCAATAAAGATTAAATAAATAGATAAAAAATTAAGTTGGGAACAAATACCTAGCCATGTTTTCGTCGTAGTAGTAGTCGGATAGACCCAAGAAGCGCTGGCTTGACGTCATCACCGAGGATATGCGCGCCAATGGACCCAATTAATGGAGACTAAGAATAAGTAAGGCACCATAACTTTATATGTACATTTAAAAGAATAAACACCTAGACACGGAACAAACACAAATGTTCATCACACGAATGAGTGGGGATCGAACCCTTGATTTGACCCTTGAGGCATGGGTCACTACCAATTGAGCCACCGAGCCAGCCAAATGTCAATGTTTAAAAATTAAAACTTGTAATGAAATGTAGGTACATACATAATATTTAGCAAAGTAGAGGTACTTTGCTGTAAATAAAGTTATGATAATAACGACTCGTAATATTTAGCTTGGAAGTTAATCTCCAGAAACAGTTCCTCCTTAGATTTCAAAGAACAAAAGAGATCTTCTAAGTTACTAATGATCCGACGCTGCTAGCGACACGCTGCGTCACAAAAACCGTTGTGTCGGCGACGTGGGACAAACGCGCTCTGTGCGTGACTGTTCCGCCGTTTGCTATTATTTAACCCGTAGTTATTCAATGAGGGCGGTACCGCCCCCTGGTGGACGTTCGGCGGTCCACGATACCACAGACAATATGTTGGGAGTTTTGCCTTAGATGGTATTGACTTGTACGCAATGAAGACCATGTGGTCAAAATCGCCCTTGACTTGCCAGACCCAGGCCACGGACCTACAGGTCGAACATCAAGAGAGATCTCAAGAAAATACAATTGCCAAAGCCCACAACTTAGGACAGACAACTCTGGCGCGGAAGTGTGAGGAGACCCGACAGCATTAGACAAAACACACAGGCTTGTGAAATCCAACATAAAAGGGCCTCACTCAGCTTAAAAGGGCCTCACTCGTGCCGTGGCCAATATATCAACTCATGGCACTGAGCGAAACCCATAGATGTTCTCGCAAAGACGTCGCCATTCTATAAAAGATTGGGAACCTTTTTTTTACCGGAGATAATACATTTACGCATACCGCGCCGCTCGGGATGTAATGGAGCGGCCTATCATCTTTTCGCTCCAAGCCAACCTCACCTGCCCGTGGTGCATCCTGCCGAATAACAAACGAGGCGCTGGCAACCGACTGGTGGCGGTATAACCACCACAATTGAAGGCGTAGCTAAATACTAAAGACCGGTGACGGGCAGCAACGTCACCGGGGCAAGAAGCTACGCCCTGCGATCGCCAACCCGCCTGCCCAGCGTGGCTATTATGGGTATATCCTCCAGATATTTGCTCTAAGTGGCGAACAACTGGAGAGGCCTATGTCCAGCAGTGAACTGTAATAGGCTGATGATGATGATGATGATGATACTGCGCCGCTCGGGGGAGTAGCGGGTTAGGTGGGACTCATCACCGCAGCGGAATGATGGAAGTGAGGCGGGAAATACCTACTAAAAACGCCGGTCCCTTCCTCAAAGCGCCCTAAAGATGGTGTGGGGTCCTAAAACTATATCCACCCCCACCAAAGGTTGGGAACCTACGACTGAACCGAAGACTGTTGTTCTGTTTGTTTGTCGCGGAAGTGATTCTGCAGCTGTGAACGTTGCTAAACGGTTGTTTTGTATGTTTAAACTGTTATTGTTGCCACAAAAATCCGTGAAAGGTGCTCTGACATGCGAACGTTACGTGGCGAATGATTCCGCTGACACGATCGTGGGTTGTGTTCTAACCGCATTTTATCACCATCGTATTGGTATTATGGAGGAAACTTTCTTTTTGTAGTCAAAAGCAATGAGGGCTACCGTTCTTGTGTTCAACCGAGGGCGCCACTGTATAGTGAGGTCCTCAGGCATAGCTGTTAAAGTTTGTTTTATGCATGTGATAACTGTTTGGTTAATAAAAGAAGGGCGATATGTGTTTTCGAAAGGCAAAACTGTTTGTTAACGATTAATAATCCTTGTGCCGTGTGTCATATTTTCCAAAATTAATTAAAAAATAAATAAATGCAAACTCATGTGAATTATGATTAACTTACGTATATCTTATTTACACCAAATCCTCACCCGAAATCCATCTAACAATAATATTTCTTCATTACACATCTAACCGAGATATCACACCAACTTGTATAACCAGCCACTAGTGTTTGAACTTGTTCTAAAACTAGCCAATTACTCTTTGTTATTCCGCGGACCAAGCAGCAGAAAACGCTATGCTAAGTCTAATGTCCCAAACCGGCAAACAGACAGACATTTAATTATTATTAAGAGGAGTAGACACAGAGCGAGCGAAGTTAGTTTCGCCCATTTTGTTTTATTAACATGCCAGATATCTGCGCCACAGTGTAGAGTAAACAGTGAAATAGTCATTACTTGACTAATAGGTATTAGTAATAAAGTAAAGTAGATATTTTCGTCGTATTTTCGTTTGGAAAAACATACAATCAATACAAAATTCACACAGCAATAGGTATTAGCAGTAAAGTAAAGTAGAAATTTTCGTCTTGTTAGCTAAGCTAAGCTACAGCATTTATGAAAAGCCTTCACATTACTGAAAAAATAAATTAATAACAATGCTTTCTCTAATTTCTGTTTATGTATGAGTGTTTGTAATACATACAATCAATACAACATTCACACAGCCTCAGCTAATCGGTAACTTTGTTATCGCCTATAATACGAACAGCCCTTCGCTGCATTCTAGCACGGGCATCGAGGATGTCTCAGACCTCTAATTGTATGAACAGTTATTATAACTCGTCACATATTTTTACAGCAAACTACATAATCGAAACTTTATGTAAAAACTAGCTGTGCTCGCGACGTGGAATAGTTATTTTTTCACCGTTTTTTTTTTACATTTTCCATTATTTCTTCGCTCCTAACAGTTGCAACGTGATGTTATATAGCCTAAAGCCTTCCTCGATAAATGGTCTATTCAACACAAAAAAAATTTCAATTCGGACCACTAGTTCCCGAGATTAGCGCGTTCAAACAAACAAACAAACTCTTCAGCTTTATAATATTAGTTAAGATGTTTGGAAAAACTATTATAAAATTATATAAGCTCCATTTCCTAACTTTGCCTTTTTAGGGTTCCGTAGCCAAAATGGCAAAAACGGGACCCTTATAGATTCGTCATGTCTGTCTGTCTGTCTGTCTGTCTGTCTGTCTGTCTGTCTGTCTGTCTGTCTGTCTGTCTGTCTGTCTGTCTGTCTGTCTGTCTGTCTGTCTGTCCGTCCGTATGTCACAGCCAGTTTATTCCGAAACTATAAGAGCTACGTTATTAAAATTTGGTACGTAGATGTATTCTGTTAACCGCTATAAGATTTTAAAGTAAAATCAGAAAAAAGTTCAAAATTTTTGGGGTTCCCCATACATGAAACTGAAACTCAAAAATTTTTTTTTCATCAAACCCATACGTGTGGGGTATCTATGGATAGGTATTTGAAAATGATGTTGAGGTTCCTAACAACATTTTTTTCTAAACTGAATAGTTTGCGCGAGAGACTCTTCCAAAGTGGTAAAATGTGTGTCCCCCCCCCCGTAACTTCTAAAATATGGGCATGATAAAACTGAAAAAAATATATGATGTGTATTACTATAAAAACTACTAACGAAATTTGGTTTGAATGAAATCTAGACAGTAGTTTTTTTTTAAACGTCAAAAATCAAATTACCTAATTTTTTCATTCAATCTGTGGTACGGAACCCTACGTGCGCGAGTCCGACTCGCACTTGGCCGGTTTTTTATTTCTCTATCCCACTTAGACAGACTAGATGTTCTTTCCTACCTACTTCAGAAAAAAAATCTTTACCGATTTGGTGGTACAATTTAGGTAACTTAGGCAAGTAACAATCCACATACCATACTGTTTCATACTTAACTGTTTCAAAACTTCTCTCTCAATGCAGCGGACCTTGAGTCGGATGCTTTGCTCAATTATACAGTAATGTTTTGTTTTCTTCAAGTTCCCGGAACGAGGGAGCGTAAAGATCTAGGTTGAAGGTCTGCTAATGGAATGAAATCTAAGGTTATACAGATGATAATTGCATTGAAACTTGTACAGGAACGACAATAACTGGTATGTGAGAGTGAGCCCATTTTTATAGAGGGGAATGCACTAGGCACCTTACGCCGCCTCCAGGGAGAGTCAGCATGGAGTATGGGAACTCACACCTCCCAAAATGGAAGGACATACCCACTAAACTCCCCTGTGTCGCCAGCGGGCAGCAAGTTGCAGGGACACGGGTAGCGCCGAAGCATTCGGCCACATACCTGCCTGCCCTGGCCGGCCGCAGATGACAAGCGGCCGGCACTCTTGGTCCGGAGAGGGCAAATAAATAAATAAAAATAAAATAAAATAAAATAATTTATTTCTGCAAGTAGATTTACAAGTAAATTCTTTTGCACGTCAAACTTTTTTTTCCCTACTAGCACTTCGACGTGATAAGGATGAGGCCTGATGAGAAGAAGTGCCGCAAGAAACTCATCAATTTTGGCTTTTTTCAAAAATATACATACTTAATCATCATACTGTTGATGTCATACATTAATACAATATTTGTTAAGTGCAGGCGAGCAGCTCATTATGTCCATGTAATATTATCGTCTAGGAAGTCTTGTATTTTATAATATCCTTTTTTCATAAGACATGACTTAATATGAGACTTAAACCTATGTATTGGTAATTCAACAATATTCTGTGGTACTTTGTTAAAGAATTTTACACTTAGCCCAGCAAATGAATTGCCAGTCTTATGCAGCCTGAGATTTGGAACAGCAAGTTTGTTCTTGTTTCTCGTGTTAAATTTATGGCAATCAGCATTTCTTTTGTAAAGATGAATATTCTTTCGTACGTGCACAATACAGTCAAATATGTATAGTCAAAACATTAATTTCTTTAAATAATTCTCTAAGTGAAGCACGCGAGTTAAGTCCATACAAGAAACGAATGGCCCTCTTCTGCAACACAAAAATGGTTTGGATATCAGCAGCTGATCCCCACAGAAGCAGACCATACGCCATGATACTATGGAAATAACTAAAATAAACAAGTCTTGCTGTTTCAATGTCTGTTAGGTTCCTAATTTTTTTAACAGCATATGCAGCCGAACTGAGTCTTCCAGCCAAGGCGGTTATATGAGGAGCCCACTGTAATTTATAATCTAACGTTACACCCAGAAAAGTGGTCGAGTTGACACATTCAATTTGTTCATTATTTATAACTATATTAGTATTACTTTGCCTCACATTTGGCATTGTGAATTTAACGCATTTGGTTTTATTAGAATTTAACAAAAGATTATTCGTATCAAACCAAAGCAGAACTTGGGAAAGAGCACTATTCACTTCGACGGAAACCTCCTTATGTCTGTCAACTTTAAAAATCAAAGAAGTATCGTCAGCAAACAGCACTGTTTCGCATAAACCTTCAACAAAATATGGAAGGTCATTAATATATATTAAAAAAAGTAAGGGTCCTAATATTGAGCCTTGGGGCACCCCCATACGTAGAAGGGCGCCTGGAGACTCAACTCCATTTACTACAACCTTCTGTATTCTGTCTGTAAGGTAAGACTGCAACAAATTTAGCGCAACATCTGAGACACCATAATGCTGTAATTTCATAAGTAAAGTAAGTAGTATGTTCAACACAATCGAATGCTTTTGACAAATCGCAGAAAATACCTATGGCATCCTGCTTTCTTTCCCATGCGTCAAAGATATGTTTCATGAGAGCCACTCCTGCATCGGTAGTGGACTTACCTCTAGTGAAGCCAAATTGTTTTTCATGCAACAATTTATTTTCTTTAAAGTGAGATACAAGCTGGTTAAAAATTATTTTCTCAAAGATTTTGCTAAGTGCTGGCAATATAGAAATAGGTCGAAAATTTGAAGGGTCACTTTTTTGTCCCGATTTAAATAATGGAACAATTTTGCTACACTTCATTAAATTTGGAAACTGGCCTAAATTTACGCACTCGTTAAATATTATAGCCAAATGTGGGGCGATAGTGGGTATAATTGTTTTTAAAACCACAACTGAGATTCCCCATAAGTCTTCAGTCTTTTTTAAATTTAATTCTTTAAAGGTCTCTAATATAGTGATGAAATCTATATGAGAAAATTTAAATGAGATTTGGCATGTACTTACTTTGTCCTTAAGGAAAGACTGACCCAGATGTACACATGACTTTACTTTACTTGTAACTGATATAGGTATATTAGAGAAGTAGTTTTCAAATTCATTTGCTACTTCAGCATCAGTTCTAAGGTGATTACTACCTACTTTAAGAGAGATCTTGTTATTATGTGATTTTGTTTTACAAGTCTCTTTATTAATTATTTTCCAAGTGGCTTTAACTTTATTATTGGAATTTCGAATTTTTTCTTTCAAATAATTTTTTTTGGCTATAGCACAAACCTTTTTAAATAATTTTGAGTAATTTCTAACATATTCTATGAATCTGTCATCCTTGGAATGAGCCTTGGATTCATATAGATCAAATAACTTTCTTCTGCTTGTATAAATACCTTTGGTAGCCCAATCACTAAATTTTGTTTTAGGATTGTCTACAATAATTTCTTTCTTAGTGAACACACTATTAAATTCCTTTTTAATGGTGACAAATAACTTTTCATATAATTTATCAATATGACTGTCTATGAAAGGCATTATAGAAATCTTATGATTTATATTTGATTGAAATTTTTCTATTCGATTTGCAGTTATAGGTCTATAAACATAACTATATTTAGTACCAACATTCTGGTAAATAACCCTACCCCCGGCTCTGGGGAGCATTAGTGTTCCCCGGGCGGATCTCGTGTAAGAGTGTGGCTGCATCCATCACACCGTTACACCCCAATGAGTGGATCGCGCCCCATGCGAGAGAGAGGCCTGGGAGAAAGTCGGCTGCCATTTAAAAATAAACTGTTGCCGTTCTATCCTTGTACGTTACTGTGCGTTCAACGAACCTATTTTAAAAAAGTATATAAAGCAATATGTAAATAGATACATTAGTCCGGTCGTTATTATTACGTGGCTCCGTAAAGTAATTAATTCAGGCCGTTATGTCTTCCACAGATAATTAAACTGGGCCCTAATGGGATCCATGACTATACCACACTAATTACACGAATCGTGCTACGTCTATAAGTTATGGTGCTGCATGGGGCTATGACTTCTCTGCCTCTGGAATATATGTGAATTTTCACATTCAACAAAAAACATTTGAGACAAACTTTAAGTGAATTTATGCCTGCCTTTTCGGTCGTGTGTCGTGGTCATGGGTCCCATTTAAGACAAAAGTAAAACAATAAAATTTAAAAAAAAGTAAAAAGTTTATGTGATGTGTGTGTTGTTCGTTAGGATGCACCACGGGCAGGTGAGGTTGGAGCGGCGGCTAAGAGCGAAAAGATGATAGGCCGCTCCCTTACATGCCTTAATTCGTTTATAGTTTTCATCGATAAAAAATCATGCAAAATCCCTCTTACTTAGTTCCAATGTTGCTTAAAACTGTCCTCATGATATTAAATTTAGAGAGGCAAACGCGACTTAAAAAACTTTAATGGGCATATTTCAAACAACAAGAGTCTCGACGGCCCCCATCCAGATAACCAAGCATCTCCCGTTAGCCCATAATCTCCCATCAGCACAAACACGCCGGTATATTACCGTAATACCGTAATTAAGTCCCGGTAAGGGCGGGGCACCCTCGGGAGAGGCCGTAAATTAGCTATGTAAACAAAGGTATACAATTTATGCTTCATAACTTGTATACAGGGTGATTCATATGATTACTATATGATAGATACGTAGATCTGGAGTTCTGTGTAAGAATCCAAGTTGGAATTAGCTGGTATTATCATACCCAGCGTAGCATATGTGGCCCAGCGTGGCATGTCTTAGGTTATTTATTTATTTCCAAAGAATGAGCAGCAGAGGATGTCTGCAAGCTGATGATCATGATGATGGAAGCAACCGTCCAGGTTTCGTTCAGAACGTACCTACTCAACGTTGTAGTAGTCCTACCAGCTAATTAATCTCATCATCATCATCTTCAGCCTATTGCAGTCCACTACTGGATACAGGCCTCCCCAGCTATTCGCCACTTAGGGCCAACATCTGGAGAATATACACATAATCGCCACGCTGGGCGTGCGGGTTGGCGATCGCAGGGCGTAGCTTCTTGCTCCGGTGACGCTGCTGCCCGTCATCGGCCTGTGGTATTTAGCTACGCCTTCTATCGTGATGGTTTTACCGCCACCAGTCGGTTTGCCAGAGCCTCGTTTGTTGTTCAGCAGGATGGTCGCTCCCTTACATCCTCACTACATACATTTAGTTATTTATGAGTAATATTATTTGTCGAAGTCGTTGGCACTCTCTGTAGAGTACCACTGACTACTAGTACTATGTAGTATTATATTCACTTTTGGCTAAAACGAGGACCATTTCAATCGTCGATACATACTAGGGTTAATTTAGCAACCGTTTCCAAACATAGCAGGTACGACACGAGGAATGGACCATTACGAACAGAATCAAAAAATACGGAGACAATATCTCTTCCAAAATGCACTCTCACTGTTCGAAGTCAACTTTCAAAGAGCCACAATGGAACCCAAATCGGAAGTTATTTTCAATCAAGGTCCCGACATAAACAAACTAAGTCAAATAACATGTCTGGAACCTTATTCTGTTCTGGTGCAACTACTGATAAATTGTTCCATCCATTCTAAATTTTCCACCGAGTATTCCGTGACTGGCGAACGCCAACCCCTATTTCTATTTGGAGAAAAAGTTGGTATCTATTTTGTTGATGCACGTAAAGTTTGGGTTCGAGTGGCGCTTTTGGTCTTGAAAGTTTAATAAGTTGCTTTAAGCAAATTGACACTTTTTAATATTAGTTGGGCCAAGACTCATTTTGTGTATCTACTCGCCCGCATACTTCTATGCTACTCGAATCCATGTAAATTACTGCCCACGGAGACACCGACTCAGCCGGCGTGAAAGAACCTACTACTTCACACATTCCTACTGAGAAACACTTCCTTTTTTTGAAGTCGGTTAAAAAAGTACTAATTTTGGGTCGCTGCATCATCTTAATTAGTTATTTAGTATTAGGGTGAACGGCCCAACTCTTTGCCGGGTTCCTTGTTCCCCGATAATTACAATCCTCCGAAGTTCAAGGCAAGTATTCAGAACCCATATTTCGTAATCAAATTAGATGATGGCGGTGTCCTACTTTATATCGCACAAGAATTTCGGGTTGTTTATTACATAGGTCCATATCATATTGCAACTTTATCTCAATCAAGCTAATAACGGTATTTTCTTAAGATTTCATTCGACACACACAAAAAGTCACTCGCTACCCAATCTCGACCGTTTCCCCGATAGTCCACTTGCTAGTGCGCCAAAAGTAATAATTCACAGCGGTATTGTTGGCCGAAAACAGAAGAGAGAGCCGATAACGTCGCGCCGAGACACTCGCCTCCTCTCAGCTCTTAGATAATAACTGCGTCTGCTTGTGCATGTCCGCTAATCGGCGAGGGAAGGCGCAGGAGTTGATGAGATGATAGGAAAACGCGTCATGCTGAATATGTAAGGGCCTGAGGCCATGCGGCCTATCATCTTTTTGCTCGCCTGCCCGTGGTGCATCCTGCCGAATAACAAACGAGGCGGCAACCGACCGGTGGCGGTATAACCATCACAATTGAAGACGTAGCTAAATACCACAGACCGATGACGGGCATCAGCGTTACCGGAGCAAGAGGATAGGCCCTGCGATCGCCAACCCGCCTGCCCAGCGTGGCGATTATGGGTATATCCTTCAGATGTTTGCCCTAAGTGGCGAACAACTGGAGAGGTCTGCAATAGGCTGATGATGATGAGTACGACTGGAGTGAGACTATTTGTAAGTTCCGACCTCTTCATGGCTGCTGCAGTATGATTTCTCAACAGAAAAACTCAGTAACAATTATTTCGGGATTCGCATCGGGATTTGGTCTTTAGGCCACACTTGCTAAACTAACGAAGCAGTTCAATTGCTACTACTACATCTTATCAAAATCAAAGTGTTACATTTCTGAAAGTAAAAAAAGAACGTTTCTATGACGGTGTTTGTCGCAGCAGTGATATTGTTGGCAACAGACGCGGCGTTATCTGATGACGCGCCACACTTGCCGCTCGGATCTTGCAACCTCCGAATAATACCAGATATGTCAACTTTGCATTTCCCTTTTAGCGTTCGCAACGACAGATCGAGATAACACACCGTCCAATGTTTCCCAGAGGTATCTAAATGAAATATTGTTCTGGTTAGGTGATCTAACAGATATTTGTATAAGGTTACGTTTGCGAATGGGAACTTTTGTTTTTATCGTGTGTTCTGCGGCTTCTGGATTTAGGAATAGGTACCATATTTCATCCCATGATTGTCGTAGAATAGGTACGACAAACCAGCGTTTAGCTTCATAGAATACGACAAACAAGCGTTTAGCTGGGTACAAATAAAACCTACTGCGGCCACTAGCTAATAAATAACCCAAGATATGCCACGCTGGGCCACACAGCGCCACCTAGCCCCAAACTAAGCCGAAGCTTGTACTATGGGTACTAGACAACTGATAAACTTACTTAGATTCATTTTTTGTAAATAAATACATATTATACAATTAGAAAACACCCAGACCAATACAAACAGACATGTTCATGAGCACAAATGTTTGTACTATGCGGGAAATGAACCCACGACCCTTGGCTCAGAGGGCAGAGGTCACTACCAAAGGAGCCATCGAGCCAGTAATCCAGCATGGTGACTAAGGCAATTCACCCCAAATGACAACTGTCATTGGGGGACGGGGAGGGGGGAGTATTCAACAAGGAACGGTTGCAAGCTGAAAACGACATAATTGCAATCAAAAATAAAATATTCAATAAACTTTACACTGTGTTGACTGCGAATTGACCTTTTTATTCAGTTGTACATCATCAGCCTATTACAGTCCACTGCTGGACACAGGCCTCTCCAGTTGTTTGCCACCTAGGGCAAACTTCTGGAGGATATACCCATAATCGCCACGTTGGGCAGGCGGGTTGGCGATCGCAGGGCGTAGCTTCTTGCTCCGGTGAAGCTGCTGCCCGTCATAGGCCTGTGGTATTTAGCTACGGCTTCTATCGTGATGGTTTTACCGCCACCAGTCGGTTTGCCAGAGCCTCGTTTGTTGTTCGGCAGGATGCACCACGGACAGGTGAGGATGGCTTAGAGCGAAAAGGTGATAGGTCGCTCCCTTACATCCCATACACACTAAAGTCAGTCTTAAATCACTTTTGAATCACACTCACACACATATTTGAGTACACACAACAATAAGGTAAGTCACCAGTTTTTTCACAAAAATAGTATACTTATGTATTCACTTAGAATTCACATCGCTGACTAATTAAACTGACACAGAGTGAGGTAGAACATCCAACAAAATAATATCAATATTATTATCTCGTGTAAAACATGTCCTGATAAGAGTAACGTGAACTATAAATGTCTCTATGATTGTTCAAACATCGTTTGAAATTGAAATACTAAAATTAGAGGCCGTGCTCGGTGTATTTGTGTGTGTGTGTGTATGTTCTTTTTTGATAATGTAGTTTGTATAATTGGAAGTGTTCTAAAGAGTTGTTTGAGATTATGCCTTCGGCGACATTCTACCACCTCCCCGCTTGCTGCCGACAGGGGGTTCAGCCATTTGTATATGGCCATAGGTATAATATATATATGCCATTTAGGCTCTAGGATGTACCCTAGAACCTAAGTGGTCGCATACCTACAGTCCGCTTCAAAAGAAACGAGAGGTAGGACATAGCGAATCTTCGCTCGAATTGAGCCGCCCGTCCGGGGAAGGACCTCCATCTTATAGAATACCGCAGCCAAAAGACCTCCGGGTCGTGTTTCTGCCCGTGAGTAGGGTTTCCGGAGCTCGTGGGGGGTTAGGGTTGGGCAGACATGGCGGTGGCAACTGACAGGTAAGTGACTAGTTGCTTTTCCGTTGTCGCCGCGACTGGGCTTCTCTTTCGCTTTCCATCAGGCGTAGGGGAGCCATTATGTAGAGCTACAATAAAAAAAAACACTAACCGCCGGCCATGGACTTAGCAAATGTTTTTGGCTTTCGATTCCGGGACATCACGGTTGTCAAGTGATACCTGTATAAACCTATGTACCGTCAGACCGTGCTTTACATTTGCCGCGCTAAGATAGCCATCTATCCTGGGTTTGTAGGCCTCGCCGGTTTAATGGCCCCACTTTAGGGCCCGGAGACAGCCGCCCTTGAAGCCCAGACGCCGTTTTACGAGACGCACTAAAACGCAAGTCTAGATCAGTTGTAAAAATAAGTTATTATTCTTGAATTTGGGTCGGCCGATATTTTGGATTTAATCAATATGACAGTTAAAGTGCGTGTGGGAGGAGCTCGGTGGCGCCGCGGTCTTGTTCGCTTAAAAATGATCGCAACGTTGTGCAACCATTGGCGCGGTCAATCCGATGATGGGTGACCAAAATTTGACACCGATTTCCTCCGTGCTTCGGAAGGCACGTTAAGCTGTTGGTCCCGGGTGCTATCTTTACCAACTCAGATAGCAGTCGTTACATCATATCAGTGATGATGACTCTGACGCCTAACTGGGAATGGGTATAGCTTACCCTAAGTGTTGCGGCGGTCTGATGGCAGTCGCTCTGTGTAAAAGCTTAGCCCTCGCCAAATCTCTCAGTTTGGGCAGCCGACCCTGAGACAATCGGGAAAAAGGCTAGGATGATGATGATGAGTTAAAGTGCGTGTGGGAAGAGTTGGGAAAATTGTTGCGTTGAGTTCATTTAATATACTCGCATCGCCGACTATTGTCTAAGAGGTTGCTACTGACTGAGTAATTTCTTAACCTAGACACAAACACGGGGACAATTTTTATGGTAAGTGATCACTTCAGCCCATAGACACCGCATAAATAGGGGACAGGGGAGTCACAGGTGCATTTCAACGTAGCTACAGTGACTTGCACCTTTTCCGCTTTCTATCAGGCGATGGAAGGCCACTATTCAGTGCTACCATAAAAAAAAGACAAGACTCCTTGTTCCTCGAGAGACATAATCTTCAGATCACTGGCTCGGTGGCTCAATTGGTAGTGACCTCTGCCTTCTGAGCCAAGGGTCGTGGGTTCGATCCCCAAACATTACAAACATTTGTGTGCATGAACATGTCTGTTTGTATTGGTCTGGGTGTTTTCTATGTATAATATGTATTTATTTACAAAAAAAAATGTATCTAAGTAAGTTTATCAGTTGTCTAGTACCCATAGTACAAGCTTCGGCTTAGTTTGGGGCTAGATGGTGCTGTGTGGCCCAGCGTGGCATGTATTGGGTTATTCACGAGAGTGAATCGGAGGTAGGCTCTAATGCGAGGTAAACTCTATCATTTACCGTTACCAAAAACAAGTGTAGCGTATTTGGCAAGATCAAAATTGAAATAGAATATTACTTAAACAAAAACGACATTCCTTGTCGCAAATACCTACTCTAGGCAGGCACAAGCAATCATCCGGGACCCTAAAAGCCATTAGCTACAAGAGAACACGATCCGCCCTATCGATGACCCACAAAACGTCCCTTATCAACGGCGCAGACATCACTCCGACAGCATGCAAATAAAGGTCAACAACCCCAACTGCCGGCCGGGGACCGATGACAAATCTGCCGCGACGTCTCTCGCATAACGCCAAAGGTGTGTTCACACGACGAGCATTCAACGCGCGATTTAATAGCGCTTTTACAACTACAAACATTTTTGTACAGGCCGTTACACATGCAGCGCTCAAACAACCGCGGTCACCGCGGGCGTAAAACGCGTCGTGAGATAAGTATATCCCCAAACTAAGCCCAAGTTTGTACTATGAGTACTTACTAGACAACTGATCAAGGTACTTAGATACTTTTTTTGTAAATAAATACATTACGGGTGTTACACTCGTATTCACAAACAATACTTCGACCGACGATGCATCTACGAACTCTAACGACATTATGCTATGGAAGGCATTTATAATAGCGTCCGGCACTCAACTATAATATTCTATGAATAGGTTTTGGGTACTGTGCACTCGCGCGTCGCATAGTAACATTTGTGAATCATCATCATCGGCAGCCTGCGGCAGTCCACTGCTGGACGTAGGCCTCTCCCAAAATGCGCCATTCTGCTGCTCAACATTTGTGAATACGGGTGTTATACTTAGTAAACAGCCAGACCAATACAGACAGACATGTTCATGCACACAAATGTTTGTACTGTGCGGGGATCGAACAAATGACCCTTGACTCAGAAGGCAGAGGTCACTATCAAATGAGCCATCGGGCCTGTCATTACCATCATTCTATCGCAGAGGAAATAGGACCACTCTGGTACATGCATGCGGATTGGCGATCGCAGTGCGTAGGCTTGTAGTATTTAGCTAGGTCTTCTATCGTAAGGTCTTCGTCTTCTAAAATATAAATGGTTATACCGCCACCAGTCGGTTGCCGGAGCCTCGGTTGTTATCCCGCGGGATGCATCACAGGCAGGTGATTCTTGGAGTGAAATAATGATAGATGGCTCCCTTACATCCCTGACATGTCGTGAGACGTGCTTTATACAATAATAGACGTACAAACTCCACAGGTTTTTTTATTTGTAAATCCAAAATTATCTTTGCATTCCGAAAATCATTGCTTTAAGCAGCTTATTCGGTTACTAACTTTTTTACATATATATCTCGCACTCTACAAAAGCTGCGGGTTTTAACCGCGGCGGGCGCGGGTAAAAATCGCCCCGTGTATGCTCAGCCTAACGCGAGGGCGGGACGCGCCCGCATCTTCCCGTGATGCGGGTTAATGCGATAACTAGCGAAAGTGGAACGTGGATCGGCGGAGATTTCGCTGCGATTACCAGGTGTAGGGTTGATGGTTGTTTTTTTCTTATTGTTGCTTTCATTTCACGCTTTTTATTTTTTATCCGATGTCAAAAAAGGCTGAGTTTCTCAATGGACCGTATAATGTACTTTTTTCTTTCTATATTTCACTGTCCATATGGTCTCCAGATTTAGAATAGCTCCACCCTATCTCATCCCATAGGTGTCGTAAAAGACGGCTAAGGGGATTTCAGCAAACCGGCACCAGTATGAACATGGCTACGAATAAAGAACTACTGCTGTCTTCACCCCGCCTGCCAAATGTGGTAACAAGTCCCTCTAAATGGAATGGACGTATGCAGACTAATAATGATAGATTTATTTTTTTGGTTAGCATTTTTTTAAATACATTTTAGCTCGACATAATAGCTTCCCTACGCCTGATGGAAAGCCAAGGAAAAGCCCAAGTCGCTATGACAACTGGCAAGTAACTGGTTACCTATCAGTGGCCACTGCCATGCCGGCCCAACCCTAACCCCCACGAGCTCCGGAGACCCTACTCACCAGCAGAAACACGACCCGGAGGTCATTTGGCTGCGGTGTTCTATAGGATGGAGGTCCTTCCCCGGACGGGCAGCTCAATACGAGCGAAGATTCGCTATGCCCTACCTCTCTTCTCTTTGTTGTCCCTCTGCTGAGCGAAGGTCTTCCCTAAGTCACTCCATAGCTACCGACTGTCAACCACCTTTTGCCAGTACTGGCAATGATAGAATATCTTAATCTTAACTAATATTATAAAGCTGAAGAGTTTGTTTGTTCGTTTGTATGCGCTAATCTCAGGAACTACTGGTCCGAATTGAAAAATTATTTTTGTGTTGAATAGACCATTTATCGAGGAAGGCTTTAGGCTATATAACATCACGCTGCAACTATAAGAACGAAGAAATAATGGAAAATGTAAAAAAACGGGGGAAAAAATAACTATTCCACGCGGACGAAGTCGCGAGCACAGCTAGTAAGATATAAATGTTAACATACCTAACCTAAATCACATATAAACACCTATATACATAATACATATGTGATGTAATGAATATGAATACGATTAAATACTACAACATACTTAAAGGGTCGGCAACGCGCGTGATACCGTGGTGTTGCAGGTCACATAAGCTGAGATCACCTCTCTACATGAGGCCGGCCGTAGTAGGCTTGTTTGCCACCTTAGCGGTATAAAAAAAGAAAGAAAAAACTTATTCTTGCACGTGACAGCCCTACCCAGGTGCGTCTTACAGCGGATTAATGACCTCAGCGCCTCGGAGTCTGAAAAAAACTGCGTTGTTTCGAGAACTTTCGCGAACATTCATCTGCGCCGGCCCCAGCCGACGGGCTTAAAGATACCGGCCTTTGCGAGACTTAACTCTGAGATAGCAACCTCTTTTCGTGTACGAACTTTTCAAAAAATAATTTTAAAAACTTTTTAATGTTTTATTACTAAAGATCTATCCGCTATCCGTGTGATTTTCGGATTTAGAATAGAACCAGAGCATCTCATGCCGTGGAAGTCGTAGAAGACGACAAAGGGAATATCAGTACAGGTAGCAGCGTTTACCTGGGAACAAGTAAAACTTACTGCGGTCACCAACCCGCCTGCCAAACGTAGTGACTAAGGCAAATAAAAGCGTTTCTGATTCGGCAAATATATGTTTAAAATGAAATAAAACGACGAAGCTATAGTGTTCGAATTCGAATTCAAATCCGAGACCTACCTTCTTGCCTCGCGCCTCGGTCTTGTGGAACCAACTTCCTGCGACAGTCTTTCCGAACAGCTACGACTTGGGAACCTTCAAGAAACGGGCGTATTCATATTTTAAAGGCCGGCAGCGACCTTAAACTTGGTTAGAGCTGCTGTCCATGGGCGGTGTCGACTGCTTACCATCAGGCATCACACTAGCTCGCTGCCGCATCTCGCATAAAAAAAAACCTATATACCGGGGGGTGGGTGTAGGTAGAAATTACATGAGGGTCATCATATCAGGATACATTAATGATCCAACTAAACATCTCTACAAATTGAACGACTCTGTGAACCGTCTTTTATTATTTTGCTAAACATTTCTTTTTTTGCCAACGCCAGACTTGAAATTGACAGTTTCAAAATCACAAAAACAAATATCAACAGGCCTACCTTAAGCGCAGATAATTTGTTGAAAAAACAGCCGAAAATCCCAACATCACTTTCAAACAGAGAAGCGTAAACCGCAAAATCTGTCTCCGAGATAGGCGGCGTTAAACGAAATTTAGCTAAATCTTTAAAAACGAGTTTGCCTCACCTAAACAAACGAATGTTTTGCAGCGCGGCAATTAGTTAAAAAATTTCACCTTTTTCCGAGCGAACGCAAATAATTAATTATCGCCCTCATTTGCATTCCTTCCCCGCGTTTATGCTTAGGATAATAAACAATCTGTTGATTTAACGTTACGAAAACCTTATTCAGGTGAATCTTTGGCCTGAACAATGTAGCAAGTTAAAGCCTAATGGAATAAATAACAGACGCTGCCAGAGGAATACGCGAGAAAAATATTCTAGGATTTCTTTTGAAGGCCCCACTTTATCCTAATACAGTGCTAATATACACAACCGTACTATGTGTGTTGATCGAACACTTTACAATGCATAATTTATCCACATTTTTGGTCTACTTGTCTAAATGTTTGATTTACGATCTGATAAATCTATTTGTTTTTCTGGACGATTAGCAGATGGGCAGGGCACATAGTTCAATGAAAAGTTCTGGATGGATCGTTCAACAGAAGATGTGGCGTGTGGCGCCCTCCAGCGAGGAGAACTAACGACATTATAAGAGTCGCAGGATTGCAACCGGCCGTTGTGGAAGTCTTTGGGGGAGCTTTTAGAGAAAATTAGGGTAAGATTTAGTAATGCATAGTCTCTTAGCAAACCCTATCTTTAATGTTTATATATTAACATATTTATAGGCAAAACGAAAGATAATCCGATGACGCAACACACGCGTATCGATCAGGCGTCTATTTAGGCGAACCATGACCGCGAAATGGTCCGATCTCGCTCCCAGGGCCACACGTAAAAATAGGCCACCTACGCGCTACCCACGAATCCTAGCCCATAGGGTTCAATCGTCGGATATCGTACCAAAAAAATGCTACTGAAACCTTGTTACTAAGTCTCCGATGTCGTGGATGTATCTTAAAGTGTCTCTACATCATTAAACCGACTTCGAAAAAAACACAAACGACCAAAACTAAAAAGCGATAAATAACGTAAGTAATTCCATCCTTAATACATAAATATTTAAATATTACAATTATCACTTATTTTTGAAGTCGGTGCCAAACAAATAAATATATTGTCGTGTTTGCCGGCCGCGCGCGTCGTACAACATACGTTAGGTACCGAGAGGCTGGCACCGACTTCAAAAATAAGTGATAATTGTAATATTTAAATAATTATGTATTAAGGATGGAATTACTTACGTTATTTATCGCTTTTTAGTTTTGGTCGTTTGTGTTTTTTTCGAAGTCGGTTTAATTTTTTCTTAAAAAATAATTTTATTTCTCTATTTTTAGTTGCGTTAATGTGCTGTGAACTTGAATAAAGGCTAATTAATGTCCTTAAGAGTTTTACTTAGGAATGAATAATTTTGCTTTAAGTCAAGTGAAGACTTTGCGATCTAGAATCAAGCAAATCACTCCACCAAATCACCTGCCCTATTAGCCCCTGCATAAGTACATACTACTACCTAGTTTAATATCGACCAATGTCAGTACTGTCCCCTAACTCCTAACCGTTAAGGAGTTCTGTGGCTTCATCATCAGCACCAGATGTTGACGCCCGGAAGCATATACCTGAGTAAAATATAATTACGTAACAAAAACACCATATGAGCATACAATTTTCGGTTGTTGCCCTCAATTTCTCCAGGATCCCATCATCAGATCCTGACTTGGTGAAAATGGGACCACCTCGGAAGTGTCCTCTATCGAACTGTCGAAAAATTTTTGAAATCCATCCATAATTGACGGAAATATCGGTGAACAAACATAAAAAAAATAAAAAAAAATATTATACATACAGACGAATTGAGAACCTCCTCCTTTTTCGAAGTCGGTTAAAAACCACGTTCCGGCGGGCTAAGGGTCATTTTATACTAGGGCAGAGTCGAAGCGCATCGAGTTCACTAGCTAGCTATTCACTAGCTTTGGCTATACACAAAATAATTCCGAAACGCGACCAAGATACTAAACGGGTGTTTTGCCGATTGTACAGTGGCCGATGCAGGAAGATGAGGAAACTGAGAAGTTGAAATCTTAAGAAATCCCTGTGTCGACTATTACGACATTTTCGTAAAGAGATGGCGCGGTGATCCGATTGTATAATATGCAGTATATCATAATACTGCATATAAATAAATAATAATAAATAAACCAAGACATGCCACGCTGGGCCGCACATCGCCATCTAGCCCCATACTAAGCCGAAGCTTGTACTATGGGTAACTACTAGACAACTGATAAACTTACTTAGATACTTTTTTTTGTAAATAAATACATATTATACATAGTAAATACCCAGACCAATACAAACAGACATGTTCGCGAACACAAATGTTCGTACTGTGCGGGAATCGAACCCACTACTTCTGGCTCAGATGGCAGAAGTCACTACCAAATGAGCCATGGAGCCAGTCAAAAATTTATTAATTGTATTAAACAAATACAAATCATCATCATCCCCTTAGCGTTGTCCCGGTTTGTGCCTCTAGGCCCAGGGTCCGCTTTGACCATGATCCTAGATTTAGCGAGTCTGGTTATTACATTGAAGCGACTGTCATCTGACCTTCGTAACCCTCAGAAAGGGGAACCAGAAAAATTTGGATCATGGTTACACATTTAACAGAATTAAACTGGATGTGCAGGTTTCCTCACGATGTTTTCCTTCACCGCCAAGCTAGTGGTATAATTCCGCACATAGATTTTTGCAAATCCAGAGGTTCGAGGGGTTCGAAACGACAACTAAAACTAAAGGCTCTATTAAACAAATACAAATATTTTTAAAAATTGTTTTATGACTTGTCCAAAATTAATATTAGATCTGTTAAATAAAACCGATTTAACCAGACAGGAATACACTAATAATATTTAGGCGCGATGTTAACGATAATTAGGAAGGTTCATTAAAGTTGATGCAATCAGCTGTGGTTTCAATTTGGCTGATGAGCTTGTGTTTGCATGATTAATACTAGTAGGCTTGTTCGTTAAATATAATAATAATACATTCCAAAGAGACTGGCTTAGAATGCAGGAGATATTGATATATTGAACGTCATGTAGGGATGTGAGGGAGCGACCTATTATCGTTTCGCTCCAAGCCACCTTCACCAACCCGAGGTGTATCCTGCCACGAGGATCGTTTGTTATTCGGCGGGATACACCACGGACACACCACATCTATCTTACGCGGTTTTTATTTTTCATACAAAAGGATTTTCCGGCTAATTTCCGTTCCCGTGGCAAATTCGGGAATTCCTTTCTTAATGTACCTCTACGGTACCTAAGCTACATCCCTTCCAAATTTCAAGTCCCTACGTTTAGCCGTTTAGGCTGTGCGTTGATATGTCAGTCAGTGAGTCAGACAGTTTCTCCTTTTATATATTTACTTTTTAAACCTTCCTTGGACTTCCACAAATAATTCAAGACCAAAATTAGCCAAATCAGTCCGGCCTTTCTCGAGTTTGGCAAGACTAATGAACAGGAATTAATTTTTATAAATATCAAGAAACGGTCAACAGCGTCTACCTGGTTGCCAATAAAACCTACTGCCAAGCATGGTAAATTGGAGGGGTCCAAATCGCAATTATCATTGGCGGAAGCCTATGACTGCAAGGGAACTCTGTAAGCTAATGATAATGAAACATTAAGAAATTATATGACGGAGTGCTAATTAAGAATGTTGCCAACAAAATTCATTTTCATACACTATTCAATTTTAATAAAACAGTTCTCTTCTGAGATGCAACAATTCCTGTACATTTTATAATTCGGCTACAACCAACGGTCTCGGTTTAAAGTAGGTACGTTATAATTTTCATTACCGCTCACCAGCACCGTGATGCGGGTCAACTAGTGATGTACTAAGATCTTTTCGATACTATCTTTCCTGGTTAATTTCACGCCTTAGGAAAAATAGTTACTTTGAGAATCCAAATCCTTCTGTATATTACTCCGTCTCATAAAACTGGTAGGTATATCACTTAACAAATACATACATTTTTTTTTCAAATTTTAATTATTTGGTAAGCAATAAAGATACCTATCTAATGAATAAAAATAAAAAACAGATTAATGTAGACTAAACCAAAATTCTAAGTAAAAATTTCCTTAATTTCGTACTTAAATCTAAATGATATACGAGTTTGAAATGACAGGGAGTTCTATCAATAAGTTAAGCAAACCACTTAGTATTTTAACCTGTTCCCTATACTCGTACTTAACGAAAATTAATAACATTTAATAGTTGCCCCTAACTGTAGTTAGGCCCACAAATCTGATAACAAGTTTAGGCTAACTTAAAATTACATGGCAGCTCTAACTTGCGAATTGTTAAGTGTTTCTGTGTTACTTGATCAATCATTATACTCGTACTTTTAGTGATTATGTATTACTAGCTTTTGCCCGCGGCTTCGCTCGCGTTAAACTCCGGAAGAATGCTCCATACAAACTTCCACCCCCCATTTTAGGGAAGTGGGGGGTTAGAAAGGGGCAAAAAGTAGCCCATGTTACTCTGCATCCCTTCAACTATCTCCACTTAAAAAAATCACGTCAATTCGTCGCTCCGTTTTGCCGTGAAAGAAAGACAAACATAGAGACAGACACACTTTCCCATTTATGGTATTAGTATTTAAGTACTTATCGGGTTAAAATAAGGTAAAGTAATGTTGTATTATTTTTTTAAGATATAAGATAAAATAAGTAGTAGTTATTGTATTAGATAATTTTGTGTCGTCTTTCCTTGTGATTCCGGACTTAAAATAGGACCATACCATCAATTCTCATCGCATGGGTATCGTTGAAGACTACTAAAATGGTCAGCAGCGTTTACTTGGGTACAAATTAAACCTACTGCGGTCACCAATCCGCCTGCCAAGCGTGGTGACTATGGCAAACCCCCCAAATGACAATTGTCATTAGGGGAGACATACGTCCAGCATAACCTTGTACGTCCAGCAGTGGACGAGTACAAGTTGACGTCGTCGTCGTTGACATCATGTCTTCGAAAAGCCTCCACCCTATAGAATACCGCAGTCAAATGACCTCTGGGTCGTGTTTCTGCCGGTGAGTAGGGTTTCCGGAGCTCGTGGGGGGTTAGGGTTGGGCCGGCAAACTGACAGGTAACTGACCAGTTACTTGCCCGTTGTCACAGCGACTTGGGCTTCTCTTTCGCTTTCCATCAGGCGTAGGGAAGCCATTATGTCGAGCCATTATAAAAAAAAAATTATAAGTGAAACATTGTAACACCATTGGATATATTGAAAGGGGAAGACCAAGAAGGACATTCCATGACCAAATAGAAAGTGTCCTAAAAAAGGTAAAATACTAAGTACCCTAAGCCGACGAGCATGTATGAAGAGATTGATGAATGTGGACGAAGCAAAAGTTGTGTGCCAGGATCGTAGCAAATGGAAGGACGTGGTCTCTGCCTACCCATCTGAAAGAAAGGCGTGACATTATGTATGTTGTAATACCAGTTTTGCCAACCAAATAACGATAAGACAGGCTCGGTGGCTCATTTGGTAGTGACCTCTGCCCTCTGAGCCAAGGATCGTGGGTTCTATTCCCGCACAGTACAAACATTTCTGTTCATGAACATGTCTGTTTGTATTGATCTGGGTGTTTTCTATGTATAATATGTATTTATTTACAAAAAAAATCTATCTAAGTAAGTTTATCAGTTGTCTAGTACCCATAGTACAAGCTTTGGCTTAGTTTGGGGCTAGGTGGCGCTGTGTGGCCCAGCGTGGCATGTCTTGGGTTATTTATTTATAAATAAATAAAAAAACTGTTTTCATCCCTTTCCGTCTACACGAGACACCACCAGGCTGCCAAAATTACCAAGGACATAACTATTAAACATTCGAAACAGAAAAGGGAGCGTACTTCCTGATGCGCCCAGAATAAAAACCGGCCAAGTGCGAGTCGGACTCGCGCACTAAGGGTTCCGTATCAATATAGGGCAAAATAGGAAAAAATTGCGTTTTTTTTGTATTTCAAATAAATATTTGAAATAAATATTTTTTTTGTTTTTTTTTTATGCAAGAGGCGGCATGAATACGTGTGATGCCTGAGTAATGTTGTTATAGCGTCAAAGGCAATACATAATCTGTGAAATTCAACTCACCAGCTTATCACGGTTCTTAAGATCCAGCCTGGTGACAGACAGACGGACAGCGAGCTCTTAGTAATAGGCTCCCGTTTTTACCCTTTGGGTACGGAACCCTAAAAGTGCACAATGCACTTATAAATAAAACGGGCGTCCTCGATAAATACAGTTGTATTCAGAAGGAAGCAGTCGCCTGGCATTCGTTCAACGGGAATTATCTGAGACTGTCGCGACCCTATGCGGGTCTGTTGACACAGGACGGACGAGCGGTGTGTCTAGGTATAGCAAATAATTGAAAAGATTTCGACGAATACGGTGGCACAATGTTCCGAATTCGATTCCTTTTTTTTGTTTCGTCAGGGGAAAATGCAGTTTACGCATACCCGCTGCTCGGGGGAGCAGCAGGTTATGTGGGACTCACTACGCCTCTGGATGGAAGCGAGACGAACAGTTGTAGGGCATAGCGAATCTTCGCTTGATTTGAGCTGCCCGTTCGGGGACGGACCTCCACCCTATAGAATACCGCAGCCAAGTGACCCCCGGGTCGTGTTTCTGTCGGTGAGTAGGGTTTTCGGAGCTCGTTCTTGGCTACGGCTTTAGAGTAAAGGTTTTTTTTTATATTCTTGAAAATTAAATTGAGGTGATGACCTTAGAAGAACTGCTGGTGAAAGAAGAAGTAGCTGGATAAGGGAAGCCCGGGATAGAGAAATGTGGCGTGAATTAAAGGAGGCCTACGGTCAGCAGTGGACGGACCAAGGCTGTTGATTGATTAATTGAAAAAAAAATATTACCAAGAAATACCTAACTACCTCCAATAAATTCTCATTTGAAGTTTCATTAGATGGCTTATTAATGACTGCATTCCATACCGTTGACAAATTAAATCCATCCTCCCCATTTTTGTACAGTTTTCATCTTGATCTCAACTCCTCTCTGTCTAGTTATCAATTCATTTTGTTCAGCGGAAACACAAAGGAATCCCACTGGATTTCATTTCGTTTCAAACTTGATCCTCCCAGCGAAGGACAAAACCCGTAGTTTTTTTTATCTACGAATCGAGCCTGTTGCTCTCGCCAAGACAATAACTTAAATTAGAAGGACGAAGCCAAATTATGTTATACACTGTATTTGTTAACAAGAAAACACAAGATCAAACTCATTCAATCTTATAAAAATATATTCCCTCCTAACTTACAAAATATTTCTCCTTACTTCGGCTTTCGGCACGCAATCAATTAAGAAGAGATAATTATGACCCCAAAAGCTCGTCGTTAAAATGTTTGACCTATTCATTTGAATGAAACGTTTTCAGACGTCATTTCGCCCGGGAACTCCCTGATTTATTATCCAAACATGACTTAACACGATGTCCATCATACTAAAACGATCCATTCCGCTTGCAACCTCGGTTTTGACCTCATTTCCAAAAGACCAGTTAGGTTCAGTAAGTAGTAGTCGGTAGTAAGCGCTAGCTCAGATACAGTGGCGGGTTCGATCCCCGGACAATATAAGCATTTTTGTGCATGAACATGTCTGGGTGGCTGCTATGTATAATATGTATTTATTTTAAAAAATGTATGTAGGTAAGTAAGTTTTATCAGTTGTCTAGTACCCATCATACTATAAGCTTCGCCTTAATTTAGGACTAGACGCTGTGTGGCCCAGTATAGCATATTGTGTTGAGGTTTATTTACTTAATTAAACCATGAAGAGTTTAGTGAGTGTTAGGACACGTTATTACATCTTTAGTAAACTAAACTATTTCATCCCACGAATGAGAGAAATGGACAAACCAATTAAATTTTTACATTTTTATTACCTCTCTCTTAGACAAAGCCCTAAATAGGTGGTCATGTTAAAAAGTATATAGGATATCTTTATCAAAGAATCATTAAATTTGGATTACTTGAAATTCTCCAACTGCTTCAAATAATTTTTGAAAACAGAGGAAACAAATAATTTCACATCCGAACTCTTTCGGACCAACATTACAAAATTTTAGTGTGATGCAGATAAGGATAGGCAGTTACAACCCTTTTTGGTGTACCATAGCGATCAAATCTCAACTATCATAAAAACGCAACAAAAAAGGTACATCACTTAATCCGCTAACGGATTTCTAAACAAAGGGATTCCAGATTCAAATGCGTGGAACGAATGCCCGCCCGCCAGGAGTTATATAAACTTCAAAAATAGAATTTCGACGTCGCAGCCCACTTTACGACTTGGCTCGTAAAAAGGGGTGGAACGGGAGGGCGCAAGGGGAACACAGCATATTTTCACCTTTAAATATAAAAAGAAAATTTGGTTTCTCAGTTTAAATTACTGCTTATTAACAATGTTATGGCCGTGTCCGGTGTGATGTGACGAGCTGTGTGGGATGTGAATTGTTTGTGGTTGTTTTGTGTACTCTCGTATATACTACCTACTGGTCGCGGAAGATATCGGGGGAATACATAGGGATGTGACATTGGGCACGGATAAAAGGAAGATGAAGCTTTTACATAAAACGGAAACCTTTCGTTTAAACGATGTTGGCAAGTGATAAAGCAGTATTGTATGATGTTCACTTAACGTAGGCTCAACCAGCAGACCATCAGTCCCCTGAAGGGGGTAGGCGCATTTTCCCTCCCCAGACAAGGAGTGCTCGCCGCATGTCATCCAGGCCCGGGCAGACAGGGACATAGCCGTTTGCTTTGACGCTACCGGTATCCCTGACACTAACGGCCGTATTCACAAACGTTACTATGCGTCGCGGGAACGCACTGGTACCCAAAAACGTATACGATTTTGGGCATAGTGCGTCCGCGCGTTGCAGAGTAACGTTTGTGAATACGGCCGTTAGTTTAGTGCGTATGCCCTTTCTATTTCCTGGAAAGTAGGAGGAGCCCACCACGCCAGTTCTCCCCGTGACGCAATCCCCACTTATTAAACCCACGTGCGTAGTTAGCAAACTATGTACGAGCACATTATATCCGGTGAACATAAGCTACATGTATATAATTATCTACAAAATATTATGTCTAATCTGATCTTAATAAAAGATCCGAGGCGAAGCGAGAGCGGGACGTTTCGCTAGTATAAAAGAAAATGAATTTATTTCAGTCGATAGTACATATTGTTAGTAGTATACAAGCGACTAAAAAACCATTTCATCTATAAGCTACCCTTATTTTTGACTCGTAATACCAAGTAGGTACTCCTCTACAATCTTTTTCTTCTATAAATGATTACTTCACACAGGAAAAAGATTTTTATATATATTCCATTTCATTTGCCACAGCAATTCAAGTGTACACATCTCTATATACGTGACTGTACTCCATAATGCTTCGGTCCGAAAGCTACCGTAGCTTTGATAAAACGATTACTCTTGTTTCGTTTCAGTGAGGTATATCTTTTATTGTGGTCAGTTTTGGTAACCTTTCGCCTTTAAACAAACAGCCAGGCCAGGCTTACCGTAAACGTCATTGTTTCTTTATCTATAAATCCTATAAGTACTTAAATATAAATAAATAAATGAATAAATAACCCAAGACATGCCACGCTGGGCCACACAGCGCCACCTAGCCCCAAACTTAGCCGAAGCTTGTACTATGGGTACTAGACAATGGATAAACTTGCTTAAATACATATTTTTTGTAAATAAATACATATTATACATAGGAAACACCAAGACCAATACAAACAGATATGTTCATGAACACAAATGTTTGTAATGTGTGGGGATCGAACCCACGACCCTTGGCTCAGAAGGCAGAGGTCACTACCCAATACCCATTGAGCCACCGAGCCAGTCAAATGTTAGTATGTAATGTTTATCATGTGGACATACCTCTTGTTAGCCTTGATATCAAATGGCTCATGGATACAACCAAATATAGGGATCAGCAGGCTCACTCCTTGACACCGGTTACTGAGCTACCTTATTTGGAAATATGGATATTTGTCGCCTCGGTCTCTCGGAACGGGAAATACTAGAAAATCCGCTTTAGACAGGTAACGCTGATTTATAGCGCCTCCGCTGTTGTCAATATCGCTGCTTCGAGACAGGTTGAAGTTTCATATTTTAAAAAGTAATAATGGTGTGAATGCAATCATTTGAAATACAATTTCGTTTTTGATCGGTTCTGTCGGAATACTTTCCGGAAGGTTCGTAATTTTTTTTAATAATTTGGGACTGAAAATTCTGCTATTTCTGCTGTTCTGAATAATATTGTCACTAATTTATTCTGTAAATGTATGAATGTGTATGTCTGGGGTTGTTAGGGAGGGGGCTATCATCATTTCGTTCCAAGCCAACCTCACCTGCCCGCGGTGCATCCTGCCGAATAACAAACGAGGCGCTGGCAACCGACTGGTGGCGGTATAACCATCACAGTTGACGGCGTGGCTAAGTACCCCAGACCGATGACGGGCAGCAGCGTCACTGGAGCCAGAAGCTACGCCCTGCGATCGCCAACCCGCCTGCCCAGCGTGGCGATTATGGGTATATCCTCCAGATGTTTACCCGAACAACTGGAGAGGCCCTTGTCCAGCAGTGGACTATGATAGGCTGAAGATGAATTCGTTCTAAAGCTTCACGGAAGAGTTATAAAACTGGTCGACATAAATGTTTGTCCCGCAGTGGCAAATCCCTATGTCCAGCAGTGGACGTTCGCAGACCCACGAACTATCAAATTAGCTAGTTAGACTAGTAACAAATACTCACTATTCTAACTTTTGTTATGTAGCCTGATATTTATTTACTTTTCAGAGCGTCCATTATCATCCTAGGCAGTTAGACTATTCTATTTCAAATTGTGTTTCAAACGCATTCAATTAAAAAAAAAATGGAAATAAAATCCTATTCTGCACAGCACACTCTATTTAAAACTTTCCCGTAACGGACACGGTGTTATTCAAACGTGATTCTAAATGGAAACAAAACAAAACACAAATTAGAATAACCCGCTCGCATCTAGCTAGCATTCTCCCCCGGCGCGCCTCGCCGCTCGCATCCACCTAACACTAATGTGATTGAATTTTTTTAGGGTTCCTTACCAATGGGTAAATAAGAACACCAGATTTCGTCCTGTCATCTAAATAGTTGGAAGTGTTCCACGGTACGTTTTGCGCGCAATTTCCTATCTCGTGCAACGGTTTTTTGGAATCAGCTTCCAACTACAACGTCTCGGAGTGCATACGACTTAAGGACCTTCAAAAAGTGAGCCTACAAATATCTTAAGGGCCGGCAACGTACCTTTGACACTTTTGGTGTTGCAGTGTCTATGGGCTGAAGTTATTACATACTCGTAGTACGATCAAGTGACGGCTTCCCGGCCATTTTACCCACTTTACTCAAAAAATCTGTATGTTATATTAATACATATTTTGTTTTTTGTTAATTACAGCAATTATGTTAAACTTTTATTTCCAGAAAACGTGTATGTATATAAGAAGTTAATGTCAAGAGACATACCAACAAAAAGCGATATAAACATACGGAACCCTATATTATCCAATCCGATTAGCACTTGGCTAATTATTTTTTACTTTTGCAGCCACGCTCCTGAATTGAGGTTAGACTATGTAGGCCTTTTAGAATTAGCCCGTAATCTGTGTAAGAGCCAGTTTTGTATCCTAGCCGTATTTGGTAGGACACCCTTTCAGACCCGCTATGTGGAGACTTGAAAGGTAACTTATCAATATTCATTCGCATATTTTGTTGTGAAAGGAAACATGATTTCATTTTGCATAATAAATGACAGGTTTTAAGGTTACCAGTGACCTGGGACGGTGAAATGTCCTAAAAGATCAAAGATACTTGCAATAATAAATTCTAAATGCAACTATTCGGTTTGTTTGGGTTTAGATCAGCAGTAGTGAACGCTGTGAAAATACATATTAGACCAGCATACAACCAGAACAACAGAAACATACAAATGTTTGTAATGTACGGGGATCGAACTCACGACCACCGTGTCAGAGACATTATTCATCATCATCGTCTAAAATAGTAGTCAAAATACATGTACTCGTACATACAATACTATGGGCTGAAGTGATCACTTACGATCAGGCGACTTTCAGGCCCGTTTGCCCCCTCTATCATAAAAAAAAACAAATAATAAGTTTTTGCTTTAACTTAATTAAAATGTAGCAATGTTTAAGAGTACCTACACAACACACACAGAGCGATGATTCGAGGGTCAAAATAATTACATTATATTTAGTCCGTATTTTAGATTATAAAAATATATTGGACACGTATTTTTCCTTTTTCATGTAAACAAAAAATAACAAAGATACAAGGCATCAAAATGTACGAGTAGGGGTCTTTGACGTCACTCATTTGCGAAAATACTCCCAAAATCTGATTTCAAGCGTAATCTTTGTAATTTTTGGTCTAATTTACACATGAAAATACGTGTATTTTTTCATTTGTAAATTAGACCAAGACAGGCGTGTCTTTTTTAACAATCTAATAGACGGCACCATGCCCATTAGAGTATGTATACTCGTAATATCAAACTCCATACAGCGTACTCTAATACTTTATGTCATCCCCTCGTGTATGAATATATTTCCGCCAAGGGCCCATGGGGTGATACTCGTGCGATATATCAAAATATGCCATTTGGTCTCGGCAATCTGTCAACTGTACAAATGACGCGGTGTGTAAGGGCCGTGTTACGGCTACCGGTTTAGATATTATATAAGGTATTATAACAAACAGCTGTACGTATTAATTGAGCTGTAATAGGTTCCTGACCGAATTTCGGTCACAAAGGCCAAGGTCCAAAAAGGTTGGCAATCAAAGTGTGCGCAAAAACACAGCTGCACTCTCTGCGCCTAACTTTCATGAGTTTCATGGTCCGATGAAACGATCAAGTCAAGAGCACAGTACATGATCTGAGAGAGATCAAACCGAATAATAATTCTTGTCCTAACCGGGACTTCTTGGTACTTAGTGGTACTCTCCATACCACTAAACCAACAATACGTCCGTAGCCCTTACTCAGCAGGACTCGCTGAAAGCCAGCTCCTTGGCTTGCAACGCGCTCCACGGCTCATTGCTTAGTGAGGCCCTTTTACATTGAACGTCACGATTCCGCTACTTCATGACTTTGTTTGTTTTTCTCATTTTGTAGGCATTGTCAATAGTTTAAGAACCACACTACTCCAAATCAACCTTTGTCCATGCCCAAAGCCAAACTTTTCTATATTCCAACCTCAAAAAATCCATCTCTTCCGCTTCACACCTCAAAATTGAAACCAACACTGATCTAGCAACAAAACGAGTACAAATTGCGACTTATATCAACACGGCTTTTTCAGCGGACCGTCAGTGAAAACTGGAAATATTCAGCGCAAAGAGAATGCGTTTTATGGGGGAGAATGTGACCGATTGTAACTGAACTGGCGTTTACACTGAGTAACAGAAAACAGTAGGAGAACTCTAAGGGAACATACTAAAGATCAACTGACAGTTAACTGACTATGTTACTTGCCCGTTGTCACAGCGACTTGGGCTTCTCTTTCGCTTTCCATCAGGCGTAGGGATGCCATTATGTCGAGCTACTATAAAAAAAAAGATCAACATTCATTGGATAAAGAATACCTACAACCGCCATCTCTGTACCATAAATCGGTGTCCTTGAACTTGCTCGTGGGATGGTAAAAAGGAACCAGTGGTATTAAAACAAAAAACATACACGCTCCAGAATCCAAGGTCCAAGCCACCTGCTTTCATGTGGTGCATCCTGCTGAATAACAAACGAGGCTCTGGTAACCGACTGTTGCGGTGATGATTAATCACGATTGAAGGTGTAGCTAAATACCATAGGCCGATGACGGGGTAGCAGCGTCATTAGAGCGAAGAGCGACGCTCTGCGATCGCCAACCCGCCTGCCCAGCGTGGTGATTATGGGTAATGCCTTCATGTGTTTACTCACAGTGGCCAACATCAGGAGAGGCCTATGTCTAGCAGTGGACGGTGATAGGCCTGATGATGATGATTTAAACATGTTAATAGGCCTGTTGCCGTAAAAAAATATAATTAGTCCGTCTCGTAGATTTTTCAAAAACAAAAGACAAGTATTTTTTCATTTGTAAATTAGACCAAAAATGACAAAGATATAGCCCGTTAAAATTACGCGTGACGTTTAAAGAATTCTTTCGCCACTGAGTGACGTCAACGATCCTACCTTCATATTGATGCCTTGTATCTTTGTTATTTTTTGTTAAAATGTAAAAAGGAAAAATACGTGTCCAATATGTTTTGACCCTGGAAAAATCCCTATTATATACTTCACTCTCAACCACATTTACACTGTACACAAAATATCTACCATTAGATACTAGCGGTCATTTCACCTGTCAAAGTAATTGGCTTTAGTAGTGATTGAGTCGTTAACGGTCGCGTGATATCTGTCAATCGTGTATCACTCGACAGAACGCATCCTGCAAGCTGCAAGCTCAATAAAGAGTGCATTGTGCTTTGTATTGTCGTTCACACAAAGCTTATACGCGCTCAGGAATTTTAATCGCTCTAACCTATAAATAAAAATGGATTGCTTGTGTTGCTAAGCGCAAAACTAGGTTGTAGCTATCAATATGTAAGGATTTTTTTTTATATTAGCTCGACATAATGGCTTTCCTACGTCTTATGGAAAGCCAAAGAGAAGCCAAAGTCGCTGTGACAACTGGCAAGTAACTGGTCAGTGACCTGTCAGTTGCCACCGCCATGCCTGCCCAACGCTAACCCCCCACGAGCTCCGGAAACCCTACTCGCCAGCAGAAACACGACCCGAAGGTCATTTGGCTGCGGTATTCTATAGGGTGGGGGTCTTTCCCCGGACGGGCGGCTCAATACGAGCGAAGATTCGCTATGCCCTACCTCTCTCAAAATTGAAACGTATTGTGTTTTCGCTGGAAAGTCAACAGATTGTAAGTGACCATCGCAATACATGCGACATGTGCAACACCTCAGCAGTCACAGGTGTCCCAAACTAGGCTCGCCCAAGGATCCCCAAGTCGTATCCGTTTCCGTCTCGTAAGCAGATAACAAAGTGCAGTTGTAAATAACGAAGCCAGTTTTGGCAAATGAAAGTTGGGTCACTCTAGTTTAATGGTTTTGTTGTTATTTATGGCATAAAATGTCGCTATTTATTGAGACAAGTGTACGGTGATTCACTTAAAAAGTAATTTAATTCTTTGTATGAGTTTATTGATCTCAATTTTTTTTTCAATGTTGTGTGATATGGAAGTCATAGATTTTACTTTAAAAGGCCTTTTACACGGTCGGATCGGACCGCTGACCAACGCGTCCTTGGTCAGGTTGATATAAAAATGGACAGTGTAGAAAAAAGTTACCAATATTTGGTCGGTGCCAACGGTCTTAAAATCAGTAATACCTTTATTCAGTAGAATAAAGGCATTAACGGATCGGTCACATTGACGGTTTTAGGTGGCCAAAACGCACGATGTGCACCGAAAAAGCGCCAGTATGGTCGGGCTCTAAAACTGGGTGACAGTAGAGGTATAACGGGAAATAAATGGTTTTCTTTTTATGACAGAGGGGCAGACTGATGAAGATCATGAGAAAAACTCAGAAACAATTTTTGTCCGGACGCGAGAAAGGCCCTCTTTGCCCTTATGTATACGTATGTCATTTTCAACAAAATGATCCCATTAAGATGTAAAGTTAGATTTCAAAGGCACATGACCTGATTGAGATTCTAAACTAGTGCAAATTCTTGAGCTATGTCTCGGAAAGCGCTAAACATACCCCAAACCCACCAATTCACTTTTGTTCTGTTTAACTTACTGAATAATAGCCAGTTTGAACATTTGCGGAAACATTTTTCGGTTACTTAGAAATTCATAAACAAACAGCAAGTTAGGCGACCTTCATACCCGGTGGTTACGTACGAAGTCTTGACGAGGAAAGTACGGTACAATAATATACAACATTACTTAGATACTGGGATAATGATCTTTTTTCGGGGGTAGGTGTAGAAACCAATAACATCTGGCTCCCAAAATTAAAAGTCCTAAATTATTTAAATAATATATTTTTGTACCTTGTGCAACATAGATAAGCTCCCTGGAATCACTACTAGCTGTAGTATTGTTTGCAATACAGTACATGCAGTAGTTACGCTGGATTAACATCCACTACCGGCTGACACTTCTCCCACTAACTTGTCTCATCACTTCACATCACAAGAATGACTACACCGAGCGATTTGGGCAACACATTCCGTAATATTGAAGAAACACTGTTGAAGAAGATGAGTGACTTCGAGGAACGGCAGGCAAAGTTGAAGGCCGCACCACCATCCGCATCAATTGAACGCCTGAGCAGTGACTTTAATGCTTTTAAGGACATTGTCTGGGGTATGCTGAACTTATTGAGACAGCAGGTAGAAGATCTGACAAGAGGTATGGATTCCTTAGAAATGAGACATCGCCGGAAAAGTCTCCTCTTCGGTGGCATCGCTGAGGAGTCAAATGAGAATCCCTCCACTCTCATTGTTGACTTGTTGTCCAGACGGTTTGGATTGGAAGGTGTTTCATCTGCATCTATTAAGTCTTGTCATCGGTTGGGTTCGAACACAGGAAACAATAACAAGCCGCGGCCAATTCTTGTGCGCTTTGCTGAGCACCAGTGCAAGACGCAAGTCTGGAGGAAGAAGAGTTGCCTTAAAGGTACTCCGCTGGTGGTGTCGGAGTTTCTGACTCGAAGGCGACAGGCTCTCTTCCTAGACGCTCGTCGACGCTTTGGGATCACAAGTTGCTGGTCGTTCGACGGCAACATTTACGTCAAATCATCTGATGGCAAGCGTCATATAATTTCGTGTGAGGATGACCTGGCTCGCCTCGACAAAGCTGCTGCGGAGCCCGCCGCTACTGCGAGCCGGCAGGCTACTACGGCATCAGGTGATAACGCTGATAAGAGCAAGTTAGTACGGCCGAAGCGTGCGGTTAGGAGTAAATAATATTTTTCTTCCACACCTCCCTGTACGTATAATATTTTGTAATTATGCTTTTACCCGCTTTATAATATTTTGTAAATTATTACACTGCCTGCTGTCAAAATCTTTTAGTGACGTCTTCGAGAATGACAGCCGAAGCTGTCGTTCAGAAATTGATCGTTTGCCTTTTAACTTTAAATTGTAACATTTTTTTTTTATTCATTTGCTTTGCTTTGTGGCTCAATTAAGTTTAGTTTAAATTAATGTTTTTTTTTTTTACTTTGTTTGAGCTGTTTGTGTTGTCTTTCTGCTTGTTGTATGATTGTGCTTCGCTTTTTTCTTGATGTAAGCCGGCAGGATGGGACAGAAACTGTGTGTGTATAATTGGTGCGTACGCAATTTTATTTAAGATAATCACGCCTTATTAATTTTTATTGTATATTTATTAATTTTATTAACATTATATATAAATATCTATTACCCCCCTTCCTTATTTATAATATCTATGGACGAATCTTTTTATTTAGCCTTAGACAACAGTAATATCACTTCTGATGACGACGACTCATTTCATGACACATCTTTTACACCACTTGATTCTCTTTTAAAACGAGACCTTAACCAGTTTAAAAAATATTTCAATGTATGCCACATTAATGCTCAAAGTATCCCCTCTCACTATGCTGACCTTCTGAGCACATTCGAGGATTGTCCCTTACAAGCAATTTTAATCTCCGAATCATGGCTGAAACCCTGTTTGGATTCAGCCTGTTACGCTCTTCCTGGATATGTGCTTGTGAGGAATGACCGTACTGGGAGGGGAGGTGGAGGTGTGGCCATATATCTCAGGTCCAATATTCCATTCAAGATAATTCTAACGTCACCTTCGCAGTACTCTGCCTCTGCGGAATATTTGTTCCTTGAAGTCAATATTAGGGGCATAAGGGCAGTGTTGGGAGTTGTTTACTGTCCTCCAGGTATCGACTACCTGGCTACATTGGAGACTGTTCTGGAGCCTATTTGCTTGGATTGTGCGCATGTACTGGTCTTGGGTGACTTTAATACCAATCTTCTTAACAAGTCAGGGTCCTCCACTAAACTTCTGGCCATGGTTAATGCTCTAAACCTATCTATTCTTCCTCTTAAGCCCACTCATCACAATATCGATGTTCCCGACACCTGGCTTGATCTAATTATCACTTCCTCTTCTGAGAATATTCTGACACATGGACAGCACTCAGCGCCTGGTTTCTCTCGTCACGACCTGATCTACGCATCGTATAAACTCCACACAGCCAAACCTCGCCCGACTATAGTTCGGATGCGCAACTTTGCTAGGTTAGACGAGGATGCCATCAGGTGCGATGCTGCTGGACATGATTGGGATCCTGTTTTCTCCGCATCTTCGATTGACGCTAAGGTCGCATATCTCAATGACTCCATCCTTTCTCTCTTTGATAAGCATGCCCCTTTCCGCCGAGTTAGGCTTAAACGTCCTCCAGCGCCCTGGATCACTAGAGGAGTACGCGCGGCGATGACACGACGGGACCGGGCTTTTAGGAGATACAAGCGGGATCGCTCGGACATAAACTGGGCGCATTTCAAGACTGCGAGAAATCGTTGCAACCAGATGGTGAGGGCAGCTAAACGACGTTATATCCATGAACACGTTACAGATTCTTCGTCGGCTCAAACATGGAAGTTTCTCAAAAGCTTGGGCATTGGCAATCGTCAAAACCAAGTTTCCTCCATATCTTTCACCCCAGATGACCTTAATCACCATTTTTCAACCACAGTGGCACTAGATGTTACTACTAGATCAGAAACTATCACTAAAATAACTTCCTTGCCGCTACTTATGTCAGAATCCTTTTCGCTATCCGAGGTGTATATTGATGAGACAAGGAAATATATCCTCTCCGTTAAATCCAAGGCTACTGGTTGTGATGGCGTAAGTCGAGCCATGGTTGTTATCCTTCTTGATATCCTTCTTCCCTTGATCACTCACATCCTTAACTTTTCTTTACGTACTGGGACTTTTCCTTCCTTATGGCGTAAGGCCTACGTCATTCCACTCCCGAAAATCCCTTCTCCTTCTACACTCAACAACTTTAGACCTATCTCCATACTCCCTTTCTTGTCGAAAATCCTTGAGATAGCTGTTCACTCCCAACTTTCAAAATTTATTTTTAGAAACAATCTTTTGAGTCAATTTCAATCTGGCTTCCGTCCCGGACACAGCACTAGTACAGCTTTGTTGAAAGTCACTGAGGACATTAGGCAGGGTATGGAGAGTGGCAGGGTGACTGTACTAATTCTAATTGATTTCTCCAACGCCTTTAATACGGTCGACCATGCTATCCTCCTGTCCTTGCTCGGTCGTCTTAGCACAGATACTACAACCATTGATTGGTTTTCTTCGTACCTCGGTGGCCGACAACAAGCAGTCAAGACTGATCAGTCGCTATCAAGTTGGCGCAACCTTGCCACGGGTGTTCCACAGGGTGGCATACTCTCTCCTCTCTTATTTTCCTTCTTTATAAATTCATTAACTGAATGTCTTAGCTCCTCTTACCACCTGTATGCAGACGATCTACAGCTGTACCAGCAGTGTTCAATGGGTAATATCAGTACGACTATTGCAGGGGTGAACAATGATCTTCGCCTTATCGCAGACTGGTCGGATCGTTTTGGCGTCGCTGTCAACCCGAATAAGTGTCAGGCTATCATTGTGGGTAGCGCGCACCAATTGCGCAATTTGGACTTGACAACTGTTCCGCCAGTCACATATCGTGGTGAAACTATACCTTATTACACCAGCGTCAAAGATCTTGGTATGTACATTGATTCCACCTTAAGTTGGTCTAAGCACGTTGAGGAAGTTAGCCGTAAGGTCAGCGCTGCGTTATGCTCCCTCTATCGATTTAAGCACTTCTTACCTATAAACACTAAGGTTACTCTTATTCAATCGTTGATCCTTCCAATTATTGACTATGCCGATGTGTGTTATCCTGATCTCAATCAAGGGTTTCTTAACAAGTTGGATCGTTTGCAGAACAACTGTATACGTTTTATCTTTGGCCTTCGTAAATTCGATCATGTCTCCTCCTTCCGTATACAGCTTCACTGGCTCCCTATTGCCTTACGACGAGAAATCCATGTTTTATGTATGCTTTATTCGATTCTCCACAATCCCAAATTTCCCATTTATCTCAAATCCATTTTCCAGTTTCTTAGCTCGACTCACACTCGGCAGCTTCGCTCCTCTAGCAATTCACTCTTAGCCATTCCTCTGCACCACTCTAATTTCGTCTCCAACTCCTTCTGCGTGCAATCCATCAGACTCTGGAATAAGTTACCCGAAAGCATCCGTAGTGCTCCAAGCAGGGCATCTTTTAAGGTGAGAGTCCAAAAGTATTATCGGCTCCAATTTTCCGCTCAATAGTGTTCCTTTGTTTTTTTTATTTATTTTTTTCCTTTTTTACATCTAGTCGTCGTCCTATTATATATTATATATATATACCTATTTATCTATATTTATATGCATTTATTGATTTATATTGTATTTATTAGTATATTATTAATTACTATATATTATGGTTTTATGCATTGTCCCAATAATTAAGTATGTTTATTATTTTTAATTTTTTATTTCGGGGCATGTTAATATTAATATATCATATCAAATGTTTCCACGTAAATTGAGCAGCACACTACCCACTTAATTGTTTCTGTTTTGCCTAAAGGTTGACTGGTAGAGAATGCCTACGCGGCATTAAGTTCGCCTTTTGTACTTTATTTTTTATATTGTGCAATAAAGATTAAATAAATAAAAAATAAATACTTTTTAATGATTGCTTTTCCGTGAGAAAAATGTTGAGGCTCGATAGCGAAGCCTATTAGAAAATTATTATTTGTTATGTATTATTATTATTTGTTATAATAATAATAATGTCTTTATTTGCCTCAGTTAGCCTTTGTTATATCAGATAATAAATATCAGGCAACATCACACAAATATATTAATCTCATACTTAGTATTTTGAGCACTTGTGTTATATCAGAACTTGTGGGTATCAGAACAACGAAGATATCACAAATATATACTTCAATGCCAATATAAACATCCAGACACTGAAGAAACACAAATGCTTACCACAAGAACATTTGCGTTTGTATTATAATGGTTCATTTAGAGCAGGTTGTAATAGTTGGATTTTTTAAATGAAGGATCTAAGCAATTGGCTAACATTTAATTGATATTTACCGAAAGGGAAACCATCTTATAAGTTAACCCTCCTTATTCTTTACTATTTTTTGATAAGTTTATTTTGTAATTTTAGTACGAAGACCATAGAAAACTGGGATAAGGGTTTTACTGTCAATGGATAACGCATCTGTAACCTGCGCTATGCAGATGACACAATTCTCCTCGCAACACCTTTTCCTGACATAAAGGAGATGTTTAACAGGTTGGAGGTGGAGAGTGAGAGACTAGGACTGGCAATCAGTAGGGAGAAAACGAAATTGATGGTGGTGGATCGTGCGGGGAAAATATTGGATACCTATTTACTAAAATGTACTGCAAAATAAACATAGAAACAAATTCAATTTAGTATATTATCCTCAATACAGACAGTTCTATAGATGTTTATATTCAAGCTACGCCGTAGCCAAGTAACGCTACGTTTGCTACGGCCGTAGCATTTGCTACGAAATGTCGTAGCAGGTAGCTGATAGGTGCAAGCGGGGACGCGTGACGGGCCAATAACTGTGTCATGTCACAGTTAGAGCGATTTCAGACTAGTCCGACCCGAATCCGATCCGAACCCGTGTAAATATAATCTGTAGTAACCATAGAACTGTTTCTATGGTTATTTACGCACAAGGAGATTTTTTTTAGTAGCTCGGCATAATGGCTTCCCTTCGCCTGATGGAAAGCGAAAGGGAAGCCCAAGTCGCTGTAACAACTGGCAAGTAACTGGTCAGTTGCCACCGCCATGCCGGCCCAACCCTAACCCCCGACGAGCTCCGGAAACCCTACTCACCGGCAGAAACACGACCCAGAGGTCATTTGACTGCAGTATTCTATAGGGTGGAGGTCCTTCCCCGGACGAGCAGCTCAATTCGAGCGAAAATTCTCTATGCCCTACCTCTCTTAGAAGAGATGTAAGAAAAGCCTATCATCTTTTTGCTCCCCTGCCCGTGATGCAACTTTCTAATCGCATCGCATTTAACAATGTTTATAAAAATTTTAGAAAGTATGAACTCCATATAATGGCACTTAGCCTTAGTCAGCGTTCAGGGACCCCATTCATACACAAAGCAATAGAAATATACGATTTTCAACCACATTGAAGTCCCCAAATAGTGAATGCAGAAAAAAACCGCCGTCCAAACCAAATTCCCTCAGCGCTTTCCGACTCATTGTTCCAAATAACCGACTCAAAAATTCCTATAACCCTACAAATGCCTCGCATAAATCCGATGCCAATTTAGAGGCAATAAACCTTTTATATCACGTGATTTAATAACTACATTGAATCATTAAGTTTGACAAAATTATTTAAATCGCGTGGAGCTATTTCCGCGGCGGAGCATAATGGCGTGTTGTGACCGTAAATCGGTAATGACCGGTAATGCCCGGAAGAGGTGCAACAGTTTGGGGGTCCAAGTTGTGTAATGGGACGGTTATTGATTAGTGTCGCGGTAGAATGGGATCGCAACGTGAGTTTTGTTTCCGTTGGTACAGATATCTATATCTATCTATATTTATAATAAATCTGTAGATATATTTCATTTAAACAAAAAATAACAAAGATACAAGCCATCAAAATTCAGGTGTGGGAGTGTTTAACGTCACTCAGTGCGAAAAAAACCCATTCTTTGACGTCACGCGTAATATTAACAGGCTATATCTCTGTAATCTTTGGTCTAATTTACAAATGAAAAAATACGTGTCTTTTATTTTTTAACAATCTGAAAGCCGGCCTAATTACTGCTTGTTTTAATAAATTTGATGCATGGGGTGGCACTCAAAGAGACTGCTTAACTATAAAACACTAGCTGTGCTCGCGACTTCGTCCGCGTGGAATAGGTATTTCCCCCCCGTTTTTTTTATATTTCCCATTATTTCTTCGCTCCTAATAGTTGCAGCGTGATGTTATATAGCCTAAAGCCTTCCTCGATAAATGGTCTATTCAACACAAAAAGAATTTTTCAATTTGGACCAGTAGTTCCTGAGATTGAGAACGTTCAAACAAACAAACAAACTCTTCAGCTTTATAATATTATAAGTATAGAAGTATTGATAAGAAGAAACACTCGGCAAACATTGACGTATTTCGCATGTGACGTGAAGCAAATCGCGTGCAATCCGCCCGCTCAATCCGCCGAGAGAAATAGCGTCCACTTCGAACAACTTTACTCGCTATTATATTATATTACTGTATTCATGTGTGTGACTGTATATGCCTGTGATGGTTAATATTTTAAAAAGTCCACTTCAATAATGAATAAGAATAAAAACGTTTTTCATTTTTGAACATGACACAGTAAACGCTCAAACTATTACCGCTCTCACCCGGGGAGAACCAGGCAAAACGAAAAGCTTATAACATCGTGAATTTTAAAGACATCATTATAATAACAACAAAAAAGGGGGGGTATTCCCTACATAGTTTAAATTGGAATTAGACAAAAATAAAAGAATCATTTTTCTACAGTAAAATATGCTGATTCTTCTTGAGAAAATATTTGAACCTTTGTTTCTGCTTTCGCTTAAACAAAAAAGAGTTGTATAGTTGTTCGATCAGTCTTAGATCAAATAGTCCCCTGCGTAGAACACTGACATAAAATAATTTAAACATTTACAAAAATCTAAAACAACATTTAGAGAATCGCTTTGCTCATTTCAAAATACGACATGAATAAAAAGGTTAAATCCATCTCCCACAACACACATTTAATATTCAAACGATCCCCCCATAAAACCCGTTGCATTATATTTATTCCCCTTTCTTCGTCCACACGCGACTAACGAAAAAGGCTATTTCCTCATATGTTTTTAAATCTTTATAATTATACCAAAACTCTTAGTAAAGTCGCCTTCACTTGTGCACGCGATATTCCTATTTCGGGGGTCACGGCTAGGTCAGTACTAACCATTTTAACTAGAACCCACCGTTAGAACGTATAAATCCTACACGGATATCATTTTCCACTGGAAAATACAGTCCACTATTTCTAGATCTCAACTACAGAGCGGAACGTTCTAATCCAGGGCCCATTTTACACTTGATGACTTTTATACGACAAACAAATAACTTTTTGGTGATAAAGGAAACTGTGTTTTATGGTGAGGATTTAAAGTTCAGTGGATCTGTACTACATGTTTGGCTGACAACTATTACATAAATGGAAGACTATAAATCAGTTCTGGTTTCAATTTATTTAGGACACTAATATGGGCTTTCAATCACGTGTTATGATAGGGTCGTTAGTACAAGGATCTGTAATGACGTCTGTTTGGACTTTTAAATAATTGGATATTTGACAACCGTAATCTTACATAGAGTGGGCATCTATATACGAAGACCATTTCTGCTAATGTAAATAATAAATAACCCAAGACATGCCACGCTGGGCCACACATCGCCATCCAGTCCCAATATAAGCCGAAGCTTGTACTATGGGTACTATACAACTGATAAATTCACTTACTTTTTTGTAAATAAATACATATTATACATAGAAAACACCCAGACCAATACAAACAGACATGTTCATTCATACTAAACTTTGTATTGTACGGGCATCGAACTCACGACCTTTGGTTCAGGAGGCAAAGGTGGCATATCTCCAGATGTTTGCCTTAGGTGGCGAACAACTGGAGAAGCCTCCGCTTTACTCCGGAAAGAGACTGATTTAACATACATAAAAAAATATTTTACATACAGACGAATTGGGAACCTCCTCCTTTTTTCGAAGTCGGTTAAAAATAACGATTTAACGTCACTTGAACATCTCAATCACCGCTTTTTGTCAGACCTAATTGTCAAATTGCCAACTCACTGGAGCTTTACACATGGCCTGAATAGGCTACCGATTTCCTAGTACGGGCCAGTCACGCGATGTCCCAATCACGAGCGGACCGGTACGTTTGTAAACATAAAGCGTTTTGAAATGACAGACAGATGTTTTTGATTGTTTTATTTACAAAAAAAATGTATCTAAGTAAGTCTATCAGTTGTCTAGTACCCATTGTACAAGCTTCGGCTCAGTTTGGGGCTAGATGGCGCTGTGTGGGCCAGCGTGGCATGTCTTTCATACGAATTACGTATCCCATAATAAGTAAATACCTATCATTGTAGTAAAACTTAAAAACAAAACACGAACCAAGTGCATCTGCACACAAACCGTTCACACTCAGTTCTCCTCCCGAAACATTATATTACACTTACATACACTAACTGAGCCACCCAACCCTATCTACAAACTTCGCCGTGGGTTATAGCCGTGTTTTCTTTTTTAATTTATTTTATTTGAGCTGCACCGGAGCGGGGAAAGTGAATTGCATTAGGTACCGCGTAATGTTGTGCATAAAGAAAACTGGGAGCAGGGCCGGCGCAGGGAGGCGGGGCTCGGACTGTATGCACGGGGGCTATATATCACTGTTTCTGCCGGTAAGGTTTCCTGAGGGGTTAGGCTTTTGGGCCGGCATGGCGCTGGCAACTGACAGGTAACTGACCAGTTACTTGCTCTTTGTCACAGCGACATGGGCTGCTCTTTCGCTTTCCATCAGGCGTAGGGAAGCCATTATGTCGTGCTACTATAAAAAAAAACATATGAGCTTTGTGCTGACACACAACATAATTATGGTCTAGGCCGAATGTAAGACCAGCCAAATACGCAGGGGATGCCCAATAACACTCGCGAATTCAACTTTTTTTATTCTATTTGGTTACGATACAATTGTGATGATGATAAGAAACCAAAGGAAAAACTGATAAGACTGAACACTTCGTCAAAACCTCTAAACAAAAGGACGCACTAGGTTACCTATTTACAAAACTAACATAGCTAAGTATAGTTTAAGCAAACTATCAATTGCTTAGACCCGGGCCCCGGTCAGGGGTTAAGTACATAGTGCCCCCCCCCCCTCGCTGCATCCCCTAACGGCCTTCTAAATTTTTATGAGGCCTTATCGTGTGAGGGCTTTGTTTTTTAAGTTATTAACTTTGGAGCACCGGAGTCTGTGGATTGTTTGTTTTTTTCGACCTCTCGCTTAGTCTAATTAACTGTTGCTTGTTTGAAGTAAGTTAAGTTTTTTTTGTGAATCGCTAACTCGTCAAAGGGGAATGTAAATGCACTAGACTTTACATTATACACCATGGTCTTCGAACTAAGGTTTTCTCTTATATAGTGCCAATGTAGAAAACCCGAAACAATTTCGAAAAGTTTGTTTTCTAACCTGACGCGACGGGACCCCGAACCCGAACATGTGAATAGTCCGCTTTAGACGAAAAAGAGAGGGAAAAACATCACCTATCCCATATTGACCTGATCCCAAAGCATGCTTTGAGCTTAAGCACTGTTTTAAGGTTAAGTTACGCACAAAGGTCTTAACATAAATATAGCCTTTGCCTGCGGCTTTGCTCGCGTTAAATTCAGGGTGAATGCTCTTATGCTCCATACAAACTTCCACCCCCATTTTTCTAACCAGAAAGGGGCAAACAGTGCCTATGTTACTCTCCATCCCTTCAACTATCTCTACTTGAAAAATCACGTCAATTCGTCGCTCCGTTTTACCGTGAAAGAAAGACAAACATAGGTACAGACAGACGGACAGACAGACACACTTTCCCATTTATAATATTAGTAAGTATAGTAACACCTAAATTTAACAACAAGTTCAAATGTTCATCGCATTAATTTTTGCTCTGTGGAGGAATCGAACCCACCATATTCGGTTCTAAGGCAGCTAATCAATCAATTCATTTATTCTATCAGTTACATGTTTACATAATAGATGATGAGGTCAAAAACCACATATTTACATTGTATTATATCCAGTTAGCGTCCTAGTAAAGACACACACCACGATATAAACTAATGAGCGATATACATCAAAAGTAGGTTTGTATAACGCGAGGAAAATCAATCTTTTTCCAGGCGTTGTTTACGACATTTTCCCATAACACCATTCCCATGTTTCATTCCATTTCTGTTGATAAATAACTTATAAAGAGCTAAAAATAGACTTGACAGCCTAGAAGATGGCTAAAACCTTGATCAAATTGGTTCCATGAAATAAAAAATAGAAATTTGATGCGATTACGGACTAAAATCAATAATGTAGCCTTTTCAGACTATGTTTGCATAAGATTTCGCTGATACTACCGTGTAGTTTCGTAGGTGACGCTGCCGCCCGTCATCGGTCTGTGGTATTTAGCTTTGTGCTTTAAATGTGATGGCAATACCGCCACCAGTCGGTTGCCAGCGTCTCGCATGCTAGTCGGCAGGATGCACCACAGGCAGGTGCGGTTGGCTTGGAGCGAAAAGATGATAGGTAGCCCCCTTACATCCCACTATTATCATTCAACATCGATTAATTAAAATCAAAATGACTTAAATTTCACCGTCGTACATACCTGGAGTGGGAGTTTATCAAACAGTCCTCCTAATACTGCTCTTGTTTCTAGTTAACAATCTCTCTAAGATCAAAGGGAATCAGAAACGTCTGTATATTGATTTTGTAAACACGCCGCTTATTTGTAAACAATAGCGAAGTTACGTGATTATCTCGAGGTAGTAAAGGTGAGCTAAATTTGGCAACTTTGATGTTCTCTTCTGCTGTGTAACAAGGAATGTGAAGAGTTATTAAGAATGGAAATAGTTAATTAGGTTTAGCGGTATACGTAATCTTTAGTGCACAAGGAAAGTACAAATGGCGGACTTAATGCTGTGTAGCATTCTCTACCAATCAACCATTGGGCTAGCCAGAAAACTATGTTAATTTAACAATGTTGCCTCAAATTTAATCTCGCATCTTCGTTATTCATGTTGATTTAGCCTTCTTTTAAATAAGTAAGATCTTATTTGCTTTTTGGTCTTAATAATCTTCTTATAAGATATAAGATTCCGTTCCTATTTTCTACAATAGTTTTGCTACGTAAATTGTAGCATTGTAACATTATGTAAACGCAACGAATCTCGTAGCTACACGGAACATCGTACGACCTCCGCAGTTTGGTTTCTTTGTTTATAATCTAGACTTGTTCCTCAGAAAATCTTTGTAGACGTGTCGAAGGAAATCTACTCCGTAAAACTCTCGCATTGACTGACAAACAGAGAACAATCTAAACTAGTGAATTTAGAAGGAAGACAATTTTGTAGACGATGGGTTTACGAAAGATAAGGGAATATTTTATATCGAAATCAGCTGAATGGTGTGCCCAATATCTGCAACATTTATTTAAGAGAGGTAGGGCATAGCGAATCTTCGCTCGAATTGAGCTGCCCATCCGGGGAACGACCTCAACCCTATAGAATACCGCAGCCAAATGACCCCCGGGTCGTGTTTCTGCCGGTGAGTAGGGTTTCCGGAGCTCGTGGGGGGTTAGGGTTGGGCTGGCATGGCAGTGGCAACTGACAGGTAACTGACCAGTTACTTGCCAGTTGTCACAGCGATTTGGGCTTCTCTTTCGCTTTATTTCTTTTACACCTACCATCGTGATGCTTATACCGTCACCAGTCGGTTGCCAAATATCATTGCTTAATCAAAAAAAATATGCTACTAAAAACATTTCGATATGTGTTATAGTGTGGAGGGTGTGTCTGTCCATTTACTTTTGCAATTGGAAAGTATAGAAATAGGTAGTGCCTACAATAAGTGGTGGTATTGTAATAGTGATGCTGAGCTATCGATTATCTAAATGACTGACCTGGTTAATATTTATAGTAGTTAACTTAACTATACATTATTATATTATATTCCACAACATACTGAACTGAAACTTTTTAACATTGAGTTTGAAATCGAAAGATCGACTACCTAACCTTTTTTATTTCGTTAACTTTTATCGAGTGGTTGGAAAATAAATCTTTTAAGCCTGAAAATCAAACACGTTATGTCCCAATTTAAAGGCTTCCCTATTTTAAGAACACCTGACGATTATCGAGCGTGAGCGTTATCTAGATAAAATATTCTTTTACGTTTCGTCACAAGATTTCCAAGTTACAAAATATTAAATTATCATCGTAACAAGATCAGTGACTTATTGAGCAAAAAGTATCAGGGACGCACTGATGAGCGAAAAGTCGAAGATCTAATTTTTTTAAAGAATTGTAGTATCTTATTTATAATAACCAACATACCTAGTAAGTTAACGCAACCTTATAGACTTTCTGCGTATCTGTGCACTCCTGGTAACGGAGCAAGGCTTGTTATGTATATCTTGATCGCTTTATTATTATGCGCCTGCTAACAACGAAATCTATCGATACCCAGACTATCGATAAGCTGTCTAGGCACATCACTAATATAGGGAACAATGCTCTGCGGGCAGACTCAAAAGTAGGTCCGGCGTGACGTCACAATCCATATCTCTAAAGATAGACGGCTTGGCACGCGCGCCGCAAGGATTCTATTACACTCGATACTTCACGTTATAGCTCTTTTGAACCCATCATTTACATAAAAAGTAATAAACTCCCATATTTGCAGAGATGTTTAAAGTCATTACATTTTACATTGGATCTGGACGATAATTAAAATCAATGGGAATGTGTACCTTCAGGTCAATTGATATACTTTTAAGTAACTGTCAAAACATTCATCATCAGCCTATTGCAGTCCACTGCTGGACATAGGTCTCTCCAGTTGTTCGCCACTTAAGGCAATCTAGAGGATATACCGTTGGTGTCGGCGATCGCAGGGCATAGCTTTTCGCGTGACGCTGCTGCGTCTCATCGACCTGTGGTATTTAGCTACGCCTTCAATTGTGGTGGTTACACCGCCAAGCGTCGGTTGCCAGCGCTCCGTTTGTTATTCGACAGGATGCACCACGGGCAGGTGAGGTTGGCTTGGAGTGAAAAGATGATAGATACAAGATGATAGATAGTTATATTTATTGGGGATGTCCCCAATAAATATAACATTAAAACATTATAAAATTGCGTAACAGTCGAAACATTATTTAGGGCTTGTAATTCTACGATGGGCCACACAGCGCCATCTAGTCTCAAAGTAAGCCAAAGCTTTTACTATGGTTACTAGACAACCTTAAACACATTTAGATACTTTCTTCATATCGTCGCGTCGATCCCAAAGTGCCTAAATAAATTGTTAGTTAATTCGAAATCCTGATAGTTTAAAGATTGCAATTTAATGAAATGTAAGCGCTAGTGCACAGGCTTCTACGTCCCCCGCCGCTTCGAAGACGGCAATCTCAACTTTCATAAATATAAATAGGCAGTTAGTTTTTATCTTGTCAACAGTTTCGATGGCAAATACTTAGATAGTGCGGCTTAAAAGTTGGTTACGGTGATAAGTATACAATTTTGTATCTTAACTTTCGATCATCGTACAAAGTTACTCCTATAGACGTAATTTCAAGCGCACCTGTGTTTACGCACAGAGATTTTGCCTCTCTTGCTTACTTGGCTAGTCTATTTTTTAAGACAGAGGGGGCAAACGGCCATCGTCTGATGGGAAGTGATCAATTCAGCCCAGAGATATATATAGCCCAGGTTAATAAAAATGTTGGTAAAAAATACACATAGACGCAACATCCCTGCGTAAATATAAAGGGTGTAACTTGTATAAAAGTTCTCATAATTATTTTCATTTTGAAGCTCTTGTACGTTGTCAGAACTAATAAAAAGATTCAACCTGTCATCATCATCATCATCATGAGCCTATTGCAGTCCACTGCTGGACATAGGCCTTTCCAGTTGTTCGCCACTAAGGGCAAACGCCTCGAAGATATACCCAAAATCGCCACGCTGAGCAAGCGGGTTGGCAATCGCAAGGCGTAGCTTTTCGTTCCGATAACGCTGCTGCCCGTCATCGGTCTGTGTATTTATGTGTGTGTATTTATAGCTACGCCCTTCAATTGTGATGATTTTACCGCCCTATTGCCAGTGCCTCATTTGTTGTTCGGCAGGATGCACTACGGTGAGTGAGGTTGGCTTGCAGCGACATAATGATAGACCGCTCCCTTACATCCCTCTACCTATTCTACCTGTATTATAGATGTAAGAAAAGCCCTTACGACCTACACCCAAAACCGAAATTCCGTATGCGTAACTACCAGTATCGCTAACGAACCGCGGTCTAGACCCACTTCGGCAAAGGCATATTCAATCTAAAATGCGAATTTAATTCTACACCTAAAACATTTCCAAATAAAACGCGAGCTAGCTTCATTTTGACGAAAATAGGGGAATGCTAAAATATGCACAACCACGGCGGGCGGAGCAATTTTTATAACGAATTTCAATTTGACGTGATGTGCGAAACAACTTGGCACAGTTACGTATTGTGGGGGGAAAAAGTGGGATCGATTGTGGGTACATTGTTGTATATGCTACGTGGACGTCATATATTTAATTTAGGTCTGATTTTCAAATACAATTTAGATTGACTGATAAAAAAATAAGATTGCTGAATTGTTATTTAGCGAATACACCTATGTATTTGGGCAAGCAATCGTCCTACCTTTTTTTTTAAATGAACTCTATCACGGTAAATTCGCCGATGTCAAGTATTCAAGAGACATGTCAAAACGCAGTTGGCCGGTGAACAAAGGCTATACTTTTCTGCCTTGAAGCTACTAATTGGAAAAACCTTTCTTTACCCTTCAATAAAAAAATCACACGTCAGTTTCAAAGCAGAAGAAAATCTCATTTTGATACAGAGATCTTGACAGAAAGACCCAGTAACAATTTTTCGTCCAGCCCGGGATACCGACCTCTTGGTTCTTTTTCTTCTTCAACTGTTCCCTCATTACTGAGGATTGTGTTTACTTGTTAATTTCACTGCCCTAATCAACTGTCTCCACATGACTCTGTCCGAAGTTGCCCTCACCGCTTGATGAAATCTTGGTTCTTAAGTGGCGCCTAATACCAGTTAACATGTCTTCTTTGGGTTATTTACAGCGTTTTCGCATAAACTTCTTTTCTCTGATAGTAGCTAGCAAACCACAAGACCAAGAAATTTCAAGTTTTGGTCCTGTACCAGACCAAAAATTAATAAGTTTTCCGTCTGATCTTAGCGGCGTGGAATCAGAAAATGGCGTTGACACACTGGCAAAGTAAAGAATAGGACACTTATCAAATTACCCTATTGTTTGCCAACTACCCTTTCGCTAACCCATAAAATGAAGCCATCAGTTTACCAACAACCGCGACAGTTACACGGCTCATGTTACAGGTATCATGTAACATCGACGGCCCATTAATAGCACGCGATCACTCATGATATCTTTACTAGTATTATGTATTTATCAGACTGGGACATCTGGCAAAACCGAGAACGATTTTGTTCAGTCTAGGTAGCGGAGGTAACAGTTGTTCAATGGACAGAACCCGTTGAACGCCTTTGATGCTTATATACGTAAAAAAAAACAGTGAAATTGTAAATACCGTTAGATTATAATCCGGGATGTAAGGGAGCGACCTATCACCTTTTTGCTCCAAGCCATTCTCACCTGCCCGTGGTGCATACTGCCGAACAACAAACGAGGCTCTGGCAAACCGACTGGTGGCGGTATAGCCATAACGATAGAAGGCGTAGCTAAATATCACAGGTCGATGACGGGCAGCAGCGTCACACCGGAACAAGAAGCTACGCACGCACTGCGATCGCCAACCCGCCTGCCCAGCGTGGCGATTATGGGTATATCCCGCAGATGATTGCCCTACGTGGCGAACAACTGGAGTCCAGCAGTGGACTGCAATAGGCTGATGATGATGATGATAATCCATCTTGTGAGATTGTAAGCTGTCGAAAGATTGTGAACTGTAACATAATGCTTACATTTTAACATCATTAACTATTATTTTTCGGTAGATTTTGATCGATCAAAGTCATACTGTTGGTAATTTAACGCGTGACAGATTTTAATTTAAGAATTTCACATCGATCGAGTCTACCGAAAATTAATAATTAAAATGTAAGCAATTATACAATTATATATTACAATTCACAATTTATTTCGACAGTTTAGAATAGAGTTTACGCAATATAGATCATAATTTAACTGTATTTACAATTTTACGGTGACATATACATCGATAACAATAGATTTTCAAGACCAGTACCTCAACCAGGCCCTTCTTAACCTGTGCCCCTGGGTGTCGTAGAAGCCGACTAAGAAATTATCAGGAAACGGGCAGCAGCGTTTTACAAATAAAAGTAAAACCTACTGTAGTCACCAACCCACCTTCCAAGCGTGGTGACTAAGGCAAACTCCCTCAAACGACAATTATTATTTAGGAAGCCTATGTCCAGCGTTTGAAGTAAGGCTATATATAATGTTTTCACATTAAAAAACGGCCTCCATTTCGGTATTCGTACCTACCCCATTGTCGACAACCACGTTTGATGAGGCAATCGATTTAAATAAGTAATAAGCATTTGATGCCTTCCACGAATAAGGGGGACGACAAACAGACTTCTAGTCTCCCCTCCCGCCTTTCCCAAGGAACGCTTAAATAAATCATAGATCTAACCGTTCTAAATATAGAAAACCATATTATATCGAAGATTTCGGTTCCAATGTTTGTTCAAACAAAAGCTTATGAAACGGCAATTTTATTCACATTTACATACACTAGGTGGGAGGGACAGGTATACGAAATTCAAGAAAAATAGATTTAGTGTGTACGCTTAAATTGGTAGCGGGAACTTTTTCGGGGAATATATGGAATTTTCTGAACATTGGTTGTGCATAAACCACGTACTATCAGACAAATTGTTTGCAAAGTCGGTAGATTTTCGCCAATGATTGTTATTAATCTTTTAACAAACGTTTGTGTTTTTTACTTTTTTACAGTAGGACGACTAGCTTTGTGACGTGAAACTACAAAGCCTTGTCGTCGTCGAAAAGTTGCAAGCCTATCGGTCTTCTATCGGTTACATTTTGGAGTGTGCGACTGAACTACACAATTGGTCGAGTAGAGATACGGCCAAGAGACACCGTTTTATGGTGCACGTCCCATGGACTCGCTCGGTACAGTTTGCCTCTACTTTCTTGGTGCGAACGGCCAAACTATGGGAACTCCTTGCCGGACTCTTTGTTTCCGGAGACATATAACCTTGAAATGTTCAAAGCGAGAGTGAATCGGTATTTCTGGGTAAGCGTGCTCCATCTTAGGCTTCAATATCACTTAACACCAGGTGAATTGTGGCCAAGCGCAAACCCATAATGAATAAAAAAAAGGACAGCATAGTGGCTTCCTGTTGCCTGATAGAAAGCGAAAGAGGCCTAGTAGCCAAATCAATCACTTTTCCGTTGCCACCGCTTTACTGGCCTGCGAGATTATTCTGGCTATAGACGTACATCACCATATCCCGAAAAGTTACTGAAGTTACTCCACAGGTGTTTCGTACAGTGACCAATCAGTCGGGAAGGCCCTAACATAGGGTTGAGTAACTAAAAACTCAACAAATTCGTAGTGTGACCGGAGGGAGAAGCTACGCCCTGAGATTGCCAAGCCTCCTGTTCAGCGTGGCGATTATAGGCAAAGCCTACATCTGTTTGCCCAAATTGGGAAACAACTGGAGAGGCCTATGTCCAGCAGTGGACTGCGATAGGCTGATGATTATGACGAAAAGTCTCTAGTTTCAATGCTGTTCCGCTCTATTATACTATGCTACTCAACACTTTCCTCACAGAGTAGTTTGTTGTCATCAGTATTTTCATGGAATATAGTTTGTTGTTGTTGTTGTTATTTGTTCCCAGTTGATAGCGATCCCTTCGGGATTCGAGGACCTCACACACTCGACTTGATATAGAGCCAAAACTAAAAACAACGCTTCATTTTTAGAGCCTTTTTTTTCATGTATTGAAATTGAACGTTTTTCCAACTACATTTTGCATTTATGAAAAGGAGTTAACAGTTTTTGTTAATATTTTTATTAAGCAGAAACGGAATAGTATATTTTTTAAAGTTTATTATAATCACCATTAGATTCTGGCAATCTACAGCTGAGGGATGTAAGGGAGCGACCTATCACCTTTTCGCTCCAAGCCATCCTCACCTGCCCGTGATGCATCCTGCCGAACAACAAACGAGGTTCTGGCAAACCGACTGATGGCGGTAAAACCATCACGATAGAAGGCGTAGCTAAATACCACAGGCCGATGACGGGCAGCAGCGTCACCGGAGCGAGAAGCTGCGCCCTGCGATCGCCAACCCGCCTGCCCAGCGTGGCGATTATGGGTATATCCTCCAAGTTTGCCCTAAGTGGTGAACAACTGGAGAGACCTATGTCCAGCAGTGGACTGTGATAAGCTGATGATGATTATCATAAAGACTACACGAACGAAGTCGTTGGTACCAGCAACTTTACCAATAAGAAAAAGGGATTTAAACCAAAACAATATGTAACACAGATTACGCGTCGCTCCCCAAAACCTAAAAAGCGTACGATATCAAATTAAAATAAACCACGTGCCGATCATTTCTCAAAGCCCTAATAAAACGGATCGGGCCGTACCCAACGTTCGAACACGCTTGTTTCTTCCTTATTTAATGTACAAAAATATCCCGGGAGAATGTAAATATTTCCGCGAAACATTTCCTACTTACATCCTATAATGCTGAATAACAAATATAAGTAGCGTTTTGGTTGGTTTATTGGTCGCATCGCAAGTACCGCCCAATAACGGAGAGGCCCTGGGTTCGAATAATTACTAACCCCAATACTTTTTACCCGTTACATAATTATATAGATATACATAATAATCTTAATTGCACAAAAATATATCCAAGGCGTTTTCTCTTTCGTTTCCGCGTAGTTTTCGGATTTATAATCTAAGATGGGGCCTCGGGGTGGAAGGTATCGTAGAAGACTAGCTGCGTTCTCCTGGGTTACAAATAAAACTACTGACAAAGGCAAACCCATTACAAATGTCATTGAAGGAGACCTATGTCCAGCAATGAACGTGTGCAGGATAATGATGATGATCAAAAAGAGTTTTCAAGGCATTACAGACTTGTAGTGCAATAGGCTATTATGGTCAAAAATTGTAATTAGTCCGTCTTTTAGCTTATTCAAAAGTAAAAGACACGTATTTTTTTATTTGTAAATTAGATTAAGACTTACAAATTTGTAGTTCGTTGAAATTACGCGTGACGTCACTCGGTGAGGCATTTTTACGGGATCGAGTGACGTCAAAGACTCCCACTTCTAACTTTTGATGCCTTGTATCTTTGCTATTGTTCATTTGAATGAAAAAAGGAAAAATACGTGTCTTTTATTTTTCTAATAAGCTAAAAGACGGACCAATTACAATTTTTGACCATAATAGCCTATTTAAGCGGTCTTATCGCAAGTATACCCATAACAAAAACTCCGTATATGAACCTTTTTCAAAACTTGAACGAAACTTGCGGAAAGTAACAAGCGCTACCTGTGGAAAGTTTAACTTTACCAAAGGAGTCTTCTCGCCCTTTGAGCTCTGTCTTGAAGCTGCTTCACTGCGTGTAGAAGTTTTAATTTGATTTTTGTACATACGTTTAAGACCTAAATATACATAGGGATCCTATTCGATTGTGCTGACTGTGAACCGTTCATGAATACTCGTATATTATGCGAGTCAAGTTTTGATAGCAAACTCTTTCGCAAAGTGGGTAACTGTACGTTATTAAGTGAATAGTTCATTTTTGAACACAGAGGGAAGTCCTGTGTTACATAGATACATATTATTTATTGCGCACCAAAACAATTTCTGGTCTTTTTTTTATAGTTGCTCGACATAATGGCTTCCTACGCCTGATGGAAAGCGAAAGAGAAGCCCAAATCGCTGTGACAACGGGCAAGTAACTGGTCAGTTACTTGTCAGTTGCCACCGCCATGCCGGCCCAACCCTAACCCCCTACGAGGTATCTTTGTATATGGAACGCCTATTTCAAAATAAGTAATAAACTTTTACGGAAACTATAGTAGGTTCATGTTGTGAAAATAATGTATACTCGTACTAGCCAACCCGTGCCCACTTCGTTGGACATAATATTAATAACCTCATTATTTTTCGATTTTTATATAACTTACGACACTCAGCAATAATGTGGCTTTCTATTGTTGCAAGAATTTTTGAAATCGGTTCAGTAGATCCCGAGATAATCCCTTACAATATTAGTATTGCTTTATAATATTAGTATAGATTTATAAGGATTCCTTTTTTGAAACTCTCAAATTGTGACGGTTACAACGCCACCAGTCGGTTTCCAGAGCCTCGCTTGTTATTCAGCAGAACGCACCACACTTTGAGGCAATATTTGCTTTATTAACACTTTGAAGTTTCAGTTTGCGAACAACCGCCGTACTTCAATAAGTACGAACTAATGTGTATAATTGTACCTTTTCTTTGAGCAGGTTGTGTAACGCCGGCACACGACACGACGCTTAGGCTGTCGGCAATCAATTATAATTTCAGGGTCTGAACCCTGGTGGATAGATCTGCCTCCAACGTCCAAACAAAACCCGCCTGCCAAACATGGTGACTAAGGAACCTCCCCAAATGACAATTGTTTTTAAAAGAGGTAGGCCATAGCGAATCTTCGCTCGAATTGAGCTGCCCGTCCGGGGAAGGACATCCACACATCCACCCTATAGAATACCGCAGCCAAATGACCTCCGGGTCGTGTTCCTGCCGGCGAGTAGGATTTCCGGAACTCGTGATGGGTTGGGGTTGGGCCGGCATGGCGGTGGCAACCGACAGGTAACTGACCAGTCACTTGCCCGTTGTGACAAAGACTTGGGCTTCTCTTTCGCTTTCCATCAGGCGTAGGGAAGCCATTATGTCCAGCTACTATTAAAAAAAAATCTAAAGACGATCAATCTTCTCCATCGCGGTTACAATCAGACAACATAACAAAACACCAAACGTACGGACCAGACGATACAATTTGAATATTCGCTAGATTACCAACAAATGCACGGTTGTACGAATAAAATGTTCGTTTTATGTCAGTTGTTACCAGCACTGCCGTCTGGTGCACACGCAAACAGCTAAGAGTTAACTGGATGACCAAATACTGTTTGGTACTAAGCAAGGAGATTGGTATTCAAGTAAAAAAAAATTGTTCAACATGTATAATTGTTATATTTTCGGAAAAGAGAGGTTGTGACATGCGGACGGACAGATAGATATGACGAATCTGCGAGCGTTCCATTTTTTCGCCATTTGACTATGGAACCCTAATAAGCCTCCTTCACGAATATTTGTCTCTTTTTAAACACTTTTTATCTCATAAATTGAAAGAAATTATTAAGGAATCCATCCACCAAGGAATCCATAGCTTAGCTTACATACAGATAAAATACTCCTTTTTGCATCGCGCATTGAAGTTTTTTTTTTCAAATTATTGAAATAAAATTGTCCATTAATCTATTCAAAATCAATTTTAACATACCTGCATAAGTTCTATATGAAATAATTTCTTAATTTTAAAATTTTCAAGATATAACACTTTTCTTTTAGGAGGAAAATTTAATGTTTCGTATAAAATGCGGGTAGTATGTTATAAAAAAATATAATGTGAACAAGTTATGTTAGTCTAAACATAGCGCGGTTTATTATAAATATGTTTGCAAAAAAAATTGCGAAATGAAATTTAAAAAAGGAAAGTTTAACACGTTGGGCGCCAAGTCAGTCACCGATGACTGACAAACAATATTAACCACGTCCTTGCATTTGCTACGATCATCACGGGTACCAGACTGACTTTTTTTCATTATTTCTTTTTTGAGAAATCATTTGACCACATTCAAGTACAATAGGAATAGCTAGAAGTATTAAAAAAATTAAACATTTCTAATAGGAATAAAACTATCGTCAAAAATTAAAACATACAATTTCATTGACCATTACCGGCCCAATTATTTTACAAAAACTACTACGAGCAAACCGGTTATTTTCGTTGAAAGATAAGTTTCACATTTAAAACGTTATCATATCACTCTTACGCAAACTAGATAATAGTAATGATTAAAAAAATATTAATCGCAGTGTAAAATGATAACAAGATGAATCGTTAAGTAAATACTGAAATTCCAAGTTGGTTAATACATTTTATCTCCCATTTCCCTTACTGTACAAAACTGACAGATAAGAAAATGGAAAACGGTACAAGTAAATCTAATTGTAAAACCTACACCGTACCTACATTTCTAAGTGTGAATGAAACCCCTGCTGGTAATCTTATCATCGATTAGGTAGGTATAAACACCATTTAGTTGGTAAATAACTCTCGATTTCCGCACATCGATACCGTGACTTCGCGATTGAAGATCCATTTTACTGGCGTTAACCAGACAATTTTGAGAGAAAAACGCTTTTAGACCTGCCACGTGCCTGGATTAGGGCTTCACAATAAGAAATGGGAAACCTAACATTGCGAGCGAACGTTGCGAGTCGTTTCGGGCGCTAATGAAGAAAATATTTGTACATACCAGTTGCTGTCTGTTCGGGGGTGTCTGAGCGGGATCACGTGACAATATTCTCCGCCATTTCGTGAACACGTGATGGAGAATTGTAAACAAATCGGTGTTGGTTCGCGCGTGTGGACACGGGCGCTCGGGGCGCGGCGCGCGAGGCGACTGGCGGGGCGCGCGCCGCGCTTGCGTCGGTCGATCGCCTACTCGGTCACTGGGCTACAATATTCGAGTTTTGGACGCTCGAAAACAAACAGCCTTTGTCTCTCAAGTAGACGGCGAGGCGCCACTCCGGTGTCGGGTAAGGCGGTCGTCTGTTTTGCACCTGTGGAGTTTTTGACAGCTGATCACCCACACCGCCTGCCCCGGGTGTCAGTCAAACGTCTCCAGTCATGGCGGCGAGGAAAAAACCAAAATATCTTCCTCGAAAAATCCATCTTCACAGATTATCATAATTCAGACGTATCCTTAATCTCCGAAATACAATGAATAACATTTCCATCGTTTTAAGATTCCAAACACCGTCCCACACACAGATAAAGAAAATTAAACGAAAAGTTCGCTGAAGTAAAATCATATTTGTGCCTACTATCCAGTGGCATATTTTCATGTGTTTATTCCTACATGATTCAAGGTAAAAGGATTCAATGAGTTCCACCTACTTAATTTGAGCTTGGAATAACAAATCACCTTAATAACAGCTCAACAATACCTGCTATGATGGAGACTGTAAATCAAGTCTACAATTAAGTTAGCTTTAAGTACCATATTACATTTATAATTTAATTACTTATCATCTGGTCTCAAAGTAAGATTTTCCATTGTACCTACTTTGCGTACCCTTAACCACTGACTTACGTATGTGGTACGTCGCCTAAACGGTTTTTTTGTTTATTTATTTATTTAAACTTTATTGCACAAAATGGTACAAAAGGCGAACTTAATACTAGGAGCATTCTCTACCAGTTAACTTTTGGGTCATGCAGAGAGCAGAAATTGTTCAAAACTTTAATTTGCACGGGACAAGAAAATGACACGTCAGTGGTTAAGGGTTAATACAATAACTGAAAGGTTTGAAAGAATACCATATAACCGCATCTTGTTCATCATAGAAGACAACAAATGGAATGTCAGGAAACGGGCAGCAGCCACCAAACGTGGTCTCTAAATGATCAGATCACTTCGGGTGGTAGTCGAAAGCCGAGGCTGGTCACCACCCGAAGCTTAAAACTTCTTACATAACACACCACTGAAATAGTCTGGACATACTCCAAATACCTACGCATCTAAAATTATAAATAACTCAAAGTTCTAACTTCCAGTTGCTTAAAATGTATGAAACGTAAGTTCTGTAATGTAGATTTTTATACAATACCAAACAAACTTATAGATGGCCACTGACAGTTAGCTGGCCAGTTACTTGCCCGTTGCCACAGCGACTTGAGCTTCTCCTTCGCTTCCGAAGCCATAATATCGAGCTACTATAAAAAAATCGCGGCTGGGATCTTATCCCAGAGAGCAAGAGATTCGCTTTCCTTCAAGTGACTAGAGACCACTAAGTACACTAAGTTACTATAGGTATAAAAGCCTTGTAAACTACAAAAATTTCACACCAACTTTAAGCCAATGACAAACGGCCACTAAGTAAATATTGTGTTTTTCCAAGAAGGCCTCCATTTTAGCCGAAGCGTGCCTCGTCTAGGCCGTGTTTGCAATGAGGCCCTAGGGCCCTGAATAAAGTCGGAACACGGTTTTTTACTATGATAAACATGACCGGTGGGCACGATCGCATACATTATTGTACGGAGTTTTTACTTGTACTTATGAGAATTTAAATCGGCTTGCTACATTTTAGTGTAGCTCTCCGTTCCTTGGGCCCTACTACAGAAAACGAAAACGATCGAACGGATCGCGTATTTTTGCCCCATAAATCCCTCTCATTTGTCCCTCCCGTGTTGGAATAAACAAACTAAAATTCGTCATCATCGATTTTCAACAATTTAATTGATATATTAGAACACGAGAGGGACAAATGAGAGGGATTTATGGGGCAAAAATACGCGATCCGTTCAACGAACGATCGTTTTCGTTTTCTGTAGTAGGGCCTCTTATCTCTCCCTGTAACAAAGCTTGTTCGTATTTTTTTATAATAGCCCGATATAATGGCTTCCCTTTGCCTGATGGAAAGCGAAAGAGGAGCCCAAGTCGCTGCAGCAACGGGCAAGTAACCGGTCAATCACCTGTCCGTTGCCGTAGCACCCTTTTAATAATATTTTTACACATTCTTTTGTCAAGATAATCCTTTTGCACATTCTTTGTCAAGATATTTACAAATATCTAGGCTTAGTCTCAAACCTTCATTATATGTGAAATTTACTATAGTACCCTCTAGGTTAAAAGGTTTAGAAAAGGTATGTTTCCGGATTATTTAGTGAGCAATTTAATGGTATCTGTTGCATAATATATGTTATGTAGTCGAGATGTTAAGTTAATATTTTTATCTTATTGTTCTTGCCTCCTGAACCTAGGTTTAGGTTTGAACTACGAGTATATCCGGGGCAAACTTATACAAAAGTCTAAGGTTATGGTTTTAGTTATAAGTTACGAGTATGTTTGATGTTTGGATGTCAATAATGTATTTAGATAAATGTTTATGAATTAACGGGCCTCAACAGTTATTATGTCATACTGGTATATTATTTATTTTTATTATTATACATGTAAGATTTTCAAGACAAATTAGTTTTTGTTGGCTGAACATGCTCCATCCTAGCGTCTAAAGTAGCAGTATCAGGCGAGTTGTGGTCAAAATACTATCCATTTTGACTTTTAATAAAAAAAATATAGACAATTAATGTACAGTCTTGCAACACAGCCGAAACGTCAAGCTGTAAGTACGTAATAAATGTCACATTTGAATCCCGTTAAATTAAATTTTAATTGTAATGAAACGGGAATGTTTAAAAGCAGGTTTTAATAACACAAATGTGTGCCTTCCTGTGAAATCGGATCAATGTATGTGATGTTGTCCGATCTCAGCTGTAAAGGTATTCCAAACAGACATACATTTCAGCTTTTTAAGGCACCAAAGACGTTTCCCCAGTAAAAATGGCTTTTTCATTTAGTGCACAAGATTCAGGTTCACTAAACAGGAAATGTGTCGAGTCCAATTTGTTACAGAGCGCTTACTAGACACTGGTAAAGCACTCGACGGAATATACGCTTAAGTTAATTTTGTGGAAAGGAGCAAACACAAATAAAATCTGGAACTGGTTATTCGATAACGTTACAGTCAGCTTCTTTGGCTACCTACTTCTTATTACCCCTATATTAATGCAGTGTGAATCCCAAAGTTGTATTCCCAAACGGGTCAATTTAGAAATCAAAGTTTCATGCTACGTATTATTTATTTCATGATCCATATCTTCCCGTGAATATCGTATGTTTCTTTTTACCGGGACAAATGCAGTTATGCTTCTCTGTCACTTGGGGGTATGGCAGAATATGTTGGACTCCCTTGCCATAAGATGATGGTGGGCAGAGAACCTGCAATAAAAGCCCAGATTCCTCCGTCTATCGCGTTTATGGGGTCGTGCAATGGGACTTTATAACTAGAACTATCCTTAGTCGCTCCCTCAAGGGAGAGGTAGGTAAATGGCCGTATGGCCCTGATCTGGATCAGCAAAAGGCGGCGTTACTATCGCCGCGCTCGGCTACCTCTGACATCGGATATCGTAAGAGTCGACTAAGGGACTTCTAGAGGTTTCAACTTCTCAGCAGGTGGTAGAGAGTAACACTTACATCCCTTACATCGCTTCTGGTACTATTTATTCATAAATCATGCCACAGCACGACTCCGCTCCGCTATGCTCTACTTAAGTGGAACCACGGCCTTAGCGAATTAGGCACTGTATTGCGAGTGGTCATAAAAGCCAACGTTACCTGCGTATCCTTATAAGGATTTACAAGAGCAAAAAACTACGCTAGCCCCCAAATAAGGCTAATTTACAACTCTAAGCTAGTGCGGTCTGAAAATGGTAAACGACTTATTAGTGCGGTGAGGTCTCCTTTAAGTTGCTAATTGAGTTGGTTCTGGGGACGCTAGAAATTAGAAGTCACCAAGCTGGTAGATTTAACCAAGTGACTGTGTTTTGTGGTTGAAGAGAAAAGAACGGTGTTTGGACCAACGCTTGTTACTGGTTTTTTCTCTACAGTAATTACTTCTAAGCGTCAGGCTTCATAAACGAGAATTCATTTGCAGAGCTAAGAGTAGGTATACATATTTTTTTATAAACTATGCAGGGTAAAATTTTTGAAATCCACCTATAATTGACGGAAATATCGGTGAACATACGTAAAAAGAAAAAACAAAAATAAAATATTATACATACAGACGAATGGAGAACCTCGAAGTCAATTAAAAAGGGGCTTGACAGACTGATGGACTGATGTCATGGAGTTGTTCACCACTTAGGGCAAACATCTGGAGAATATACCCATAATCGCCACTAACAACCCAATATCCCCATAATCCGTGACGCTGCTGCCCGTCATCGGCCTGTGGTACGCTACGCCTTCATTTGTGATGGTTATACCGCCACCAGTCGGTTGCCAGCGCTTCGTTTGTTATTCGGCAGGAAGCACTACGGGCGGGTGAGGTTGGCTAGGAGGAAAAAGATAATAGGGTGCTCCCTTACATCTCTTTTTATAATTAGAATACAATAGATACCAAAAATATCGTATATAACATTAATCATAGTGAAATCATAAAATGAAATACAGAACAAAAGATGAAATTATAACAATGGTCCTATAACCGCGAAGCGGGGACACGGTCCAAAATCACAAACACTCGGACAAGGCTGCTCTTTGAAATAGAAAAGTGCCTCAACTTTGTGCTGTTACGTCGCCAGTGACGTCACAGAAAGTTTCAAGTCACACCTGAGGCAGAGCGTAAGCGAAAGAACAGTGAGGTAAAGACAATGTGGAGTTTTGATTCGCTGTATATGGAGGTGATTAGATCTCTTACGTAAGAGAGGTAGGGCATAGCGAATATTCGCTCAAATTGAGCCGCCCGTCCGAGGAAGGACCTCCACCCTATAGAATACAGCAGCCAAATTTGTTTGTGCAGGTTAGGTTGGCTTGGAGCGAAAAGATGATGGGTCGCTCCCTTACATCCTATTACGTTCCCTTAGTCGTCTTCTATGATACCTACTATGCTGTGCTACTTTAAAAAACATATTTCTATTCTATTCTAAATAAAAAAAAATTAGACGGGCCTATTTTTTACCGCTAGGGTAGCAAAATGGACACCATGCGCTTTTCCGACCCACTTTTGCGACCGGCCACTGTCCAATATAGCCATATCTTAATGGCATGTAAGATGGAGTTGCCTCACTGTCATCGGCCAGATTGCAAGTGATGAGAGCCTCTCGTGCTAGTCGCCATTGCCAATGCGCCGACACGCTGACACGAATGAACATTTTAGCCTTTTGTCCAACTTCGGGACGGCACCTATTGGCCGACATTAAGACATATCTAAGGCTTATATGTAGACATGTTGAGACTGTCAGTGGGTTTCATTGCAATTGTATAAAGAGTAAAGATCAACCGTTTAAATGACCACATTTTTTTTCTAAATGACTACAATGATACAGGTGATCATCCATATTATACGTCTCTTTTCAATGATCTACTCTACATACTTGTAAAATGTATGTCAAGGGAATATCCTGCAAGGCTTCCGTGTGATTTTCGCACTTAGAATATGGGTGTCAAGACGACTAAGAAAATATCAGGAAAAGGGCGAGCATCGATAACCTGGAGGTACTTCCCCGGACAGGCGGCTCAATTCGTTCGCCCAAAGTTATTTTACTATAATCTGAAACTAGTTAGCGAGACACTACCTTTATGCAACCAGAAAATGGTCCCCTAAACCTCCAGGACATACAAATCGACAGATCAGATAGTGCAGTGGGCGGCAGAAACGTCCGCGTCGAGTGCGGTAGCTCAGCGGTACTGAGGACTCTTCAGAGGTGTTCCCTCATAAAGATATCGGCCGCCACGTTCGAGAGTCGCGTATGGTATTATCGATAAGTTTAACACTCCTAGGACAATCCTTCGTTGTTCTGATACGCATAACACAAGTGCTTAAACTACTTACTTTGGGATTGGAGCAATGTATGTGATGTTGTGTGATATATACATTTATTTATACTAGGAGGGGTAGTTTCCTGTGTATGATACTAAATATTTTCGTGCCGCCGAGTTGAATGGAGGATGCCTACATAAAGTCGGTTTAAACCGGCTGAAGAAGAATAATCCTTACGTAGTTTACGTTTGATAAGAAAACTTACCATCATGTTCTTCATCTTCATCCAGATCTTCTCGATAGACACTATCTACGGAAACAGGCCGAGCCTCTTTTCGACAATTTTTATTTAATACCAGCGATCCGCCTTCCCTTTCCTTCGGGTGTTTCAGATAAACATTTTAAACTAAATATAGCCTATGTTGCTCAGTGATAATGTAGCTTTTTAATATTATTAAAATCGGTCCAGTACCTACTTTTTTAGTTTATTCGGATTTCAGATTCGGACTACTCTTTAAATCAAGAGAAAGTAACCCTACACAACTTTTTAATCACAATGTTTTGTCCTATAAAATAGCAGTATAGTTGTGTAATTATGTGCCATTAGTTACTAAAGTTAATTTAATAATAACCGCACGTTATATTTTACAGCTAATATAAAAGTGTTGCTGAGCAATTTAAAGGGTTTTTTTTATAATGGCTCGACATAATGGCTTCCCTACGCCTGATGGAAAGCGAAAGAGAAGCCCAAGTCGCTGTGACAACGGGCAAGTAACTGGTCAGTTACCTGTCAGTTGCCACCGCCATGCCGGCCCAACCCTAACCCCCCACGAGCTCCGGAAACCCTACTCATCGGCAGAAACACGACCCAGAGGTCATTTGACTGCGGTATTCTATAGGGTGAAGGTCCTTCCCCGGACGGGCGGCTCAATTCGAGCAAATATTCGCTATGTCCTAGCTCTCTTAACTTGTACACTTACATGTACATTTTATAAAATGAATGAGTTCACATTCACTAGGCTTGGTGACATCATCAGTACAGTTTACATGCTTAAGCTTCATACTTTGGAATCAGGTAATAACCTTTACACACTACCTTTTAACTGTTTCTGCTTAGTTCAATGGCTGACTTGTTAAGAATGCCTACGCGGTATTAAGTCCGCCTTTTGTACAATTCTTTTATGGGAAATAGTACCTAGATACTAGAGGTACATATGTAATGTCAAGTAGATACTTGTAAAGTCCACTACTAAGACCGCTAACAAAATATTAAGAATAACAAACTTCATTGAATGATAGATTGACACAAGCTTAAGATATCAAAACCGAATCCGTCGACTAACGCAATCTCGCCAAATTCATAGCAAACAAACGGACCAATGTACGAAAACATTCCCCCAACCATATTTGGCTACTTTCTCCCGACAAATAAAGATATTATGAAAGCGAGAGACCGTAAGACATCGAATTAATATCACAAAGCTGCAAATACATCACTTTTGTACCCAATCAAACATCCTGAGGCGACAAGCAATGAATCGACCGGCGGCGCTTGCCAAATCCTACGCCTCGAATGGCGATACACGCCGTAAATCGTTTAATTGAATTCCGATTATATAACAATTGTATCGATAGTTTGGCGAGCGCCCAGCGCGTCACTAGCTAACCGCCCCCGGTACATCACAGTAACACTTACTAGAACTGATGGCTGAAGAAACTGTAGTGAGAAGAGTTATATCTTGCGCTTGGTTTGGTACCGATCGAGTGAATTTTAAGTGCTTTTATTAATTCGCTAAGTCTTTTTTAAATCAAAAACGTTGATTGGCTTTTATTGCGTTTCTTTTTAAAGATGAACAGTTTGTAAGCAACATGAAATCTAATGAATGCAGAAATCATCGCACACCTACATGAACCATGACTTGTGTATGTTCATTAAGTTTTAAACATACATCATAATGTGGTACGTAAATTTTTAGGTAAATCTCAAGTACTACGAACTAATGCTTACTACAAACAAAGTACTACATACAAAGATATGGAATGTAGATGCGAGTAATTATTTCGTAGTAAAACATTGTAGCATTACTACGATGTTGCTACGATCACGTAGCAAAAAGTAAATATATTAGAAATAGTATGTACCTATTGTATATTTAGTATACTTAAACGGCATTATAATTAGCTTTATTTTTGCCCAATATTTTTCACGTATCGATGGTTTCCCTTCACTTTCTCCAAACGGTAGAAAGCGGAGCATGATTTGTCTTGATTTTCCCTAAAACTTTAACGTTATCGATATTGCTCTATGCGTTTTCACATCACTAGTTTTCCTGGCATCTTCCTGAAATTTAGCAAGCTGTCGATAGTTCTTAAGACGTATTGCCATCACTAGTTCTCCGAGACGGAACAAAGCGGTCGGCATGTGATTTATCTCGTTTTTTAATGGCAGAGGGGGGAAACAGGCCTAAATGTCTGATGGTAAGTGATCACTTCAGCCACCGCAATACCAGAGGAGTCACAGGTGCGTTGCCAGCCCTTGAGAAATTTGATTCGGTTATTGAAGGTCGTATCCATTTGGAAAGTCATTTTGATACTTCCTGATATTTAGCAAGTTATCGATATTTCTCAAGATGTTTTCCCATCACTAGCCCTTGAGACGGAGACGGCGGCGTCAGCCGATGGCCGGGCCGAAGATTAAAACGGATCCTATTATTGTGGAGATTGCAACATGATGGAACCACGAATTGCATATTATTTTTAGGGTTCCTTGAACAAATGCGCAATCTGTGTATAGAGAGAGTTAGGGCATAGCGAATGAGAGAGGTAGGGGCATAGCGAATATTCGCTCGAATTGAGCCTCCCGTCCGGGTAACGACCTTCAGCCTATAGAATACCGCAGCCTAACAACCTCCGGGTCGTGTTTCTGTCGGTGAGTATGGTCTACGGAACTCATGGGGTAGGTTTGCTACATCGGCAGCCGGGGGTTTAGGGTTAGGCCACCATGGCGGTGGCAACTGACAGGTAAATGACCAGTTACATGTCCGTTGTCACAGCGACTTGGGCTTCCCTTTCGCTTTCCACAAAAAGAAATAGCTATTGGTCCAAAAAAGAATTTTTTCTAGGAAGTCTTACTTTGGAGAGATAACAACAAGTAACCAAACTATCCATCTCTCAGTTGCCACCGTCATCCCGGGATGACCGGCAACTTATAAGCCAGCCCATAAGATACTAATTCACGCCCAGGATGAAATGGGGTGGCCTTTAACAAAAGAACAAGTTTACAAAGAAGGTTTGTTTACTTAGAACAAAACAACCTTCACTACATATTTACTTTACCACTAAACTTCGCCACGCTTCACAGAGTTATTATTAAACAAACGAGTAATTCGTTCCTTTCTCGATACATGCAGGGAGCACGATAAGGCGACAGGCGACACAGGAGACAGGGCGCAGGTAACGAGCCGCTGACAGCGCGACTGTTGCATGTTGCGCCCGCAATTACTGGGGAAATGACCGGCCAAGACCGACTCGGGTTTACAGTAACAATAGTAAGTCCCTTGGCTAGATTTAGAACACAGAAGGCAAAGTAAGGGGATGTGATAGAGCGGCCTATCATCTTTTCGCTTCAAGCCAAGCTTACCAGCCCGTTGTGCATCCAGTCGAATAACAAACGAGGCGCTTGCAACCGAATGGTGGCGGTATAACCATCACAATTGAAGGCGTAGCTAAATACCACAGACCGATGACGGGCAGCAGCGTTACCGGATCGAAAAGCTACGCCTTGCGATTGTCAACCCGCGTGCCCAGCGTGGCGATTATGGGTATATGCTCCAGATGTTTGCCCTAAGTGGCTAACAACTGGAGAGACCTATGTCCAGCAGTGGACTGCGATGATGATTTCTTATTGTAATCTTTTATTGCACAGATACACAAATCATTATTATTATCATCAGACTGCAAACGTCCGTTGCTGGACATAAGGAGAATTGGCATTAGTCATCACACTTGGCACGCGGGTGGTTATGTTTGTACCCAGTAAACGCTGCTGCTTGTTTCCTGATGTTCCCTTAGTCGTCTCCTACGACACCCACGGGATCAGATAGGGTGGTCGATTTACCTACGTACATAACTGCTTATTTAATACGTCCCTACCTACTCGTACCGTTTTTTCATTCCAAGGCGGACCACTGAAAATTGCCAGGAAATTGTCCAAAATCGTGGTTCAGGGGCAGCACGCAACACTTCCGGGCGACAAGAGGACTTCTAAGTGCTTATTTCGTTTGCCTCACGAATACTTACTTGGATAATTTGATTGTTGGCAAATGAGTTCTCGATAGAAACGGGAATAAAGGCATTATTCCGTTGACGAAGAATAACGAAACCTATACCTAACCTATAGGTCCCTATTTGTGTAGTTAATTCAAAATGGATTCGCGCTTGATGCAATTCACCTGATGGTAACTGATCGATGGAATCTACGATGAAACGCTCGCCCAACAAAAGCCGATTCACTTTCGCCTTGAACATCGGATGATTATAAGTCGTCAGGGGACCAAGGAAGCCGGCAAAGAGTTCCATAGTTTGGCCGTTCGTACCTACTGTGAAAGTTGAGGCGAAACGTGCTGCGCGAGCGCGATTCTTTGGAACTTGCACCATTTAGCGGTGCCGGTACAGCCATCACAATTATTATATTAACGGTGTTGCTAAATACCACAGACCGATGACGGGCAGTAGCGTCACCGGAGCGAGAAGCTACGCCCTGCCTGCCCAGCGTGGCGAATATAATAAATAATAATGATAAATAAATAACCCAAGACATGCCATGCTGAGCCACACAGCGCCATCTAGCCCCAAACTAAACCGAAGCTTGTACTATGGGTACTAGATAACTGATAAAAATACTTAGATACATTTTTTTTGTAAATAAATACATATTATACATAGAAATCACCCAGACCAATACAAACAGACATGTTCATGCACACAAATGTTTGTAATGTGTGGGGATCGAACCCACGACTCTTGGCTCAGAAGGCAGAGGTCACTACCAATTGAGCCACCGAGCCAGTCAGACTATGGGTATATCCTCCAGATGTTTGCTGTAAGTGGCGAACAAATGGATGAACTATGTCCAGCAGTGGCCTGCAATAGGCTTATGATGATGATGACTACCAAATGAGTTATCGTACCAGTCAGATAAGTCAGTCGAATATCCGGAACCTTCGCAGACAAACAGCTCTCCTACTGCCACGGTTTTTGTCTACAACTCAAAAACTCCAGATCGGCGCAGCCTAGATTTGTTTTGCGGATTGCTGAATCTAAACCAATTCCCCTCTTGTTTCTTCGTTACGGCCCGTAATGGGATTGGAATGCGCACTTTGTTCCGGGAACGGTTTTTGCCTTCATTCGGAATGGGTGGGTCGGTTCAAGTTTCTCTATTTTTGTTATATTTCAATCTTGGATAGGTAGATTATAAATAGGCACATTTGGCGACTAAACTGAGTGGTTTCATTCATTTTCTAAGAGACTTGCGATTGCTTCTAAAACGAACGAAGTAATAATAATCATAATCGTTTATTGCGTTATGTGGTTACAAAAAGATATAATATATAGGTATAGTCCTCACATAAACCCTGCAAGGGCACAGCAACATCTTAAATCTAAGTATTTTAGTTATACAAGAGAAACTAGCTTTCGCCGCACGCTCTTCGCGCGTGCGTGCTCAAGCTAGGTCTGCGACGCTGGACGCTCCGGGCTTCGCCCTACGCGGAGCTCGGCCTGCGGCCTCGCGATACGCAGCTCGGCCTGCGGCCTCGCGAAATTACTTTTCTGGGTTGTACCGTCCGCGTGGGCGGACGCGGTGGGCTTTTTTGTGGTTCGTTGATTCGGTTTTGTGTGGGGGTTCCTTGGGGCGCCAGCCGCTCCGGGCTTTGCCCTCCGCGGCGTTGCTTTGGCGGCTTGGGTTGGCTCGCTCGGCCTGCGGCCTCGCAAACAATTTTTTTTTTTATTAATGAATGAATAATTCTTGGGGCACTGCTCCGGGCTTCGCCCTACGCAGGGCTCAACCTTCGGTCTCGCCTGTTACAGTAGCGTAACTAAAAGAGCTTGGGCTCGCTCGGCCTGCGGCCTCGCATAGTTTTTTTTTTCATTAGTAAGTAATTATTCCTTGGGGCACTGCTACGGGCTTCGCCCTACGCAGGGCTCGACCTTCGGTCTCGCGTATTATGGTAGCGTAACTAAAAGAGGATGGGCTCGCTCGGCCTGCGGCCTCGCATAGTTTTTTTTACATTAGTAGGTAAACACTCCTTGGGGAACTGCTCCGGGCTTCGCCCTACGCAGGGCTCGACCTTCGGTCTCACCTGTTACAGTAGCGTAACTAAAAGAGCTTGGGCTCACTCGGCCTACGGCCTCGCATAGTTTTTTTATCATAAGTAGGTGAATATTCCTTGGGGCACTGCTACGGGCTTCGCCCTACGCAGGGCTCGACCTTCGGTCTCGCGTATTATGGTAGCGTAACTAATAGAGGATGGGCTCGCTCGGCCTACGGCCTCGCATAGTTTTTTTTTTCATAAGTAGGTGATTATTCCTTGGGGCACTGCTACGGGCTTCGCCCTACGCAGGGCTCGACCTTCGGTCTCGCGTATTATGGTAGCGTAACTAAAAGAAGGTGGGCTCGCTCGGCCTGCGGCCTCGCATAGTTTTTTTTCATTAGTGCATGAATATTCCTTAGTACACTGCTCCGGGCTTCGCCCTACGCAGGGCTCGACCTTCGGTCTCGCATGTCATAGCAGATACCATAAAAATGTTAGTCACGTTAAGTAATGTAAGTATGTTCGTCACATCAAGTATCGTAAGTATGTTCGTCACACCAAGTATCGTATGTATGTTCGTCACATCAAGTATCGTAAGTATGTTCGTCACACCAAGTATCGTAAGTATGTTCGCCACATCAAGTATCGTAAGTATGTTCGTCACGTCAAGTAACGTAAGTATGTTCGTCACTTGTATGGGAAATCGTGATTTTTGAGTTTGCTTTTATTTTATTCCAGCTTGATTTATGAGGTCATTTGGGGCCTCAATGGAGTCTGTGGACTATTTTTGACAGGACCTCATACTTGGTTTTCAAGATTTCGCAAATTTACGTTTCGGGGTAAATCTCGGAAATTACCCCAAAAGTGGGGTAAATTATTTCATCAGTTAATAGGCAATCAAAGGACCTTTAAAAGAGCCCCCGGACTTTTTTTTCTCAAACGCACCCTTCTACCCCAAAAGTCACTTTGAATTTTTCGAAAACCTACCTGTTTTACAAAATGGCCGCCAGCGCAGCCGCCATCTTGAAAATCTGACTTTTCGGATTTTTCCCATATACTACACTATATATGTCATCGATTGGCATTTTTACTTTTTTCCTGCCAAGCATCTTGGCGGCCAGCTAGCTCGCCGAAAAAGGCATTGCCAAAAAATTTGTTGCCCCGCCGCGCCGAGTGTTGCCAGGCCACCAAGATAAAAATAGTCAAATGTCATTTTAATGGGTCAAACCTATAAGTACATTTCAATTTTTTATTTAAAATTTTGGTCCTTCTACTTTAGACTTTTTTGGACCATATCTCAAGAACTATCAAAAAAGCCAAAAATATTTTTATACCTGGCAACACATAATAATCTAAAGGATAACCGACCAGTACATTGCAATTCTGTAAAATGTTGCCATCACACTGAAAATCCATTTTGAAATTTTCCAAAACCAAACTTTTTCACAAAATGGCCGCCAGGGCCGACGCCATCTTGAAAATCGAAAAAATCGGAATTTTCCCATATACCTGACCATATATGGCAACGGATGGCATTTTTACTTTTTTTCTGCCATTTGCCGGAATGCTCAAAGTATAAGCCAAAAATGGCATTGCCAAAAAAATTGTTTTCCCCGCCGTGCCGAGTGTTGCCAGGCCACCAAGATAAAAATGGTCAAATGTCATTCTAATGAGTTAAACCTTTAAGTACATAGCAACTTTTTATTTAAAATGCTGGTCCTTCTACTTTCGACCTTTTTGGACCATATCTCGAAAACCATCAAAAATGTCAAAAATATTTTTATACCCGGCAACACACAATAACCTAACAAATAACCGACCAGTACATTGAAATTCTGTAAAATGTTGCCATCACACTTAAAATCCATTTTGAAATTTTCGAAAACCAAACTTTTTTACAAAATGGCCGCCAGCGCCGCCGCCATCTTGGATATCCAAAAGTCTATATTTTTCCTGTATTTTAGACTATATACTGGAGCAGAGACAATTTTTATTTTTTTTCTTAAGTGCATCCTTGGATCCACAGAACTTCTGGAAAACGACTACTGCTCAAAATTGTTTTTGCCCGTCAAAACCAGTGTTGCCAGAATTTTTCTCCAAAACTACCCTGTGGCCAATATCAGCCGGGGTTGCCATAAATCTGCATACTCGAAAATCGGATACACGTCAAAATTTTTCCACTCATATTTGGAGCCCTGGGCCAAAAACTACCATCAATTTGGTAGAAATTATAAAACCTACCAATAGACTGATAAATATCCTACCACTGCCTAATACTTACCGAATCGATCCAGTGTTGCCAACAGTATGAAAAATCAATTTGAAAAACGCAAAAAATTTTCTTGAGACAAAATGGCCGCCAGCGGCGCCGCCATATTGTTTTTCTTTAGTCTATGGTCACCGGTCGACACTCGACTATATCTGTGACGAAAATAAAAAAAAATCTTGCCGCTATCTGTAAACACCGCGACGCTATGACCACGCAAACATGAGTCCAAAACCAATTTTCAATCCAAGATGGCGGCGCGGCCATCTTGTTTTTTTATTTTTTCTTAACTTTGACGTTTACAACTTTCATAGACAATTCGAAGACAGTATGCGCCGCTCGGTCATTCTATACATTTTAAACTTTTTTTTTTGCGAAAAACCGCCGCCATCTTGTTTTTTTTGGATTTTTTTTTCAAAAACCTGTTTTGATTAAAAATTTAGGTACCTTTAAGTTAACATCCCGACCATAGAAAAACTCTTTCCACCCGAAAAACACCCCTGATCAGTCAGTGAGTGAGTGAGTGGTAATTTAGCTTTATATATTATAGACTAGCTTTCGCCGCACGCTCTTCGCGCGTGCGTGCTCAAGCTAGGTCTGCGACGCTGGACGCTCCGGGCTTCGCCCTACGCGGAGCTCGGCCTGCGGCCTCGCGATACGCAGCTCGGCCTGCGGCCTCGCGAAATTACTTTTCTGGGTTGTACCGTCCGCGTGGGCGGGCGCGGTGGGCTTTTTTGTGGTTCGTTGATTCGGTTTTGTGTGGGGGCTCCTTGGGGCGCCAGCCGCTCCGGGCTTCGCCCTCCGCGGCGTTGTTTTGGCGGCTTGGGTGGGCTCGCTCGGCCTGCGGCCTCGCAAAGTTTTTTTTTTTCATAGGTGGGTGCAGACTCCTTGGGGCACTGCTCGACCTTCGGTCTCGCATATCCCATACAAGTGACGAACATTCTTACGTTACTTGACCTGACGAACATACTTACGTTACTGTGTAAGAATGTTCGTCACTTGTATGGGAAATCGTGATTTTTGAGTTGGCTTTTTTTTTATTCCTGCTGAATTTATGAGGTCATTTGGGGCCTTAATGGAGTCTGTGGACCATTTTTGACAGGACCTCATACTTGGTTTTTTAAATATCGCGAATTTTCGTTTCGGGGTAAATCTCGGAAATTACCCTAAAACTGGGGTAAATTTTTACACCAGTTCATAGGTTATTAGGAGACCTCCAAAAGAGCTCCCGGACTTTCTTTTCTCAGACGCACCCTTCTGCCCTTAAAATCACTTTGAATTTTTCGAAAACCTAACTTTTTTACAAAATGGCCGCCTGCCCATACGCCATTTTGTTTTTCCAGCTTTTGGTACTCAGTAGTCAATAACAACTATATATCACACCAAATGGCATTCACAGTTTTTTTTCGCGTCATACAAAGTGGGCGACCAGGGCCCCTCGAATGGACCCCTTTGAAAAAAGTTTGAGCCACCGTTCATCCCAGTGTTGCCAGATGTCGGAGATAAAAATAGTCAAATGTCATTTTAATGGGTCCCATCTCTATGCACCTGGGAATAATTTTTGCGAAATGTCTTTATTTCTATTTTCGACTTTTTCGGGGCATTTCTCAAAAACTACCAAAATTGCCAGAATTATTTTTTTTCCTGGCAATACATAATGACCATACACACATTGGCCTAGTACATTGCACCCCGCTTAAATGTTGCCATCTACCCGAAAATCCATTTTTTAACTTTCGAAAACCCAATTTTTTCACAAAATGGCCGCCAGCGCGGCCGCCATCTTGAAAGTCTGACGTTTCGGATTTTTCCCATATACTACACTATATATGACGTCGATTGGCATTTTTACTTTTTTTCTGCCAAGCGTCCTGGCGGCCAGACAGCTCGGCGAAAAAGGCATTGCCAAAAAATTTCTTCTCCCCGCCGTGCCGAGTGTTGCCAGGCCACCATAATAAAAATAGTCAAATGTCATTCTAATTGGCCAAGCCTGTGAGCACATGGCAACTTTTTATTTAAAATGTTGGTCCTTCTACTTCTGACCTTTTTGGGCCATATCTCAAAAACTATTGAAAAAGTCAAAAATATTTTTATACCTGGCAACACACAATGACCCAACTGATAACCGACCAGTACATTGGAATTCTGTAAATTGTTGCCATCACACTGAAAATCCATTTTGAAATTTTCGAAAACCAAACTTTTTTACAAAATGGCCGCCAGCGCCGCCGCCATCTTGGATATCGACTTGGCCGTATTTTTCCTGTATTCTAGACTATATACCGGACCAGAGCCAATTTTCACTTTTTTTTTTAATCAATACCCCGGACCCAGAGAGACTTTGGAAAATGACTACTGCGAAAACACATTTTTGTCTGCCAAAACCAGTGTTGCCAGAATTTTACTCCAAAACTACCATGAGGCCCATACCAGCCGAGGTTGCCATAAAACTGCATACTCGAAAATCGGATACACGTCAAAATTTTTCCACCTCTATTTGGGGTCCTGAGCCAAAAACTACCATCAATTTGGTAGAAACTAAAAAACCTACCAATAGACCGATAAATATCCTACCACCGCCCCATACTACCCGAATCGATCCAGTGTTGCCAACAGTATGAAAAATCAATTTGAAAAACGCAAAAATTTTTCTTGGGACAAAATGGCCGCCAGCGGCGCCGCCATATTGTTTTTCTATAGTCTATGGTCACCGGTCGACACTCGACTATATCTGTGGCAATAATGAAAAAAATCTTGCCGCCATCTGTAAACACCGCGACGCTATGACCACGCAAATGTGAGTCCAAAACCAATTTTCAATCCAAGATGGCGGCGCGGCCATCTTGTTTTTTTATTTTTTTCCAACTTTGACGTTCACATCTGCCATAGACAATTCAAAGACAGTATGCGCACCACGGTCATTCTATACATTTTAAAATTTTTTTTTCGCGAAAAACCGCCGCCATCTTGGATTTTTTTTATTTTCTCCCCGTAAAGCTGCTTTGATTAAAAAAATAAATACCCTAAAATCAACATTCCAACCGAAATCACCCCCCAACTACCCGAAAAATACCCCCGATCAGTGAGTGAGTGAGTGAGTGGTAATCGAGCTTTATATAATATAGATGGAAGTAAGTACTTAATTCGACTTAAGGATTAATAAAATATAATAAGTAATATCTAACCTAATTATCAAGATACTCTTTTAAATTGTATACACACTTATCAATTAAAAAACAACATATCTGGTTTCCTCTACCTGAAGGTTGTCTGGAAGAGATCGCTATAAGCGATAAGACCGCTTAAATTGTACTTTGTGTTGTTTGTAACATGTATTCCTGTAATGTCTGTGTTTTTGTGCAATAAAGAGTATCTATCTATCTATCTATATTTCTCCGATCTGGTCCTTGTATATGTCACCGGAAAATAGCAAGAATCGTAAGTTGATCAATTTCCTAGGTAGTTGATTAACTTCCGGAAAATAATAAACGGCAGTTGAAATGTATTATTTAACGTATGTATTTTAGTAAATTGATCATTTTACGGGGTCTTGCCGTAAAATCATCCGACGAAGGTGAGGTGAACGTTGATTGGTTCAATGGCTCACGTGGCGTTACCCCGGCAACCAATCAGGGAACTGTGTATTAAGTTACGGGTAATAGTGCACCGTAAAATAGTACATTGAGCAACGATTGGCCCATTTGAGGACTATTTTACTTGTGTCAAAATCGTAAATTATTAAATGACTGTCACGCTCCCGTAAATTGATCAACTAACTGAAATCCATTGCGTTATACATTTCAATAATACATTTCAACTACCGTTTGTTATATTCCGAAAGTTAATCAACTACCTAGGAAATTGATCAACTTACGATTCTTGCTATTTTCCGGTGACATATATAAAAACACTGTAGTTAAGTAGGTCGTTATCTGAAAAACAGGACAATACCCAGCTAGAGGTAGGATGTTAATGAAAAAACGCAAAACCGATTTAGTTTTATTACTGGCTGCCACCCGGCGTAGGTACTTAGTATCGCCATGTTTTTTAACTAAGCATTTTCGTATTCACCTTTTAATTAAACCTTCCCTGGACTTCTAATTCAAGACCAAAATTAGCCAAATCGGTCCAAATGTTCTCGAGCTTTAGCGAGACTAACGAACAGGAATTCATTAGATATAAGAAAAAAGATTAAAGAATGATGTAAATAATTAAATAGGTATAATTTGACATTTACATTTTCTTTTTAAAAAATTTTTTTTCTTTTCTATGCAGCCTAGCCTTTCATATCAAAATAGGTTTTATGTAATCAATCAAAATTGCATAAAAAAAGCACAAGCACTACCTACATAATAATTACGAGTAATCTTAATTGTTGTACACGATTAATATCTGCAATACTTATTCCTGTAAATGTTTATTTTTTGTTCAATAAAGAATACCTAGGTATCTATCAGAACTGTACCAAGCTTAGATCAATTTCACTCTTAAATGAATTCCAGTTGATAACAGAACCTCACTGTTGTTCATTAACTGCGTCTGCGTTACTGTGGAGACCGTGTCTCGGACAACGTAGTGTACCCTCAGGCCAGGTGGAGCGACTATTTGCGCAGGCTGGATGCTAGCTCAGGATCGATCAAAGTGGCCAACATTGGGAGAGTCTATGTCCAGCAATGGACTGATATAGGCTGATGATGATGATGAAGGAATGGTTTTGGGCAAAAATTAAATACCGTCATTATTTTTTATAATTTATTGTACATTATTCTTTTTGTAACACGATACAATATAAGCATTTTCTATAACAGCATGCACTTACAATATACATCCCGAAGATCCGGGCCCATACATGTTACAATCGTACCTCGCCACCATACAACGACACTGCGTAAGTGGATTTTCAAAAATTTAATTTTTAAGCCTCAAGATTTCCCAAAGTGACTAATGGAGAGGACTATGTCTAGCAGTGGACTGCAATAGGCTGATGATAATGTTGAAAACAGTTTTAATAAATCGGCTAAGTTCCTAGGCAGTTCTTGTATTAAGTCAACGTTAAGAGCAGGCGCACACAAGACCATTTGTTACAGCCACTGAACGCGATCAGTAGCAGCTCAAGTCAAATTTGACTGGAGCACTCGGTTTCTGTTGTATCGCTGTGTTGTGGTCGCGTCCAGTGGCTCAATGTATACCAGTTTTATGGTGGTAGAATTTATAGTCAATAGTGCATTAGTATCATTGCTGCAATAACTATGAAATACACACCTTGTGCCCACATGTAGCCTTGTAAAGTCTACTGATCCACAATCAGGAATAGATAAAAGCGAGCCGACATTTTAGCTAGCGGGCCAGCCACAAGCATACGGCATCGCCAACTGCTATCCACTGATTATACAGTCCATTTTACATTGTGTCTCCTAAATTTTAAACCGTTGTATACCCATATTTTTTATATAAAAACGCAGCCAGTAAACAATACATCCCGAAACGGTAAATAAAACCTGCATCCAAAAATATCTATGACAACTTCAACGTTGCTCAATTTTAACACGAATCGGAAATATTCGTACATTCTTAAGTCGAAAATTTTAATATAATTTAGACTTGCGCAGTGTCCCTACATGGACTACGAATCAGTGATTTGGGGAATTTCAGATTTGACAAATATGCCAATTTATTGCAAGGAAAAATCTCATATTAAGCATTATTTCTACTATTTAAAGCTAATATTATATTAACTTTATTATATAATAATGATATATTCAAATCAAATATATATTGCCATACTTACATAGATACAGGGGGATGTCTAATTCTAAAGGAATGGTGAGGTTTTTGACCTTCACAAATTTTGGTCATATTTTTGAAATAGGACGTAACAGACGCATTAATTACATATAGATAAGTTGTACAAAATGTTAATGGGTAGTTTGATGGTAGAACGGGAGTAGTTAAGATATTTTCGTTTCAATTTAAGTATTTCGAATTTGTGTGCCGACAGCCAATCAGATTCTCATCAAATTCATAGTACAAAGGCTAGTTCCTACATAATATACAGATAATACTTCATCAGTTGGTCTGCCCTTTAACATTTAAAATTCATACACATCGAATTAGAGAATACCTAGATACAATATGATTTCATCTTTTTTCCTCCTTCAAAAGCGTCCCGACCAGAGTGCCCAACTTTCATTTCGTAAACTATTCGACGCGCGCGCATCGCGCCAAAGTACTAGAGGCATAAAACCCTTAGCCCATCCATAGGCTCATAGGCTAGCCTTACAAAAAAACCTAAGGCTCGGGAGTAGTAGTTATAAGCGATGGTGTATCTAAGTATTTCTAAATTAATGTTCATACATTAGAAATTTATTACACAATTTAAAAGATACAATTTCAATTTACCAACATAGATACCACAGCGCATTCCTAATAAAAAAGGACCTAACCCAAAACTTTGGAAAACGAGATTTAATAAGCCATCCTTTAGGGGCTTATTCAAATATAGAACCGTTTTTCAAGTATACCAATTTTGATAAATCTTGAGTTAGATCTTCAATGTATCAAGAGTATACGCACTAAAACAGTGTTTCAAGACGCTAACATACATTTCATGTGATTTAAAGCAATTTCTTCATCATCATCAAAGAACGTATTTCTGTAATTTATCAGCAAGATGACTTTACTTTCTTTTATAGGCATCGTATCTTAAAAGACAATGAAGAATTTACTTTTTGTCTACTTGCACAGACAGCGCATACAAGGGATTTAAATTTCATGTCGAATTGATGATAAAAACTTATTAACTTAGCAACAATTTAATAAAATATAGACAAATAAAATAATGCATTGAGCCTTAAATCATCTAGATGGATTTAATTAGATATTTAAGCCGCTACTTTACGAAGGGACAGTTTTAGGACTTTTGTAGCCTAACAGGATCTCAAGATATTAAAAAATGAAGTTGTTGCATGTCCTTACATAATCCAAAAGTGGGCTACATATGATCAACGAGGCAAAAATATAGGACAAAATAGATTGTCGCCTATTTTGTTTTACAGATCCCTTCATTTCGTAGGCTACAAATGTCCACTATTATTCAAACTAGTACCTTAAAAAAATCATAAACAAATCACAAGTATGCGCTAATCTCACACTCCATATTAAATCCAATTGGTTTAAAATTCAAATAAAACACATTGCGCAAATCGTAAACAATTTTCTACCGATTCAATTTTTGTGCAATTAAACCAACGTCAAACCGCACTAGACAATTTCTTTCTGCCCATCTGCCACAGGCGTGGAGGATTTGAAGGGGCTAGAATGCAAAATATACCTGTAATATACTAGAAATAGAAATAAAATATCTGGCTGGTTAATAAAATAGCTAGATATCTAATCTATCTATAAATAAATAAAAACAAATAAATAAATAACCCAAGGTATGCCACGCTGGGCCACACAGCGCCACCTAGCCCCAAACTAAGCCGAAGCTTGTAATATGGGTACTAGACAACTGATAAACTTACTTAAATATATATTTTTTTGTAAATAAATACATATGTAAAAAAATATATAAATGTAACCTATCATCTTTTCGCTCCAATATCTGCCTGTTGTGCATCCTACAGAATAACAAACGAGACACTGGCAACCAACTGGTGGCGCTATAACCATCACTATGGAGGCGTAGCTAAATACCAAGGAGCGGTGACGGGCAGCAGCGTCATTGGAACTAGGAGCTACGCCCTGCGATTTCCAACACATCTGCCAAACGTGGGTAAAGCGACCAGATGTGTGCCCAAAAGTGGCGAACAACTGGAGAGGCCTATGTCCAGCAGTGGACTGCGATAGATAGATGATAAATGTTTTATCAGAATCAGAAATAGATGCACAATTTATATATTTAGCATTAAAATTCCCCACCCAGGTGGCAGACGGGAACAAACCTACAATTTCATTAAAATAAGGAGATTCGATGTGGCATTGACGTTTAACGATAATGTGTGACACACCACAGCTAGCTTTAATGGTCGGTTTTGAAGTTAAATCGAGTATAGCAAATATACGAACCGTACGATAAAGAATTTAAACAACCGACCCATTTCTTCCCGAAAATGTGTTAAAAGTCAGCCAAATGGGACTTTCAACTTGTCAGCCGGTAGTAGGTTTTACTCGCCTGGCTGGCGAACACCGTACACTCAGCAAAACACTTTCGGGATTAGTCGGCGCATAGGCAGAGCTATCTTAGAGGCCGGCATGGCGGCGGCAACTGACAAGTGATTGATATGTTTACTCGTCCGTTGCCGCAGCGACTTGGGCTCCTCCATCGCTTTCCATCTAACAAAGGGAAAGTCACTATGCTGTGCTACATATAAAAATAAAACTTTAGTTCACATATTTTAGGAAGAATCTTTGAATAATTTCATAAAACATCAATATTGTTCCATTCCAAAGTAGGTACATAATTCATATAGAAATTGATTTCAATATTAATATAAGTAGTTGTAATACAACATGCCGATAAGAGCTATCACATACACTTTCACGAAGGAAATATATATTTTACTGCTCGAAATATATTCCATACCCGACCAATTCCAAAACATACCATTAAATTCATACTAAACGTTACAAACTGCTTAAACTACACATAAAAATATGAAACATGAAAAATATAACCTACTTACGTATGCCCCGGGCATACACAGCAGACCTACATTTGATTAAAGAATAGCAAAAAAAAAAATGATTATTTCAATTTAAACAATAGAAAAATAAAATTTTCATATATAGAAATCCCGTGTGTTGAAAATAGAACAGAATTACTTGAAATTATATACAAAACTATAGTATTATGTAACATGCCATTACTGCTGATTTCCGTCTCGCCACGTGTCCAATCCGCTGGCTGAATCCTGCGCAACAATTAAAAGAATTTACATATGTATAAGTATAAATCGTCCAATCTATAGTAACGCGCCTCAACACCGCTTATACGCGCACAAGCAAATTTAAAATCTGGACGCAATACACATAAACAATGCAATAGGGAATATGCATGAAAAATTGTTTTATGTATTTACTAATTTATCGTAAAATAGATATATACTACGAACAGTGAAAATAAAATCAAAATTGGCTGAAAAATGGGCGAGATACAGTCGTTGAAAGTAAATATATCCGTCTCTCTCACGCGGAAGAGATTTTTCTATGGAGTTTGTATGGCGCGCACGGTACGTGACGTCATTCGCCGCGTCGGATCTCTCTGTCTAAGCAATAACTTTAACGCTTTATAACTCGCTTAATAGAAAAGATTATTTAAAAATTCTTCGATATTTATGTATCTGGAAGATAAAAGATCTCAATAAATCCATAAAAAAAAATCATGCATATTCCCTATTATTATTGGTCGTTCAGTTAACATCATCATCATCAGCCCACATCAGTCCACTGCTGGACATAGGCCTTTCCCAATGCTCGCCACTTCGATCGGTCCCGGGCCTCTCGCATCCAGCACTTGCCAGCCGTCCTGCGCAAATCGTCACTCCACCTGGCCTGAGTTCAGTTGACGGTTAAATTCAAATATTGGAATAGCACCTTTCTAGGATTCGTTGTCCAACTAGTTTAGTTGATCGTGAACTCGTGAGAGAAAAAGTCGTCTTGTTTCATACAATGTGACAACGCTGTTCCATAGAGCGAGCGTTGTTGGATACATCACCTGACTAGTCGGCCGTCATGAGCACATACAAATCATAGTTCACCAAATAATCGGCGCTCCCACACAGATGAAGTAGCATCGGCAGACTTCGTTTACGCTGAATAAAAGCTAAAGCCCATTGAAATATTAAACCTTATTGCTTTGAGTTAGATTTTAACTGTTGATTGACTCAGTGAAGTTCGTTGTATTTAACGGGATCCTACACTATATAAGTACAGTCATAAACTAAATGAAGGCACTCACCATAACCATATCAGTTAGCATCTGGTCTCGTAGAGCCCCGAGCGGCCGATGTAGCGCACCCATTTGATGACGTCGTGGTCCGAGTAGTTCAGCTTGGGCTCGAACACTTTCAGGTATCGGACCTAAACAAACACATCATCAGCATCATCATATCACAGTCAACTGCTGGACATATACCTGTCCAGTTATTCGCAACTTTGTTGTAACATACAAACATTGGTAAACGATCCCCAATGTATCGTCTGGTGTACTCATATCTATACTTATAATAAATCTGTAGAGAGGTCAATTCTGTACATGAAATATATTTTCAAAATAACTATCAGGGGGTGATTAGTGATCGATACTGATGCCAAAAATGCAATCAGTAAAATTTTTGTCTGTCTGTCTGTCTGTCTGTCTGTCTGTCTGTCTGTCTGTATGTTCCTTATAGAAACAAAAACTACTGGACGGATTTTAACTAAACTTGGTACAATTATTCTTCATACTCCTGGGCAGGTTATAGGGTACTTTTCATCACGCTACTATCAATAGGAGCAGAGTAGTGAAGGGAAATGTTGGGAAAACGGGAGAAGTTACTCCATTTTTTAAGCTTCCGTCGCGTGTGCAGCCTTAATGGTTAAAGTTACATAGAAATTATGTATGACAGAAATATTTTACATAAAATTGACTAAAAAATATCCCGCAACAGCATATGTCTATCTTTTATGGTTGACTCACAATAACACGTGTAACTCCTGATAGCTTAGCAGTTCGGAGCATTCTGATTATATTTGTTTACTCTTACGTTTATAATACTCTCATTCATCCCTAATTTAAAAAAGTTATCATTATTACCTATTCAATAAAAAAAGAATCATAGAAATCGGTATAGAAACACCAAACTTATACATGAAATAAGCCATCGCGCCGTCGCACGTGAATACTGAATCATGCTATAAGACACGGGTCGCGGCGGCGGTAGGGTATAAAAAGGCGGGAGGTCCGAGAGCTAGCTTCATACGTCCCTCCCGAAGCCCCCCATGGTAGGAAACGTCGCCCCCGTCACGTCCTCCTGGACGATGACGATCCTATTACCGTCGCCATGCTGGCCGCCGCCGAACAGCTCGCGACACATTCTAACACATCACGCCCGTCGTTCCGACCCCGCCGGCGGGGTCCAGCGCCGCGTCGTCCCCTAGCTTCCGCGTCCCGCCCGCGAAACCGGCCCGCAACCGGTCGCCCCTCTCCTCAAAATATCGTCCGTAGGGACCCTCCCAGCAGCGCCCTAAGCCGAGGCCCGAGCCCCACTAGGGGGCGCCCTTAGCTGTGCTGCTTAGCTTACCTAGGGGTGAGAGCCTTCCGCTCCCCCAACAGTCCGGTGATGATGACAAGGCCGTCCTGGCCATCATCGTAGTCATTTAGAAAAAAAAAAAAAAAAAAAGCTAGCTTCATTTAATATTTGGCTGTTGATGCGTTCAGAGCGATCGACCTTATTGACAGTTTTGACAGACAATAATAATTGATATTGAGAAACCGTGCCAGCGCGACTTTTAGTTTTTAAATAGTTTATTTGAATTTCTTTTGTTGTTATATTGTAAAATATTCGTTCAAATTAAAAATTATTAAGCGTAGGTACTTTTATTAATTAAAGTAGTTATAAGTATTTATTTTTAAGTGAAGTAGGTATAGTTAGATAGTTTTGCACAGGCGTTTTAGCTTCAAAAATATATTTACAAAAAAAGTATCAGGGGGTGATTAGTGATCGATACTGATGCCAAAAATGCAATCAGTAAAATTTTTATCTGACTGTCTGTCTGTCCGTCTGTCTTTCTGTCTGTCTGTATGTTCGTTATAGAAACAAAAATTACCTACTCAACGGGTTTTAACGAAACTTGGTACAATTATTCATCATACTCCTGTGCAGGTTATATGATACGTTTCATCACGCTACAATAAATAGGAGCAGAGCAGTGAAGGGAAGTGTTGGGAAAACGGGAGAATTTTTTATCTGAATGTTTGATTGAGCATCACGCAAAAAGTACTGCATGGAGTTGAATGTGGATTTCTAGAGGTCTAACTTAAGATTTGGGCATCATTTTATGGAAGTCCGTTAGTTTTGAAACCCGATATCCACGCGTGCGACGCCGCTGGCACAGCTAGTCTTAACTAATATTATAAAGCTGAAGAGTTTGTTTGTTTGTTTGTTTGAACGCGCTAATCTCAGGAACTGGTCCGAATTGAAAAATTCTTTTTGTAACATCGCGTTGCAACTATTAGGAGCGAAGAAATAATGTAAAATGTAAAAAAAAACTGGGAAAAAATAACTATTCCACGCGGACGAAGTCGCGAGCACAGCTAGTAATGTATATTTTAACACAGTAGATCTATTGGCGGTGAAGCCATATACTTTCAAAAAACTTATATTCGATACACTGCGCATGTTATTTGTTAAAAATGTAATTTATCACTCTCAGTCTTATTGTCTACTTTGTTAATGTAAGCTGTGGTAAATGATGCTGATGTTGAATTCACTAACATCACCTTTAATATTTAAAAAAAATTGTATTCAACATTGTTTTTTTACCCAAATAAAAAAAACTAAAAAAAAAACTGGAGGCTTCACGGCCGTATTCACAAATGTTACTATGCGTAATGCACAGGTACTCAAAAACCTATAAGATTTTGGGCACTGTGCGTCCGCGCGTCGCATAGTTGCGACCGTTAATCCTGTAACTATAACTAGCTTTTGCCCGCGGCTTCGCTCGCGTTAAATTCGGGGTGAATGCTCCACACAAACTTTTGACTTCACCGTCAGTTTAATTTTTAAGAGAGGTAGAGCATAGCGAATCTACGCTCAAATTGAGCAGCCCGTCCGGGGAAGGACCTCCACCGTATAGGATACCGCAGCCAGTAAGGTTTCGGGCGCTCGCGGAGGTTTAGCGTTGGGCCGGCATGGCGGTGACAACTGACAGGTAACTGACTAGTTACTTGCCCGTTGTCACATCGACTTGGGCTTCTGTTTCGTTTTCCATAAGCCATTCTTCGTCTTCTTGTCGAGTCGACAGCAAATCATTATACATATATGATGAAACAAATACTCCATTGTAGCCCATAAACCATTATGTCGATCGAGCCACAATATAAAGAAAAGAAAAAAAATCAAACAGGACGAAGGCGAATAAGCTGCCCGTCTGATGTTAAACGGTTACCGCCGCTTATAGACTCTGCCAGGGGCACAGCTAGGCCGCTGCCTACCGTGAAGAAAGGTTTTACCTTGAAGCCAGAGGGTGCGAAGGGCACTTCGAAGCCCATCGAGATGGGTGGCCGGGTCCACTTCTTCTTCGTGTCCGTTTCGAGCAGCTCAATCTCAGCAGACAGCTGGGTCTCTTTCATGCCCGCCATACGTTTGATTCTGTATACAAAATATATGAGATGAGAAAAAATGATTATGTCACCGGAAAATAGCAAGAATCGTAAGTTGATCAATTTCCTAGGTAGATGAACTTTCGGAATATAACAAACGGTAGTTGAAATGTATTACTTTACGCAATGGATTTCAGTAAATTCATCAACTTACGGTATCTGGCAGTAATTTTTACGATTTTGACACAAGTAAAATCTTCCTTAAATGGGCCAATCGTTGCTCAATGTACTATTTAACGGTGCACTATTACCCGTTACTTAATACACTGTTCCCTGATTGGTTGACGGTAATATCACATGAGTCATTGAACCAATCAATGTTCACCTGGCCATCGTCGGATTATTTAACGGCAACACATTACATACGTTAAATAATACATTTCAACTGCCGTTTATTATTTTCCGGAAGTTAATCAACTACCTAGGATATTGATCAATTTATGAGTTTTGTTATTTTCCGGTGACATATATAATATGTATAACCGACGAAAGTGTGCGCCGTTTGCATTAGCGCGCGTTGAAACAAACGTTCAATTTTCCTCGCACACTTTTTTACAGACTGAAAAGTACGTCACGGATAGTCTGTCCTGTGCGCTGCTTCGAATTTGTATTGCCTTTTTGTCAGTTTGTTAAATAGGCAATTATAGCTAAAAATTGTAATAGGCGAGACGACAGTATCAAATAATATAAGATTTGATGACTTTGGGAAAAAATACATATTAAAAGGATTTAAATCGTTGATTTAATTTTCATAAGAACATTAAGATTAACAAGATTTTCAATAAATGAAAATTATAAAATACAGCAATCGGCCATTCTGATTGAAACACCAATCACAGCGCAAAACGTCACGATTTGGTAATAGTGATGGGTCGTAACAGGAAAAATTTAATACTTGTTATCTTAAAATAACAGTTCCAAATATCTGTTCTGAAATAACACCTGCTATTCTTTGATTTAACTTCATCTGATTTGTACACAATATTATTATTAACACGTATTGTTGGCTGGAGCTTCCTCCTTCATTAATAGTTGTGGTGCTTTCAGTAGCTACGCGATGTATTATTCTCTGAAATTTTATTTTAAAAAAAACGACAAAGTTTGTTTATGTTGTTGGTAATGATATGTTAAATGTAGGTGTTAATATGTCCAAAAACAATAAATTACTTCGTAGTAACAGTTCTCAATGTTCCATAGATAAATATCTGTTATGCGTATCTGTTACGATAAATACACCTCACCGCTATTTGGTAAACATGCTGTCACCTGTCAGTCCTGTCATTGTGTTTTGTTGTTATGAATGTTAGGTTACGCATTTCATTGGTTTTTTATTGGTTTACGTAACATTTTACGTTTAAAATCTACCAGAACATGATAATTGATAACATACTTAGATCAAAGTGGTCTTCACAGAAATAAAGTGGTGCATTCGTGCTTACTTCGTTCGGGTTGCGCCGTGCGAGCTTTAACCTTTGATGTCTTATTAATCTCTTACAAGGGACATGTACAAAAACCTTGTCGGGTGTTTTTATTAACGTGTTTTTACACTGCATACCACTTATAACATCTATTATTCATTTCTTACACGATACACGAAACTAAACAATGTTTGTTTACATTGTCCTTAGACGCGTAATTGACAAATTTGACGTCTACTATATGGTGACGTCAGACCCGACGCCATGACACTGCGAGCTGTTTTTGAGCCACATTGAAAAAATATTACAAAATTAGCTTTAATCTTCGTTAAATTTGGAGTTTTTATAGAAATAAAGGTTTTTTCGTAATCAGTAAATGTGTACCCTCTTAACAGAAGAGGATTTCAAAATCATTCGTCATGCCTATTAGTCCGTCTTTTAGGTTATTCAAAAATAAAAGACGTATTTTTCCTTTTTTCATTCAAATAAACAATAGCAAAGATACAAGGCATCAAAAGTTAGAAGTGGGAGTCTATGACGTCACTCGCTCCCGTAAAAACGCCTCACCGAGTGACGTCACGCGTAATTTCAACGGGCTATAACTTTGTAATTTTTAGTCCAATTAACAAATAAAAAAATACGTGTCTTTTATTTTTGCATAAGCTAGAAGACGGACTAATTACAATTTTTAGCCATAATATGCTATTAAACACTATCCGTCGATCGAATAACCCCTAAATGTTACTCACTTCCACACAATCGCGTTCTCCGACGCCTTATACTTCTTAGTTGCTCTTCAGCACAACTTTCACCTCCATCTTGGTGCGGCCCACTTCGCGCACGAGAAACATCTGGAGGATATACCCAAAATCGCCACGTTGGGCAGGCGCGTTGGCGATCGCAAGACGTAGCTTCTCGCTCTGGTGACGCTGCCGCCCGTCATCGGCCTGTGGTATGTAGCTACGCCTTCTATAGTGATGGTTTTACCGCCACCATTCGGTTTGCCAGAGCCTCGTTTGTTGTTCGGCAGGATGCACCACGGGCAGGTGAGGATGGCTTGGAGCGAATAGGTGATAGGTTGCTCCCTTACATCCCCGTGAGTTAGCAGAAGAAGGCAATGATCTAGTCGTTCAGTCAAAGACTAAGTCTGAGCACCGTAAGTTAAAACTTTTAAATATTACTCACTTCCACACAATAGCGTTCTCCGACGCCTTGTACTTCGCCTTGCCCTTCAGACAGATGAGCTGCACGCCGCTCGTGTTGAGCGGCGTGGGTATCTTCACCTCTATCTTCTGGCCCAGCAGCGAGGGCTTGAAGTTGCTCTTCAGCACAACCTTCACCTCCATCTTGGTGCGGCCCACTTCGCGCACGAGAGGGATCACGCGGAACGGCAGAGAGATGTCTTTTGTCGTGCGGTACCTGCGAATATTTTTTTTTTTATAGTGGCTCGATATATCAATCAAGTATGTTTATTTTTTTAATTTTTTTTATTTTGGGGCATGTTAATATTAATATATCTTATCAAATGTTTCCACATAAATTGAGCAGCACACTACCCACTTATTTGTTTCTGTTTTGCCTAAAGGTTGACTGGTAGAGAATGCCTACGCGGCATTAAGTTCGCCTTTTGTACTTTATTTTTTATATTGTGCAATAAAGATTAAATAAATAAATAAATAATGGCCTCCCTACGCCTGATGGAAAGCGAAAGAGAAGCACAAGCCGCTGTGACAACTGGCAAGTAACTTGTCAGTTACGTGTCAGTTGCCACCGCCATGCCGGCCCAACCCTAACCCCCCACGAACTCCGGAAACCCTACTCGCCGGCAGAAACACGACCCAGAGGTCATTTGACTGCTGTATTCTATAGGGTGGAGGTCCTTCCCCGGACGGGCGGCTCAATTTGAGCGATGATTCGCTATGCCCTACCTCTCTTAAAAATAAGTTGTGTATTATTTGTGTCAACATCATCAGCCTATTGCAGGACATAGGTCTATCCAGTTCTTTACCACTTTGGGCAAACAACTGGAGGCTTTGCACACAATCACGTTTCAACAGAAACTTCTTGTAATAAATGAAAGAAAACCTACCTTTACTAGGTTTTCTTGATATTTCCTGGGCCAAGTCTCACTTATGGCAACCCTACACTAGCTTAGTACTATTATTATCCATCAAAACACTTTTTCTACTAGAATTTCGTCGTGTTGTGGCGAAATTTCAAAACCTTCTGTTGTCCTTGTTTGTTTTTGATATCGATAGTATCGATAATAATAATGGGCCTGTTTCCGTAAAAAATGTAATTAGTCCGTCTTAAGTAACGTCAAAGACCCCCACTCCTAAATTTTGATGCCTTGTATCTTTGTTATTCTTTGTTTAAATGAAAAAAAGAAAAATACGTGTCTAATATATTTTTATAATCTAAATGCTAAATATAATTATTTTGACCCTGGAAACATCCCCATTGTTACTATTTTTCAAAGGCAACCATCGACAGAGAATCTATCGATAGTCGCGCAACTCTAGTTAGTACCACTGACCTCATAAGCTCAAATTCGCCATCGGGCGGTATGAACGAGATGGAGTGCTCCGTCTCGAACTTGCTCAGCTTGACGCACTGGTGGAACTGGCAGTCGTCGATCACCACCACCGGCTTGCCCGAGCGCGCCGGGTCGCTGTCCGTGTTGCCCGAGATGCCGCCTGCACACATGATAACTAACACTAGTATACGTAATAACTGCTACTAGTAATCGTAATAACTACTACTAGTACACGTAATAACTATTACTAGTATACGTAATAACTGCTACTAGTACACGTAATAACTATTACTAGTATACGTAATAACTACTACTAGTACACATAATAACTACTAGTATACACATAATAACTCTTAGTAGTACGCATAATTACTACATTTAATTAGTTATTTTTGTATAATTGAATGGGTAGCGCTTAACCCCAACTAGCCTGATGTTAAGCTATGTTGGAGCCTAATATGGAGGTGCCCAACAAAAGCCGATTCACTCTTGCCTTGAAAATATGAAGATTATTATCCTTAGGAGAACACAGACCCCGGTAGAGTTACACAGTTTAGCCGTTCGCACTATGAATGAAGAGGTAAAGCCCTTTGTGCGAGTCTTTGGAACCAGCACCATAAATTGTTCTTCGACAGACTAAAGTGTATGCTTGGTTTCCTGAAGAAATTGGGCTGGCAAGAGTAACTATTCTTAAGCAAAGGAATTTTAAATCATCTCGCACGCACACGTAAAATAGACACGCAGATGACGACTTGCATAAAATGCTTAGATCGCCTAAATTGTACTACATTAACCAATTTACATAATATCTAGTACTCGTACACATAATAACTAGTAGTCGTAAGCATAATAACTGGACGTAGCTAACCAAAAACGTTTCAATATAAAACAATTTATCATATTAACTCAAGTTCGTGTGACCTGTGGATTGAGACTTTTTTGCCTACGTCCAACTAGTAATCGTAAACGTAATAACTAGCAGTCTTACACATAATAACTAGTAGGTACTCGTACACACGGTGCGAAATCGACGAAAGCGAAACCATTTATTGATATAACCAAACATCTTTAATACTGACCGTTGCCCTTCCCCTTGGCCTCCATGACAATCTTGTCGTTGATGCCGAACTTGCACTCGGGCATGCCGGACAGATACGACTTCATCACCACTTTGCCGGCCACGTGCGCGGATAGAACTTGACCTGGAGAACACAAAACACAAGATTATGCATTATAATTATCGAGTTAATTTCGTTGTAGCTTTGCATCCTAAATAACTCAAGACCACACAGCATCATCTAGTCCCAAACTAAGGCGAAGCATATACTATGACTACTTTTTGTGTCATAGATTAAATACATATTACACATAGCATACACCCAGGCATTGGCTTGGGTTTGTATTTTTTTTTTTATAGTGGCTCGACATAATGGCTTCCCTACGCCTGATGGAAAGCGAAAGAGAAGCCCAAGTCGCTGTGACAACGGGCAAGTAACTGGTCAGTTACCTGTCAGTTGCCACCGCCATGCCGGCCCAACCCTAACCCCCCACGAGCTCCGAAAACCCTACTCACCGGCAGAAACACGACCCAGAGGTCATTTGACTGCGGTATTCTATAGGGTGGAGGTCCTTCCCCGGACGGGCGGCTCAATTCGAGCGAAGATTCGCTATGCCCTACCTCTCTTAAAATTGTATGCAAACAGACATGTTCATGCACTCAAATGTTTGTACTAAGCAGGGATCAAAGATGCAACAACTATTTCAGGAATCAAGAAAGATAATTGAGGAATTTTATGTAATGTCTGATTTTCATGGACATCTGTGTTTGTTCTATGTTTTGTATTAGCTCGGAACAAACCTTGTGGTGACATCAGCAAGTTGACGTACTCCAGTACGTCTAGGAATAATTCATTGCGTCTGTATTTGATGCCTTCGCGCCTCCAGCCAATCTGCCCAGTTACCTGTACAAAGAAATTCACAAAACATTGAGCGTCTGTGGCAGTTGACTTACATACGGAAAGCGGTGGTTCAAACCCCGCGAGTACCAATATATTTTCAAATAAGAAATTCTTATGAACGTTTATACGACTTTTCTATGATGAAAAAAAAAACATTGTGAGAAAATAATGCACATTTGTGAATAAACTCTCGGCTTGTGTGAGGTCGCCTAGTGGTATGGGGCTTGAAATATAAAATACCGAGGTATCTTTGCCTGTCGTAAGAGGTGACTAGACGTGGCCCGTCGAGTCCCTTTGGGCCGTTCCCGACCCATTTCAGACAGAGCGTTTTTGTACCACAGTCTGGTTTAGAGGGTGTTATTTGCTATAGGAGGGAAGCCCCACATACCCAGGACCCTGGTGTATGCATAAAGGCGTTTCCGATGAAGAAAAAGGCTTTTTTTGACTGACCACAGTACCCAGAGGCATGTGGCCGCCAATTAGAGGCATTTGTAACCTGCCTACTGAGGCAGAGTTGAGTTAAAATTGTGTGACAGTAAATGGCTTCTTATGGAGACTATCGATATGTAAGCGAAGCTAATTAACACTTACTTGTGAGGTGATTTGCGCCTGTTCCTCCTTGGAGGCAGACTTGATGCCTTGTTGTGTGATAAAGGTCTTGAGGACACCGGTGTCCGAATTCTGAGGGTAGCCAAAATCCAAGATCTCTGCAAATAACATTACGAAAGTTTAATGTATAGTTTTCAACTTTTAGAGTCACTATCACAATCAAAATTCATAACGGGATTTATCCATAACAACAATCTGCAAAGTTTCCATAACAAAAATCTCCCCAATTATTATTATTGCTGATATTCTCTCTCTCTCTCAACATTCCCGGCATTGATGATGTCCGCGTGCGGCGGTTACTGTTTAACATGAGACAGGCCGTTTGCTCGTCTGCAACCCATAGCAAAAAAGGAATGGATGGACTATGTGAGAAATGATATCCTTTTTTTTTCCTAAATGACTAAGATGATGGCCAGGGCGGCCTTGTCATCATCACCGGACTGTTTGGGGAGCGGAAGGCTCTCACCCCTAAAATTTAAGCAACGTTGCTGAGAGTGCCCCCTGTCGGGCTCAAGCCTCGGTTGCTGGGAGATGCCCTACGCACGTATGTTTAGGGAAAAGCGACCAGGCGCGGGCCGGTATCGTCAAAGACATGATATGCGTGTCAAAGGTGTGAGTGTGGAGATGACGGCTGGTAGAGAAGAGTGGACAAAGAAAACATGTTGTGCGGACCCCACTTAGAGCAGGATAAGGGCAGGAGAATAATGATTGTTGGAATGAATAAGTGAAAAAAGTTATTATGTACCATCGAGCAACTCATAGATCAACACGAAGTTGTTCTTGATGTTCTCCTCGGAGATCTTGCCGAAGTAGGACTGCATGACGTCGATGATCTTGAGCAGGAACTCGAACACCATAGCAGCGTTGACATTCTGCTTGGTCACCGCCGCCAGCCAGATGTTGGCGCGCTGTGGAATTATATTGAAATATTTAGACCTTGATTGGGGATGCAAGCTAGCTGGCTATTATCTTTTTGCTCCAAGCCACCCTCACCTGCCCGTGGTGCATCCTGCCGAACAACAAACGAGGTGCTGGCAACCGACTGGTGCCGGTATAACAATCACAATTGAAGCCACAGACCGATGACGGGCAGCAGCGTCACCGGAGCGAGGAGCTACGCCCTGCGATCGCCAACCCCCTACCCCCAGATGTTTGCCCTAAGTGACGAACAGCGAGAGAGGCCTACCTAGCAGTGAACTGCGATAGGCTGATGATAATGATGACATCAAAAAATTGCAAATCTATTGTTTTCTATGTGCTACATATTGGAAAGAAGAGAGTTATTGAATTACATAATTTGATTCCCGCAGCCTTTTTTGTAATTGGGCCAATATAGATACTATTGAACTTAGTCTTTGGTTGTTAAATTGAGGGTAAATCTGTATTCGTTGGGTAAGGACGTTCCAATGTGGGCTTCAATTTCAATTAACATCAGGCGAACTGCAACGTGAAAGAACCAAGCCGTACCTTGATATGGAAGAATGACGTGCGCGCGATGTTGGTCACCGGCGAGCGCACCTGCTGCCGGGCGTGTATGACGTTCACCCTGAACGCGTCGACGGCGTTGCGGCCGATGTCGTCGCGGTACACGCGCGAGATGAGCACCTCGCCCTTGTGGTTGTACACGAACAGGCCCCCGATCATCGTGAGCAAGGCCTGACAAACAATTAATACTAATTTAGCATCATTGGGATACAAGATTAAGATTTATATCTTGAGACGCTTCTAAAGCCAACCAACAGTCTCATTTTCATTGCTTGATAAATCAATTGTTAAGACTTAAAGCAGGCCCTTCCCACATCGGGAGTAACAAGCAATGAAATTCATCAACTTATATATGTCACCGTAAAATTGAAAATTCCATTAGATTATGATCTATCTCACGAGATTGTAAACTGTGGAAAAATTGTGAACTGTAAAATAATGCTTACATTTTAATATGTTCCACACATCAACCAACCTGTAGGTTGGCTTCAGTAGTGGTACAAGACCTTTTTTTTTATAGTAGCTCGACATAATGGCTTCCCTTCGCCTAATGGAAAGCGAAAGAGAAGCCCTAGTCGCTGTGACAACTGGCACGTAACTGGAACTATGCATAACATGAGCAAAGTACATTTCTTTTAGCCCTGTAATGGTGAAAGAAGAAGGGAATAAAAATAAAATATAACTTGGAATCAAACAGTTTCTTATTCATTAAGAAACAACCAACAATTCTTACATAAAGAAGTATTGTAGTAAGCAATACAATATACAAATCAGTGCAACTGTTTGTTCCACAGAACCATTTTACAATGTTACAGCTTCATTTACCTTAGCAGTTATTCAAGTGATTGTATGTTTAAATGTAGACAACGACTTTAGGAATATTTGCACAATAGGAACATTTTAAATAGAGATTACTTTACAAATATGGCACAAACAGTAAAAAGAAATTCTAGGCCTAGTTCCAGCACTTCATAAAAGGAGACTTGTAAAATTTTCTAAGCTAAGTCTCTACCCTCATTCTTTAAAAGATTAAAGATAATAGGGAATATTTATCTTAAGAAGGAAGTGGACCGTAATTATGAATCAATAGCCAGGATATGCCCAATAAGCCGTAGTCATACAGCTCAGCTGGCAGACAAAAAATTCGATTTAACAATAAACCACTCACCTTTTTCCCTTCACCGCAAAGACATTAGGTCTGCAACAGTTTTGGTAAATTATCCTGCTAACGTAATACGCTGGATAATCTCATTTTTTGAGAGATTTCGCTAAAAAATTATGATACCGCCCCCAAAATGAAACGTCAATAGTGTTGTACCATAGACTAAAGATTAATAGTGATAAGGGATAATCTTTAATTTACGGCACAACGATATCGATAGCACATTTATCAAAACTGTACATATTTCTATTTTAGAAGTGTACCATGCAAACATTACATTTTCCTCATTATGCGAGAAACCAACCATGATTGGAGTAGTTAACATGGAAAATAAAATTTTACAGTGTCATAAAGAAACCGGTATGAAAGTGAAAGTGTTGCACTATTGTCACAGACAATTTTGAAAGGAAACGTTCTATTTTTGTTTATGGTTGCGAATTGGGTCGATTATGTCATGGCGGGTTAGATGTTTTCGGCAGTTAATTTTTATTGAATTTGTTTTGAATTACGCCGTCAATGATCTCGTTTCAACAGCTGTTGTTTATTACTAAGCCTATCTATATATTTGTGACCATTTCATAAACTGTTCAAATGCTGAAACAATTGCAAATGGGCCTTCGCACGTTCATGCTTCTTGCATCAAAAGTATGGAGTTGTTTTTGTTATATGTTTAAGAAGCAATATCGAGCGGTAAATATGAACAAAAGTGTATTAAGTTGTTCTGCGTATGTTGTATTCTACGCAGATAGTTGAGGCTCACGTGGTATTTCGTTTTCAGTTGGCGCAATATCAATCTGTCAAATATGAAATCTATCCACTTTCCCCGGTATCTAGACACAGGCTGAGTAAGTTTATCTGCATTTATCTATACTATTTTAGTGGCTATCATGTAATCTTTTGTTTGTGTCAATTTCCGTCTATTTGTGTGTAATATACAGCTCTGTTGATAAGCCCTTGATACTGAATGTGGACTCCCTGATATCATTCTGATAAAGGTGTGTTGTTATGTGAAAGGCAACACCACATTCACAGCTGGCTACTTAGCTACTCTTGTGGGCAATTAATTATTTTACTGAAGATGAATCTTATTAGAATTATGATGTACCTAGTTAGAAATAGTATAATTATAATTAAGTAATGTGTGCTAATTAATTCTATCATAATTAATAACTAAATCTCTAGACCATATCTATAACATCACAGTGAGGGGGAGTTATAACTAAAATATAACTTCTTTTTTTTTTTTCATAAATATCTTGATGATAATAATAAGCCTTGTCATCATTACAACTGTTTATAATTTACAATCATTTTTATTATGTAAAGATATAGATATTAACAATATAGAAACAAAAGTCAGGAAAAGGTAATCTTGAATGATTTAAGTTTCCATGAATGCAACTGTTATTAAATAGGTCTGTCTAAATAAGGAAAATCTTGAATACCAGCTTAATACATTTGTGTATTTTACATGAACTTTCCTGTTCTGACAATGTTTTTGCACTTTTGTATACATACTTCATGATCATTATTGAATGCAATATTGTTTACAAAACTTACTATTTGTATTGCAAACTTGAACTTCGTAAGTTAGATAGTATCATGTATCTTGTCTACATTTCTATGTTCCTAACCAAGACTTATGGATAGATATATTTTATAGCACATAAAAAAGCTAATTTTAAACTTAGAAATAGATTTTATTGCTGCACTATAGCTTCTAGACAACTTATGCTAATATTTGTGTAAGCAGTGAGACTGTAACCCTTTAAAGTCTTATTATTATTTTTTTATTTATTTTAAGCCTAAGGATTCAGCAACAAAGACTTCTTTTTATCATCCTCAATACTCAATCATTTATTGCATCTATAATGTAGGTACATAAATATTACAAGATGTTATAGGTAAGTTGGATCATTATAGACCCTGAAAGGGTACCGCAATTGAAGAGAGGACGCGCATCATCACTTCCCTCAAAGCTCTGATAAATTAGGCAGCTTCATTTGACAACCCACTGCTTTCTGTAACAGACTACCCACCATACTGAAAATTGTAGTTTAAAAATTACAAGCAGGTCATAGGACTTTGACTGGCCCATTGCCTCTGCCTTTTGAGCCAAGATTGTGGGTTCTATCCCCGCACAGTACAAACATTTGTGTGCATGAACATGTCTGTTAATTTACAAAAAAAAAAGTATCAGTTGTCTAGCCCCTTAGTACAAGCTTTGGCTTAGTTTGGGGCTAGATGGCGATGTGTGGCCCAGTGTGGTATGTCTTGAGTTATTTATTTACTTAGGATAAAAACATTTAGTAGTTGAATATCTGTGAGGCATAAGGGCCCACACACCACAACACATTTTCAGCACAGACTTCTAAGCTATGATGTGCTTTGAGCAGAATTTACCAAACCCTTTTTTGGGACATAGGGCTGTCCCTAAGATGTACATCTTAGCAGCTAGTTAGTAAAAATTACCATTAGTCACATTTATAGTGTCCAGCTGTGGACTGATGATGATGATAGTGTCACAATACATTAAAACTTGTACACAATCTTTTACATTTATTTCATGTTAATCCTCCTAATATTATCAGTCAGAAAGATAAAGTATTGCATGGATTAACTAGTATAAATAATTGTTTAGCTCTAAAATGTTTAATTCCTAAAAGATTCTGCTCATATTCATACCCCTTTTTACAGGTTTGGTTAGAAGAAAAATGCTGGTATTAGATTTAGACGAGACATTAATCCATTCGCACCATGATGCGATGCTGCGGCCTACGGTGAAACCAGGGACGCCACCAGATTTCGTCTTGAAAGTGACAATTGACAAACATCCGGTCAGGTTCTTTGTGCATAAGAGACCCCATGTGGACTACTTCTTGGATATAGTAAGTATTATCCAGTTAATCAGTAAACAACCATAAGACTGAATCTAAAGAGCTTAAAGTTTTATTTAAATTACAATTATTACTTGAAGACTAGAACAGCTCAATTTTTTAGAAGAATTAAATAGTAGTAAACGGATATACCTATGCAACAAATGTTTCAACTAATATTATAAAGCTGAAGAGTTTGTTTGTTTGAACGCGCTAATCTCAGGAACTACTGGTCCGAATTGAAAAATTTGTGTTGAATAGACCACTTATCGAGGAAGGCTTTAGGCTATATAACATCACGCTGCAACTATTAGGAGTGAAGAAATAATGGAAAATGTAAAAAAAAAATGGGGAAAAAATAACTATTCCACGCAGACGAAGTCGCGAGTACAGCGAGATACCTGTAGCTTTAATACAGGTATGGGTATAAATTTCAGATAATATTGAAAATCTATTGCATATCAGCCCAATTAGGCACAGTGTTACTTAAAATTTTTAAGTAAATAGCAAACGTTATGCCCAAGGAAATAAGTTTATAATTGGTAAGCAAATGCTTCAAGTAACAATAAATATTCATGTACTAGGGAAACTGAGTATGAACTATGTGCCTTGTCTGCATTTTATTGCACAGAGCATAGTGCAACTACACTGATATTAAATAATTTGTTTCGTCATTATGACTCTGCAAATCTTGTTGTTATGCCGATCATAGTGACTGTAAAATTGTTATCTCTTGGAAGTAATACGTACTGCAAAATACCTAATAATAAATACCTACCAACTAAAACTTTATTGGTATTGATAGTATACATTTAGTACTAGGTTTAGTGTAATAACCTGGTCTACCCTTATAGCGTAACTTCAGGATGGCATGTCGGCAGAATGCTATGGGCTCCCAGCCATAGGGACCTTGGGCAGAGTACAGTTGCCTCTTAAAAAAAACATTTATTAAACACATTTCATTGTGTTGTGGCAAAACGAGTCGCTGGCAACCGACTGATGGCGGTATTACCATCACAGTTGAAGGCGCAGCTACCACAGGCTGATGACGGGCAGCAGCGTCACTGGAGCGAGAAGCAACCCGCCTGCCCAGCGTGGCGATTATGGGTATAAAAACTGGAGAGGCCTATATCCACCTGTGGACTGCAATAGGCTGATGATGATGATTGTGTTGTGCAGCCAAGTAGAAATAGGCAATACTATTATGAACTGCTTTCATCATCATTATCATCAGCAGCAAACACCAGTGGGCATAAACCCATACCCGCTGTTTCCTGATATTCTCTTAATCGTCTTCAACAACACCCATGGGATTATATGGGATGAATGGTCTTGTCAATGACATAATTACAATTTGAATAAAATACCAATTACAGCAAATAGCTATGCCTACTCCTTTCAAAGGCAAATAGTCTTAGTAATAATGTTATCAAAGAATTTCAACAATGGAGAATTAGAGACACTAATTTGAATAATTGATTTGCTAATGTATGCTATAATTCACCACTTTTTTACAATATGCTAAGGTTTATTTTCGCTTGTGACGACTTAATATTTTCTTTGTGGAACCAGGAGACTCTGATGTAAACAATAATGATAAAATGCAAACATGTGGTTTCACTGGATATTAATTCAGCTTACATCATTCCACTTGATAAATCTTCATTCACAATCCCATATGTCGACCATGTGGCGGTTATAACTTGGTGGACGAATTTTTGGATATGACTCACATACTGCCTGATTTACATTTTTTTTTTTTTTTCATTCAATATAAATTTGTGCTTGGTCATAATTCATGTGATGTTCAGCGATATTGGAGCCTAAGATGGAGCGCGCTTGCCCGGAAAATACAGATTCAATGTCGCCTTGAACATTCAATTTGTATGCCCATTTAGGAAACAAAAAATCCGGAGGAGTTCCTTAGCTTGGCCGTTCGTAGTGAGAAGTAGAGGCAACGTGCTAGTCCTTGGGACGTGCAAAATAAAACGACACGTTATGACTAAAGCCTAGGGCGTAGGGTTGGGCCGGCCTGGCGGTGGCAACTGACAGGTAACTGACCAGTTCCTTGCCCGTTGTCACAGCACCTTGGGGCTTCTCTTTCGCTTTCCATCAGGCGTAGAGAAGCCATTATGTCGAGCTACTATAAAAAAAAAGACGCGTTCAAAAAGAAGCGTTCATTTCGGACGCGCTGTCCCTCACATCTCGCGTCTCCTTACACGAGCCTTACACACCAACGGTTTAATATATTTGTTCCAGGTGTCACAATGGTACGAGCTGGTGGTGTTCACAGCGTCCATGGAGATATACGGCGCGGCAGTCGCCGATAAGCTTGACAACGGCAGAGGAATACTTCGAAGACGATTCTATAGGTAAGTGGAGTTCTTCTCTAGGCTATGGTACCTTCAATAGAACTCCAAGAATTGATTGACTGTCGGCGGTGTTGCAAAGGTAACCAACCCTCCGGGCGCGGGCGAGGGTGGTCTGTGGTGGCAACTGGTGGGTAAACAAATGTGCCATGGTCGAAAAAGAGGGGGCAAAATCAAAACCTACTTTGAAACTGGCTCTGCCACTGGTACATCTCTAATGATAGGTTTTCAAAGTACCTATAATAATAACGTCAATATGTCTTTGTATCCTTACTAATTTTATAAATGGGAAAGTGTGTCTGTCTGTCTGTCTGTATGTTTGTCTTTCTTTCACGGCAAAACGGAGCGACGAATTGACGTGATTCTTTAAGTGGAGATAGTTGAAGGGATGGAGAGTAACATAGGCTACTTTTTCCCCCTTTCTAACCCCCCACTTCCCTTAAATGAGGGGCAACGCGGGTGAAGCCGCGGGCACAGCTAGTTTAGTTATAAGTCAAATGTTTGGTGTGCAATATAACTATTAATTTTGCGAACTTTACCAGTACTTTAAAGCCAGAGTAGTGACTTTTTGTTCAGTTTGCTTTCTACCAAGACATCATTATGTTTCAGACAACACTGCACCGCGGAGCACGGGTCTTACACCAAGAATCTGTCGTCGATATGTGACGACCTGAACAGGGTCTTCATCCTGGACAATTCGCCCGGGGCCTACCGGGACTTTCCAGGTAAGCTACAGGTTTTATGATACGTACTTCCAGTTAAGACATACGCTTGTGAGATGTGGACATTGACAACTATTTATCAGTATTCGATGATTTAAATCATTGACTTTTTTTTTAATCACTTGATTAAACTCATATCAACTGTGGTATTACATGTGTCCGTTTGTCCGCAGACAACGCAATACCAATAAAGTCGTGGTTCTCGGACCCGCTGGACGTGGCGTTACTCAACCTGCTGCCGGTGCTCGACGCATTGCGCTTCACACACGACGTGCGCTCCGTACTGTCGCGGAACCTGCACCTGCACCGCCTCTGGTAGCGACACCAGCCGCGACCAGCCCAGGTACCCACAACAACCTGCACCTGCACCGCCTCTGGTAGCGACACCAGCCGCGACCAGCCCAGGTACCCACAACAACCTGCACCTGCACCGCCTCTGGTAGCGACACCAGCCGCGACCAGCCCAGGTACCCACAACAACCTGCACCTGCACCGCCTCTGGTAGCGACACCAGCCGCGACCAGCCCAGGTACCCACAACAACCTGCACCTGCACCGCCTCTGGTAGCGACACCAGCCGCGACCAGCCCAGGTACACACAACAACCTGCACCTGCACCGCCTCTGGTAGCGACACCAGCCGCGACCAGCCCAGGTACCCACAACAACCTGCACCTGCACCGCCTCTGGTAGCGACACCAGCCGCGACCAGCTCAGGTACACAACAACCTGCACCTGCACCGCCTCTGGTAGCGACACCAGCCGCGACCAGCCCAGGTACCCACAACAACCTGCACCTGCACCGCCTCTGGTAGCGACACCAGCCGCGACCAGCCCAGGTACACACAACAACCTGCACCTGCACCGCCTCTGGTAGCGACACCAGCCGCGACCAGCCCAGGTACCCACAACAACCTGCACCTGCACCGCCTCTGGTAGCGACACCAGCCGCGACCAGCCCAGGTACACACAACAACCTGCACCTGCACCGCCTCTGGTAGCGACACCAGCCGCGACCAGCCCAGGTACACAACAACCTGCACCTGCACCGCCTCTGGTAGCGACACCAGCCGCGACCAGCCCAGGTACCCACAACAACCTGCACCTGCACCGCCTCTGGTAGCGACACCAGCCGCGACCAGCCCAGGTACCCACAACAACCTGCACCTGCACCGCCTCTGGTAGCGACACCAGCCGCGACCAGCCCAGGTACCCACAACAACCTGCACCTGCACCGCCTCTGGTAGCGACACCAGCCGCGACCAGCCCAGGTACACACAACAACCTGCACCTGCACCGCCTCTGGTAGCGACACCAGCCGCGACCAGCCCAGGTACCCACAACAACCTGCACCTGCACCGCCTCTGGTAGCGACACCAGCCGCGACCAGCCCAGGTACACAACAACCTGCACCTGCACCGCCTCTGGTAGCGACACCAGCCGCGACCAGCCCAGGTACCCACAACAACCTGCACCTGCACCGCCTCTGGTAGCGACACCAGCCGCGACCAGCCCAGGTACCCACAACAACCTGCACCTGCACCGCCTCTGGTAGCGACACCAGCCGCGACCAGCCCAGGTACCCACAACAACCTGCACCTGCACCGCCTCTGGTAGCGACACCAGCCGCGACCAGCCCAGGTACACACAACAACCTGCACCTGCACCGCCTCTGGTAGCGACACCAGCCGCGACCAGCCCAGGTACCCACAACAACCTGCACCTGCACCGCCTCTGGTAGCGACACCAGCCGCGACCAGCCCAGGTACACACAACAACCTGCACCTGCACCGCCTCTGGTAGCGACACCAGCCGCGACCAGCCCAGGTACACAACAACCTGCACCTGCACCGCCTCTGGTAGCGACACCAGCCGCGACCAGCCCAGGTACCCACAACAACCTGCACCTGCACCGCCTCTGGTAGCGACACCAGCCGCGACCAGCCCAGGTACCCACAACAACCTGCACCTGCACCGCCTCTGGTAGCGACACCAGCCGCGACCAGCCCAGGTACACACAACAACCTGCACCTGCACCGCCTCTGGTAGCGACACCAGCCGCGACCAGCCCAGGTACCCACAACAACCTGCACCTGCACCGCCTCTGGTAGCGACACCAGCCGCGACCAGCCCAGGTACCCACAACAACCTGCACCTGCACCGCCTCTGGTAGCGACACCAGCCGCGACCAGCCCAGGTACACACAACAACCTGCACCTGCACCGCCTCTGGTAGCGACACCAGCCGCGACCAGCCCAGGTACACAACAACCTGCACCTGCACCGCCTCTGGTAGCGACACCAGCCGCGACCAGCCCAGGTACACAACAACCTGCACCTGCACCGCCTCTGGTAGCGACACCAGCCGCGACCAGCCCAGGTACCCACAACAACCTGCACCTGCACCGCCTCTGGTAGCGACACCAGCCGCGACCAGCCCTGGTACACACAACAACCTGCACCTGCACCGCCTCTGGTAGCGACACCAGCCGCGACCAGCCCAGGTACCCACAACAACCTGCACCTGCACCGCCTCTGGTAGCGACACCAGCCGCGACCAGCCCAGGTACCCACAACAACCTGCACCTGCACCGCCTCTGGTAGCGACACCAGCCGCGACCAGCCCTGGTACACACAACAACCTGCACCTGCACCGCCTCTGGTAGCGACACCAGCCGCGACCAGCCCAGGTACACAACAACCTGCACCTGCACCGCCTCTGGTAGCGACACCAGCCGCGACCAGCCCAGGTACCCACAACAACCTGCACCTGCACCGCCTCTGGTAGCGACACCAGCCGCGACCAGCCCAGGTACCCACAACAACCTGCACCTGCACCGCCTCTGGTAGCGACACCAGCCGCGACCAGCCCTGGTACACACAACAACCTGCACCTGCACCGCCTCTGGTAGCGACACCAGCCGCGACCAGCCCAGGTACCCACAACAACCTGCACCTGCACCGCCTCTGGTAGCGACACCAGCCGCGACCAGCCCAGGTACCCACAACAACCTGCACCTGCACCGCCTCTGGTAGCGACACCAGCCGCGACCAGCCCAGGTACCCACAACAACCTGCACCTGCACCGCCTCTGGTAGCGACACCAGCCGCGACCAGCCCAGGTACACAACAACCTGCACCTGCACCGCCTCTGGTAGCGACACCAGCCGCGACCAGCCCAGGTACACACAACAACCTGCACCTGCACCGCCTCTGGTAGCGACACCAGCCGCGACCAGCCCAGGTACACACAACAACCTGCACCTGCACCGCCTCTGGTAGCGACACCAGCCGCGACCAGCCCAGGTACACACAACAACCTGCACCTGCACCGCCTCTGGTAGCGACACCAGCCGCGACCAGCCCAGGTACACAACAACCTGCACCTGCACCGCCTCTGGTAGCGACACCAGCCGCGACCAGCCCAGGTACCCACAACAACCTGCACCTGCACCGCCTCTGGTAGCGACACCAGCCGCGACCAGCCCAGGTACCCACAACAACCTGCACCTGCACCGCCTCTGGTAGCGACACCAGCCGCGACCAGCCCAGGTACCCACAACAACCTGCACCTGCACCGCCTCTGGTAGCGACACCAGCCGCGACCAGCCCAGGTACCCACAACAACCTGCACCTGCACCGCCTCTGGTAGCGACACCAGCCGCGACCAGCCCAGGTACCCACAACAACCTGCACCTGCACCGCCTCTGGTAGCGACACCAGCCGCGACCAGCCCAGGTACCCACAACAACCTGCACCTGTGGACAACTTTTTTTGTTGGGAAAAATACTCTTTGCGCATCCACGCTGTTTGGTGGCATGGCATGGCATGTATATGGAGCTCGTGGGGGGTTAGGGTTGGGCCGGCATGGCGGTGGCAACTGACAGGTAACTGACCAGTTACTTGCCCGTTGTCACAGCGACTTGGGCTTCTCTTTCGCTTTCCATCAGGCCTAGGGAAGCCATGTCGAGCCACTATAAAAAAAAATATGTAGGCATAATATTCTGCTTAAAACTCTTGAAAAACTAATGTCCCTCACTAATGAAACAGTGTAAGCCATACTTTATGTAGAACTAATGTATCTGTCTGACCTTAGTTCATAAATTAACCAATTTTTTTCCTTTTACAGATAAAAACTGGCTTTTGTACAAAAATAAGGACGCCACAGGCCTCCGGAACTTATTTATTATTATTTTCACTCGTTAGGCCATTCAGCGCTTATTCAAATATACATATAGATATAAATATAGTTAAAATATGTTTTTTTTTTAAGTTTGTTTTTACGTAAACACAAGTGATTACGCGTGTATACATTGACGTTGCGTATTCGTGAAGTTACCTACGTATGTAGGAGAGACGGTGTTTCTGAAACGCCGATAGTTTTGTGCATTAGGTAAGTGGAAATAACTGTTTTTTTTTCTGTACTTTTTTTTGTATTCGTGGCTTCGTACAACTTGTTATGATACTACCCTTTGAACGCCAGTGACACTTGTATGCGACGATATCGGTACGTAGATTCTCTATTGTGTATTTCTCGGCGGTCGAAGGATTCAATTAATTTTAAAATATTATAGGCCAGAACCGTTAGCCGTGTATGTTTGTGGTTGTGAAATTGGTTTCAAACGAGCACAAGTAGTTGTCAGTTTTTTTTTTATTGTAGCTTAATTTGAAATGCTTATACAGGGTGACAAAGTTTTGAGTTAGAAAATAAAATTCGACTTCGGTATTGATTTTGTGTCTGTTTACTGCTCACACTGTGTATTAACTCTTTATATAATGCTAGAACATGAATAATTATGTAGAAAAATATGTGACTATTACTTTGTATTAGATTTCATATATCAATCTAACCGCAAACTTACAAGGCCGGCCCGTACTTACACTTGTATGAAAAAAATTGTAAGAGTAAACTTTATATAAATACTACGAAATTAAATGGTATACTGAATAATGTCATAATTACTTTGACATTAAACTGACTGCTTCTTACTGAACATAATACAAAAATCATTTTATAGACTTCAGCAATTAATATCATTATTAAATTCTTGGCGAATTTGGTTTTCTTTTAAGACTGAAGGTATTATAATATTTCTTTAGAAATGCTCGGAAATTGTGTAGTGTAGTGAGAAGCCACGAAAGCGAATACGACTAGTTTTCCATACCCGATTGCTGCGTCCTTTTCTCCTGCAAAGACAATAAAAGGGACAGCCGCATTCGCAGAAAACTACTTGGCTTCGCTGTAAGATAGTTCATAAAAAGACCTATATACATTCTGGCGTTTCAGTCAATACAATAAGGTCCATAATCTATAGTTGTTTTAGATCTTTTTGTACGTGATGTATTGGGCATTTATACAGGGTTGCTACTGAAGCCACGCTTTTTAAATTTAAAAAAAAAGTGTCGCCGAAAAGTATTTAAAAAGTATAATCTTACCTTGCGAATGTCACTAAAACCTATTAAGTATAATATTAAATAAATATGCGCAAGCATCGTATTTGGTTACGAATTATTTAAATATAATAATAAACCTGTAAAGACTCGACAACTTAAATAGTATTTTGTAACAATGCAATGCTAACGTTTAAAATGTAATCTATAAACTTAGGTATATCGCTAGAACTTGTCACTCTACCATTGTTTATGTTAGAAACAACCGCCTAAATAAATTAATATACTAGGGAAATTTGTAACTGGTTGAAAGGATAATGTTTTCAATTTGTACAAAGAGTAGTTAGAAAATGACATTTTTTCATCAGCTCTTTCATCATTCATAATAAGTTACGAGAAAATCGAGACCACAATATTTTAGTACACTCTGTGCGTATGTTTTATTTGTTATTGAACTATTTTTTTATCACTTGATATTTATGCGAATTTAGTGGCAGCCCTGTATATGTTATCAGCCAGGCAACATAATATTATTGTAATTAATTATTCTTGTCAGACAGAACACCCACCTAAATGGAACATGAAAGTATATCTAATACTTTCGAGCACCTCATTATTGTTGAAAAGGAAAATAAAGGTTTTTTAAAAAAATTACAAATTGTGCATTTACCTGCAAGAAAATAATAAGTCCAGTTATTAGTTATTTTTGTATAACATTAATGCTTGCAAATTGCATACAAAGTATAATTATATTCTTTACTTTTATCAATATTGTAAATTTAACAATTTCAAATCTTATTTTATGTGACAAAATGAGGTGTTAACGAAAAAATGTTCTCAATAACCAAACTATGTACTTTATTGATGATGTTTGCGAAGATATCTATCAAGTTGTTTTCTACAGGTATAACACATTTAGAAAATATTCTTACTTTGGCATACAACAAGCAAGTTACAATTTGATAATAAAATTACTGCATATTGTATAATGTTATGTAGACAAAGAGAAATGTTGGCGATTTACATCACGCTTACTTAGTGCAACGTAAATCGATAATACTATGCATTACAATCGGCATTCATAAATAATATTATTTAGATTTTAATAATCCTCAAGCTATTTGATAGATATCTTCGCGCGCAATCTACCTTTCTTCCAGTGGAGTAATTATTGATATAAATAATTTAAAATACATATTATAATTATATCAGTCTCGAGTGGTTTGCCTATTTTTGATACGTCAAACGATTGATCTCTTATTCTATACGCTTATTCTAAATTAACTTCAGAATCCCAGTCGTTTTCAACCGTTATTACACTATGTACAATGAAAGTTACACATACGTACTTGAAAATCGGCAAATCACTATAGGACCATCTGAAAAACATGTAAAATTTATTTCATCGCGTATAATATACGATACGATCCATGGTCTAGAGAAGTTCATCCAGACTATCGATCAACGGTGTCAATCCAATTCGTTCGATACTACCGATCCATTTCGATCGACAGTCTCAATCCACTTCGATCATCATCATCCTAGCCTTTTTCCCGATTGTCTCAGGGTCGGCTTCCCAAACTGAGAGATTTGGCGAGGGCTAAGCTTTTACACAGAGCGACTGCCATCAGACCTCCGCAACACTTAGGGTAAGCTATACCCATTCCCAGTTTAGGCGTCAGAGTTATTATCATCTCTGTTATGATGTAACGACTGCTATCTGAGTTGGTAAAGATAGCACCCGGGACCAACAGCTTAACGTGCCTTCCGAAGCACGGAGGAAATCGGTGTCAAATTTTGGTCACCCATCATCGGATTGACCGCGCCAATGGTTGCTCAACATTTGCGATCATTGTTAAACGAACAAGACCGCGGCGCCACCGAGCTCCTCGTATAATATACGATACGATCCATGGTCTAGAGAAGTTCATCCAGACTATCGATCGACGGTGTCAATCCAATTCGTTCGATACTACCGATCCATTTCGATCGACAGTCTCAATCCACTTCGATCGATAGACTCAATCCACTTCGATCGACGGTCTCAAACAACTTCGATCGACAGTCTCAAACCACTTCGATCGACAGCCTCAATCCACTTCGATCGATATCCTCAATCCATTTCGATCGATATTCTCGATCCACATCCATCGCTGGTCTCGATGAACTTTGATCGATGCTGTCCATCTATTGGTCCGGTTAAACCTTTAAACTGGTATGAAATATATTTTACAAGTTACTCGTACGGGATGGTACTATTTATGTCAGTATGTTGTATGCACTTCAAAACAGGTTTATGATAATAGTGTCCATTATGTACAAATATGCAGGCGAACAGTTGCAATAAATAATTTCGTTTACTAATAAAAATCGTATTTTTAATGTGTCCGATTCGGAAATAAAATTTCTGTGTTTATAATGTTTGACTAAAGTATTTATTATTACATATTTACACATTCTTATAAATTATGGGGTACGTTATATTTAGTTTTTCATGTATGGCCAATATCGTCACATCGGTTTATGAGACCAGAGATCACAACAGGGACGCACGTTTGTGTACAATATATGGGTTTGCCCAGATTATCTATCCTGGGTGCTTTAGGCGGGGCGTGAAATGGCATTTCAGTAGGCCTTCAGGGTGAGGGCGACAGGCGCGGGGAGATTTTCCTAGTGTGCCTGTCGACCTAACATTTGGACCTCACGACCGCTTACTATCAGGTGGAGTGAAGTCATCCTAAACGCTCATTTTATATTTAAAACTACGGAACCCTAAAAAAGGGCGAATGTTCGCCCCGGGCGCGGGTTTCAGGAAATTAATTATTATTAGTAAACGAAATGTATAATTAAAATAGTTTTATTGAACTTGTTACAGACGAATGTGGAGACTATTGCCCAGTTTTAGTGCCTAGTTAATTTTGTCATTAAGTCGTGTGTATTTCTGTTAAACGTTTCCGAGTTGAGAAATGTATTTTCTTTTCAAACCAAATAGTTGGAATAATACATAGTCTTTAGGGTAAACTTATGTAATTATGTAACAAATTTATCGGCCGCTAAACTGTCCATGTTATGTATCGAAAACTGTTAACCCTAAATCAGATGAATTTGTACCCTATTAGATTACAATAAAGGTGAAAAGCAATTGAAATCATTAACTTGAGCTTGGTTAAGGGTTAAATATTTTGCATTAATTTTATTTCACCCTTTTAGCTACACGATAAAAATTTTGCAGACATATAAAGTGACACATATCTAATGCAAACACATACTTTAAAATATGCTAATATATTATGATGGACTAGAGCTCTCTACGAGAATTGACTCTTATTTCACGAATAACAAGACTGGCTTAAGTTATTATAATTATCTATTACAAAATTATGTACTTACTTTTCTTTTAAATGTAATACCTATTTTATGCATTTTATAAGTAAATTGTGTTGTCAAAATGATTATTCCATGATGCACCTACCTACCTGTGGAATGGACACTTTAGGTGTTCATATTTGTAATCCACATAATATGTTATAGGGTGTTTAATACCTAATATTATCCGGTAGGTGGCGATACATTACTAAAAAATCATGTAAAGTGACTAAAGAGTTCTTCATGAACTATATTATGATACCTAAATATGCCACGTATACTTATTGTCACGTCTATATTGTTGTAACAATGACTTTACGCATTTTCCACCTACGGATAATGTTTTGATGACCTATGATTAAGAAAACTAGCTAACCTGCTAGTACACATGTTTAGGAATATAAATTACTTTAAAACATGGGCAGTTTAGTTGTAATGCTAGGAAGATCTAGCTGGCGCGGAAAATGGTAGTGGTATTATTGATACGTTTTATAGCAAGTACTTTTTAAAAAGTATGACTTACAAAGCCATTGTATTCTCTTTGCCACCCATTCGAATTGGTCCTTGGTAGTCTAGGTAGGAGTAGAAAGCGTGTGGGCGGAGTTATTTGCAATCCAGGTATACGATTTTTTCATTCCCGCCTCTAGGTACTACTTCTAAAAGTTTTGTTTTGTTAACTTAGCAAGAAAATCTATTCAACAGCCCGGAGTGAAAGTTCTAAAATTCGGGGCTTTAACATTTCTTATCCCGGTTGACACGTTTTATAGATGGCAACCCTATCTGAATGGTTTTCATTATTAGGTTGAGAGAACACGGCCTAAAATTATTATTTTAATTTAAAAAATCATAAGATGCGTTCTTATCTGTCGAATTAACAGTGCCACAAAAAAGATAAAGGGACTTTATGGTCCGGCTCTGCATCGAAAAGTACGTTCAACATTTAGTCCTGCGCCTCTGGTTATGTCTGAACTATCGTTGCATCGGATTATGAGAGTAGGGGAATGGTGAGTGTCTCTGTACTTGCGCATTAACTTACTGTACAATGTACATACATACCGCCACGCCTTCCTCCCAGAGGGATAGGCAGAGACCACGCCCACTTACTGTAATACCTCTTATTTGGGTCTCCTTTTAGATTGACCGCTGACGTTGAAATACCGTAACGATATCATTATTATTATCTACTTATCTGATTATTATCAACGTATACCGCTATCATTTCCACAAGCGTAATTAGTTGTTTATTATTGTACGTATGTTCCTAAAATTGTGAGTGTTAAATACTCGCGTTTTACGAATTTTCTATGTTTTGTACATAAACATGATTTCCTTATTTTATTATGTTAAAGTAGTTTTCAGGTGATGTCTGAAAGCAATGAAGTCGGGCGTCATTAATTGATGATGGTAAAAGTTCTATTATCTTATCACATTAAATTTTTATTAAACATATAAATTATGTACTTTATTATTTAAATAGCTGTTTGACTTAAAAACTTTAACAACAAATGGAATATGTTCTTTAAGAATGTGTAAACAGTATAAGGTTAGGTGTCTATCTTGGTGATGTCCCGACTTTATAGGGTGTGAGAAGCACATACAATCATGCTGATTTTCTTTTTACGTGTAAATATTAACGTGTAGGCATATCAAAATGTTCCACTGTTGAAATTCACAGGGTGATTTCATTACAAAGTGAGATTAATGATAATTTCTGTTTATTACGATACAGTTAGTTGACGGTAACATACAGTGTAATGGTGTCTCAAACAATATGCTTTGTTGCTAAAATAGTTTATTAGTAAATCCATACAATCTTTATTCAAAGAGGTGATTTCTATAAATATGAGTGTATTAAAATTGAGTTTTATGTTTATTCCCGCTGTATTATAATACAAGTAATCTCCACAAAGGAATTAAAGGGTAATTAATGTACCTGAATACATATTTGAGACACCTATATAATGTTACGATTACGAAAAGTATGTATCTATATGTGATCCCTAATGAGCAAATATTCACAAAATGCATAGCACAATAACGAGTCGAGCCGAATTCAACATTATTTTTTCTAAAGATATTCTTATCATCGTTTGTTACTATGTGTAATATGGACAAGGGTAGGACTTGAATATCCAAACCTACGTTAGACTTCCAATTATTATTTCTTGATGTGTGAATATTTGAAACATTTCCACTGGGTTTAAAATTGTTTTTGTTTTTATAATTTAAACACATACATAACATTTATAGATAGATATTCCACAAAATCATTTTGTAAGTATATAATGAAATTGGAAAATTCAAAACCCTTTGTAATGTTGCAGATAACTGGTTGATATAGTCGTTTAATTGAAAAATGCCATATAACCACATGACTAAATGACATAATAATAATAATATGTTATAAATACTAAATTAAATAGGTACATGATGTTTGTTTTCAAACATATGATACAGTTTGAAACAATCCTTGATCTAGATTATAAAGATTCTATCTACCGGCGGTTTTTCAAGTACCTAGATTGTTTATAAAACACAAGTAGTCATATGACAACTCAATGTTGTCAACCCTATTTAAACTCAAAAGCGTTTGGTTTTATAATAAAAGCCAGTCGTGCAATCAAGCTTCTATTTCAGCCAAACTGTTGAATGATAGATGGCAAAATATACAATGTATATTCAACCTACCTCATTATCTTCAACATTGTAATATCATCATTGATAGTTTGTAAATATTTCATACATAATGAACGGTGGGAATGTTTCAAATGTGTGCAGGAGTAAGATTGTTTGTAGAACTACAGTACTATAGTGGCGGCTATGAACGCCTAAACAAATTGTGTAACAATATTGTGGTCTCAACTGGTTGTTCAAAGTTCAAAATGCGATTTGTAATATAGCAATATTAAATCGATTTCAGAATTTAACTCTTTAATTTTAAATCCCTCCGACTTAGATCACTTATTTATAGATTTATAAGGGCACAAAAAACCGATCGTTCACTGGCAACTGTAACTATGTTTAGCCTACTAGCAGCTAAGCTTGCTTAATAAAGCTAGTGATTTTGGTATGATAAAACTTGTTCAACCATGTACATGTACCAAGCTAAAAATTAACTTTGCTTAATGTGAAAATATACCTAATAATATGATGTATATCATCTTCATAGGACCTTTCAATGATCTTAGAGAGTTGAATAAACTACAATACTAGATTATAAAAATAAAAGTCATAGAAATAGTTCATGAACTCTTTAATTTGAGACTATTGATAATGAATTTCGTCCAAAAATTTCAATAACCAGAAATATTTTACTTATATTTTGTTGAATGGAAACAATTACAAGGGAGCACCCAAAGTAAATTCTTATTACACTGTACTAAAAAGAAAAAGTGATTATTAGTCATTGCCGCTGGTTCATCATAGGCCAAGTTATTTGTAATTGTAGACAAGGAATATAACTCAACAACTCCTTTGAACTACAAGAAAAAAGTTTTCTAAAGATAGGGAATTACTTTTTTACTGATGTTAAGATAATGTTGATGTCAAATTCAAAGGTTACATTCATAAAAATAGGTTTTGTTAAAAACCACTAAATGAACAATTCAAAATCCATTTTTTTTATATAAGTAACATTTCCTTTCTTTTAACTTCAATTAAACCTAATTTCACAACATTTTCTGCATGAAACACTAACATCAACCTGTAGAAAATTTATTCTTAGGAGAAAGGAGAAATGTAACTTAGAAAATTATTCTCTCCCTTATAAGACTAAAGAAAAGTTGAACCAATAGCAATTTGATTTCTGATTTAATCTAATCAAACATTAAAGCCATCTTCAATCAGATAATTTTGTGAAAACCAAAACAATAAATTTTACACATGAAATATACTGAGTAACTACAAATACAATGAGGAGCAACCAAAAATTTTACATGACAAAGCGTTTAACATACAATAAAATTAAAAAACCTGTGCATTAACTACTGAGGTGTACTGGATAGGAAATTATAATTTTTGTAAACAATTAGCAAAGATGCAGTCCTTACAACATTACAAACAAATGTTCATCTTCAAAATTATGTCCTTATTTTCATAAAGTCCATTGCAAATAATAATTATTCACAAAGAGCCTTCCACATTATCTCTACGAGACATTTTCAAATATACATACCTTTAAAAAAATAAGTATTGTCAATTAATCTTCTCTTTTTAAGTTAATTTTAAATTATATTGCAATGAACTCATAGCTAAAAACTAAACTAGGCAATAAGAAACATATTCTTTTAGACAGTTTCAAGTCAGAGTTGACCTCAAGCTGAAGCCAATAGAAATATCACAAACAACTGCTCTAGGAATATCATTTATAAAACAGGCTCAACTGAAGAGAATTGATCACTAAAATTCATTCTGTATAAAGATTTTCATGACACAGTCAAAGGTTTAAAACTTATTTAAAAATACTCGGTCCAAACAATGAGTTACTATAAAACTATAAGGTCTACATTTTAGTGGATTTATACTTCAATTACAACTGTACATCGTTGGCAACTGGCAACATCAGTTGCTTGTCCAAAAGAATGAATTTTATGACACAGAGAAAGCCTTTTCTGAGAAAGATTTTACATAGGCTTCATGTAATTTGTTTACAAAGTCTACATCATGCTTTAAAAGGTAGTTAAAAGCTTGAAGAAGCTGGTTCCTAGTCAGTGGTTCTGGAGACGGTTGGATATCTCCCCCAGTACTGGCTGTAAACATAGTCGGAGGCATCAATGCTGGTTTCTGCTGGGCCGGCAGAGGGTTAATCAATGGATAAATGACCTGATCTTCCATCTTGCTACCATTGTAGGAGCCCACGGAGTGGCCAACATCTTGAGATTGGTTCAAATACATGGCCAGCGGTGATGTCGGTTTAGGTGATGATATGCGTGCCAAATTGATATCTAAATCCAATGGATTAGGCCCATTGGACTCGATAGCATCCAAAGTCTGTCCCTTTATCATACCTGGTATCCTCTGCTGATTCTGTTTATCAATTGGAGTAGATTTTAATTGATAATTACTATGACGCATTGCTGAATCTATGGTTATGTTACCATTTGAGCTTTGGCCCTCCTGAGGGGTTACAGAGCGTTGCTGCTTTTCTATATGTTCCACAGAGTGTGCAGGGTTGCTCATGAGCCTTTGTAGCAGCATCGGACCCTCGCGTGCGTCCGTAGGCCGCGGACCGAAGATTCCAGGCGACGGCAGAGAAGACACGGCGGGCATCTGGGCCGCCGCGCCGCTGCCAGCCTTCGCGAAGAAGTCCATCACGCTCTGCGAAGTCATGTCTGGCGCTCGCAAGGGAGTAGAGTCGCTCTTGTTCGCCACCATTCCCTTATTAGAGTTGAAGTCGTCTTGCGCCTTACTCAACATGCTGAATATGTCCACTTGTGCGGACGGCGTCGATGGTGTGTATACGGGGTTTTGCGCCATATTCTCACCGGGCACTTGCTTCATAGATTCTTTCACTAGCGAATTCAATTTCGTCGCGACCCGAACGCACTCGTCAATATCATAAAACCATATGCCGTAGATGCGACACTTGGCGTTTCGATACAATAAAAACGGCTCCTTCAATTGCAATTCTATTCCTTTTGACACTGGTTCAATTAGATTATTCGTACTCAACCTGTTCATAATCACCAAACTGTGATACGGTTCTCCATTTCTACTGTACACAAACAAAGCACCCTCGATGTTCGTTTTCTCCCATTCGTTCTCCTCGAATGTATAGAGCGCAACGTGGGTAGCACTGTCGATTATTTCTCTAGCATATGGATCTGCCCTCTTTAGGGCCGCGAAATTCATACGTAAACCGGTGTCAGCCATTTTATACCAACAAAATACGAGTTTTTGTACAACGAGCTAGCATCACAGCAAAATGACAAGAACGAATAATCTCGCCATATTTGCGGTGTACGTTTCGTTCTGTATTTTCTAAAAAATATTTTTATTTCAGAACTTTAAAATGTTTTAACATTTTGTATAGCCATTTACCCTATATAATGTGCTTTAAATATGTAGGTAAGCAAATTTTACTCAAGCTAAACACAGTATCTTTAGTAAAAATAGAAAAATCATTTATATCTTCAATAGTTCCAGAATTTTTAGATTCCTTGAAACGAAACGTTACATAGAAAAAGATTAGAGATGTGCAGTGCATGCCTGTCCGACAGTCGTCTGATAATCTGCTTAATAGATTTTCAGATTCAGCCTAATACCCTAGCTAGAGCCTGTATGGGTACGTACGGTACGTTTCAACAGAATCTTTTTGCCGCGTACACTCAGGCTGTGGAATGAGCTCCCGAGGCTCTGCCTCGAGACTACAGTATGGGGTCGTTCAAAAAGGTTGTGAAGAGGTCTTTAAAGGGTCAGTAACGCACGTGTGATACCCCTGGTGTTGCAGGTGTCCACAGGCTACAGTAACCGGTTAAGCGGTTACTGTAGCCTGTGGATCAGGCGGGCCGTAAGCTTGTTTGCCACCCTAGTGGTATAAAAAAATCTGATATAGGTTTACTTACTGTCAATAGGCAACGATGAGACAAGTGGAATCAAGCAAAGTGACAATATTTTAATAGAATAATAAGCTCCTTTCTTGGGCTGGTCACGTCTACCGCAGAACTGATGATCGGTAGAGTAGAAAAGTTTAGCAGATACCGCGCACAGGCAAATGTAGTGTGTGTCGCCCTTCGACTTGATGGATCTCCGACCTGCGCAGGGCGAGAGAGGGAGAGTGGAGCAGATTGGCTGTTTTTGGAGAAGCCTACGTCCAGCTGGGGACTGATGATGATGTGTTTCCGTAAAAGAAAGACTTAAGCATTCAATAAAGTCTTTGAAGTTTGATTACAATCTGGTATTTATTAAAAAAATATGACTGTCACAAATAGTTTATAAAATAAAAGGTTGAGAAGCATCTTTTTATCAGCCAGACCGTGTGCGCTCAGCCAGTGTGTGTATAAGCCGCAAGTCAAATAAACAGGCAGGTTTTGTAGGGTCTACCGTAAATGTAAAGTCTAATAGTTGTATCAAAACTAATGCTTTTTATAATTGTGGTATTACTTCAAGAATCAAATACAAACTTATCTTTACCTTTCCTATATCGTGCGTAGGTACCTAATATCTGCCTACGTACTTAGAATAAAATAACACTCTAAGCCTACGTATAATAACTGTAAGATCTGCCTAGCAACGTTTACAGTAAAGGAAAGCCGTCCACCAGGCACGTGAAACCAAAGTGTATTCTAAGTTCTTGTTATGATGAAACTTTATCTCGGAACATTGAAAAGTTTGAACTTTGCTATCTGACTGGATTGTGACATTGTTGATAAAAATAAACCGAACAGTGATTTCGCATTCCAGCAAATTAATGACGTTCCTTTCATACAAATGATAATCACATAGAAATTAAAAAAAAGAACTGATTGTTTGTTACCAGTTACCAACTTAGCTCATGGTTTTGCCCGTTGATTTCAGTTTGATGCAGAATTTAAGTTATCATTTATAAGAAAGAAGCTCTGCTGCAGCCTTCAAGTAATGTATCTGAGATCCTCCAAAGGAGGGCCTCGTCATTGGCTTGGACACAGGGGCAGGGATCAGTAAACCCCAAGCATTCGGAGACGCCTCATACTTAGATGTGGCAGCCAATGGTGCTCACCTACATAGACAAATGCACTCGACTATTCACATCAACCACCTGTTCTCCAACTAAGGTATTAAGGGTACCAGTCTGGTACCTACTGCCAGATAATGACTGCGGCCATTTCCCAGAACAGCCAGACCCGAGATATAATTTAGTAAAGTTCATACCTTAATAAAGGGATGTAAGGAAGCGACCTTTTCGCTCCAACCCACTGTTACCTGCCCGTGGTGCATCCTGATGAATAACGAAAGAGGTTCTGGCAACCGACTGGTGGCGTGATAACCATCACGATTAATGGCACAGTTAAATACCACAGGCCGATAACTGGCAGCAGCTTCACCGGAGCGAGGAGCTCCACCCTGGGATCGCCAACTCGGTCAGAGTGTAGGGTTCCCAGGCAATTATGGCTATAACTTCCAGGTGTTTGCCCAAAGTGGCGAACACCTGGAGAGGCCTATGTGTGTGTGGCTTAAGTGGACTGCGATATGCTGATGATAATGATAATAATGATGCCATAAATTAATCCTACTGGAAATCGAACCCGGAACCTTCACTTTAGGGTTTACGCTGTAACCATCGCACTTCCGAGGCCAGCTGTAGGTATGCTGTATGGATAATCTCTGTAACGAATGCATTATCGTTATTAGTGCTCAAAATCATAATGATCATTTATGATCATACATAATTAAGATAATAATGACACGGCAGGTCTTGATTATTACATCGAATGGTAGGTATGATAACTCGGGACTGCACAAAAGAATTGATGATTTAAAGCATTCCAACGTTACGCAAGTTTATGATCATCCTGTTTTGTAAAATATTCCGTTTTGAATAAGTAATAATTATTGTTTCCGAGGAGAAAAACAAAACAAGTATTGGCTAAGATAACGCACGCTATCGATAGTTGCGTGGCTGCTCCCATCTCTATCATAACCTCAAGGCGCTGCTCGACAAACACTAACGAAATGTCATTTCTGAGTTTACGCGTGTTGACGTCGGTAGTAATCGTGAATTAAAATTAAAGAATCAATTGCTGATTTTAATTAAGACATTACGATTAACTGACGTTATCAAATAATACTTTAGTTAAATATACTTTTGTTTTATAGTACATAGTTCTTACTGACTAAATCGGCGTGAGAAAAACACTTTAAAAGTTTGTGCCGTAAACTTGTAAACAAAGTATTTTTCGACTAATTCGAGAATGTCGGAGGCAAACGTTCTGGTGATCGGTAGCGGAGGCCGCGAGCACGCTCTGTGCTGGAAGTTGGCGGACTCGCCTTTCGTTAAAAGGATATTCTGCGCGCCAGGAAGCGTGGGGATCGCCACTACGAATAAAGTTGAAAATGTTGATTTGAATATCAATGATCATGCTGTAAGTAATACGTATAATGAAAACATATTGCGCGTTTAGTACATATAAAACTTTAAATAAAGTTTTGTAGTTCATTAGTTTATTTAAAAAATATAAAAATTTATATTGGTGTAGGTACATAGTAATTTTCCAATTGGATTTCTTCCTTTGGGGAAACTGATAAACAAATACCTAATACAGTCTTCTAAAATTTCAAATTGATGCTGTATTGTCACATAGATATTTGTTTTAAACACATAAATGGAATTGTGAATAAAAATTCCTATTTTTTATTTAAATTAAATTTTTAAAATATTCCACTAGCGACCCGCTCTCGCTACGCTTTGGGTATTTCATTATACATAAACCTTCCTCAAGAATCACACTCTATCTATTGAAAAAAAACCACATCAAAATTTGTTGCTTAGTTTTAAAGATTTAAGTGCACATAGGGATACAGATATAGAAATACTTTGTGTGAGTGATACCTATCTATTTCTTGTGTTATCCCATTATTAAATGAAGAATTTTAACATTTCAACTCTTCATATTGTATAACGATAAGAATTTCAGACATATATAATTTTTCATATATAATTTTTGGGCCGAATTTGGAGCTACTGCCCTTTAAAAAAGTTAATCATTGGATAAAATAAAATTGTTTACCCGAGATATTTATTAAATATCTACTAACATTAATAGAGATTTAAATAGATGCAAGTGGCCTAGATAACCTAAGGTTATCTTATCAGCTAAGTTCAATAATCTTTTGGGGGCCAAGCACATTTGTCAATTGACGCAATGTACAATACATAATATAATAGGCAATTAGTTATATAAATTATAGAGTTAATAGGTAATTTATTGGTCAGTTATATAACTTGTAATGAAAGTGACTTTTGTAAGACATAAGACTTGTAAGGCTCTCTGTTATGCCACTATTGATCTGTACAATTCCTATTTCGAATACTTTGTATTACTAAGCCTTCTTCTTTTTTTAAGTAAGTTAAAAAACAAGTTTAACTTACCTTAATTGTGACAACACATTATAAGAGTTTAAAATGTTACAACTATTAAATTTTAACCCATTCCCTAACCACCATCCAGACATAGTAGAATTTTAATTATTATAATGTGATACATGGGACTGGGAACCTGTTAAAGTATCTACATATGTAAGCAATAATATGTATAAAAGTTATTTGCAATATTTAAAATTACTTAGTAATTTGTTTTTGTATTTTATGTTGAAGAGTGTTCCAAAAATGTAATGTTGAATTGTTTTTCGTAGTAAAGAAATAGGATTTGAATAAAATTTATTTAAAAACGTAGGGAATGCTTTAAAACAAAAAAATACATTGTATAAAAAAGTATTTTTAGATCATTTTACTCACTTTTTTTTGTCAAGCTATAAATCATGTTTTTTCACCCAACGCAAAATAGGCGCACTAGATATTGAGTTGTTGTAAAAACCAGCATATCGCACATATTGAGTTGGGCTATCAAGCCTTTTCAACCAACATTTTCGGTTAGCCCTGCTGACTGAGGCTCATAGACCAGTGTGTCACACATAAAAGATGTAGGTGAACATTTGCAAATTTGCTTCTCTTTTCAGGCCCTGGCAAAATGGTGCAAAGAAGAGTCCATAGACATTGTAGTGGTCGGTCCCGAGGATCCATTGGCCAATGGTATTGTGGATGGTCTGACCTCATATGGAGTAGCTTGCTTTGGCCCCACAAAGGCGGGGGCCCAAATCGAAGCCAACAAAGACTGGTCTAAGAGTTTCATGACCAAGTACCAGATTCCAACGGCGCGCTACAAGTCATTTACTGATGCTGCTGCAGCTAAGGAGTATATTAACACGTAAGTTGGTAATAAAAGTAACTTGTGAAACTTTTTCGATAGTACCTTAGGGACTTTAATAAGCCCGGCCGTATTTGGGGATGTAAGGGAGCGACCTATCACCTTTTCGCTCCAAGCCATCCTCACCTGCCCATGGTGCATCCTGCCGAACAACAAACGAGGCTCTGGCAAACCGACTGGTGGCGGTAAAACGATCACGATAGAAGGCGTAGCTAAATACCACAGGCCGATGACGAGCAGCAGCGTCACCGGAGCAAGAAGCTACGCCCTGCGATCGCCAACCCGCCTGCCCAGTGTGGCGATTATGGGTATATCCTCCAGAAGTTTCCCTAGGTGGCGAACAACTGGAGAGGCCTATGTCCAGCAGTGGACTGCAATAGGCTGATGATGATGATTTTTTTTTTTTTTTATAATAGCACGTCAAAATGACTGCGTCCTGCCTGATGTTAAGCAAACGACGAAGTCCAAAAAGTGTAAGCGATCCTCATCACACATGGTTAGTGCAATGTGGATCGATCACACTATTTGGAGTGCTTCAAGCAGTTCAGACCGACTGGTTGAAGCTGCGACCGCGCGGTGAACTATGGTCGTTCATACGCTGTCGGACACACGACCGCTCGAGCAGTCGCGACCGCTTCTTTACCGTGTCGCTTCTAGTTTACCGTGCGGTGGCGGTTCTTCTGCCGTACCTATTTCAAACGCAAATGTCTAGTTTAGAAGCATGCGGGCCTCGGAAATACAAATATCCGAAACACAATCATACAGCGGACGATCGAGGCGTTTAAGGAGCGTTTATGCCGACAAACCGCTATACGCGACGCGCAAAGCCCCGCGTCTTCTAAAACGAGCCCCTCCGGTAAAAATTCTTCAGACGATTTTCAACTTAGTCTTCAATGCATAGAGTGCATTATATTTTGAAAGATTTGGGTAATTCATTATGTGGCCGAGAATACAATCGTCATCATCAGCCTATTGCAGTCCACTGATGAACATAGGCCTCTCCAGTTATTCGCCTGGACATACCCATAATAGCCACGTTGGGCAGGCGGGTTGGCGATCGCAGGGTGTAGATTCTCGCTCCGGTGACGCTGCTGCCCATGATTGTTCTATAGTATTTAGCCACACCTTTTATTGTGATCGTTATACCGCCACTAGTCGGTTGCCAGTTCAGTAATCATACCATTGACCAATATTCTACCTTCACAGCGCTCCTTTTCCTGCTTTAGTGGTGAAGGCGTCAGGCCTGGCCGCAGGCAAGGGTGTGGTGGTGGCTGCCTCCAAGGAGGAAGCCTGCGAGGCGGTTGACGAGATGCTGACTGACGCCAAGTTCGGAGCGGCCGGTCAGACCGTCGTTATTGAGGAGATCTTGGATGGGGATGAAGTTTCTGTAAGTACCTACAGTCATCATCATCGCAGTCCACTGCTGGACATTCAACATCATTAACATCAGCCTATTGCAGTCCACTGCTGGACATAGACCTCTCCAGTTGTTCGCCACCTAGGGCAAACTTCTGGAGGATATACCCATAATCGCCACACTGGGCAGGCGGTTTGGCGATCGCAGGGCGTAACTTCTTGCTCCGGTGATGCTGCTGCCCGTCATCGGCCTGTGGTATTTAGCTATGCCTTCTATCGTCATGGTTTTTCCGCCACCAGTCGGTTTGCCCGAGCCTCGTTTGTTGTTAGGCAGGATGCACCACGGGCAAGTGAGGATGGCTTGGAGCGAAAAGGTGATAGGTCGCTCCCTTACATCCCTGATAGGTCGCTCCCTTACATCCCTTACGCTCTCCTACTCTCCAATTATTCACCACTTTGTTTGATCTTGGGCTTCTCGGCAAGTGATCCAGCACTTGCCAGCCATCCTGTGCCAATCGTCACTCCAACTGGTCTAAGGGCGTCCTACATCTAATCTCCACTCTAAAAATCTCTTATCTTAACTAATATTATAAAGCTGAAGAGTTTGTTTGTTTGAACGCGCTAATCTCAGGAACTACTGGTCCGAATTGAAAAATTCTTTTTGTGTTGAATAGACCATTTATCGAGAAAGGCTTTAGGCTATATAACATTACGTTTCAACTATTAGGAGCGAAGAAATAAGGGAAAATGTAAAAAAAAATGGGCAAAAAATAACTATTCCACGCGGACGAAGTCGCGAGCACAGCTAGTCCATTATAAATAGGCTTCGTAATGTTCGTTTGCTATTGGTTGATGCGTGCGCGCCATGTTTGGTACCTGTCATTTTGACAGATGCTGCGAGCGCGATAGCATGAAAGTCTGTTTTGTTGAATTTTAATCTTAATGTAACGCAATAAAGTCTATATTATTTTAACGGTGTCGACATTGGTATTTAATCGGCTTTTGCTCTTCTTCTGCATTGACGAAGTTTGCCGATGTTTTTAAAAACGGTTCGCATAACTTGTGTCAAAGTTTACCCATTTCGTGGTGCCTCTTCCACTAGTGAAGTTTGGCAGTCAGCTTCTTATATTTAACTCTGTCTTTTGCAAAATGGCAAAATGATGTTAAAAGTTCATTCGCTGAATACCCGAAGCGAAGCGAGGGTGGGCTGCTAGTCCTTACTGCTTACTAATATTATAAATGGGAAAGCGTGTCTGTCTGTTTGTCTTTCTTTCACGGCAAAACGGAGCGATGAATTGACGTGATTTTTTAAGTGGAGATAGTTGAAGGGACGGAGAGTAACATAGGCTACTTTTCCCCCCTTCCTAACCCCACTTCCTTAAAATGGGGGGCAACGCGGGCGAAGCCACGGGCACAGCTAGTATAGTATATATCTAATCTACATCCTATGCATTAAACACGCAGACAGATAGATGTACACTATGGAACACTGCAATGTACATAATATACGTTTCCTAACCTTTTGTACTAATCCTCGCAAACTCAGTCCGTGGCTGAAGCACAAATCGTGCAGAGCCAAATAGCCCAAAAAAAAAAAAAAAACACTGCAATGACAGTTCTTATTTCATGTACAAAATCTTGGACGAACAGAAATGGCAACAGCAGTGTCGATAACCGGGTCACGACCACAACACCACTAGTTACGTCCATTGGGGTTCCAGATAAGATAATCCTATTGAGGGGAATGTAAATAACAAGTATTTTTTTATAACAATAATTAGTCTGTAATTTTAATTGATCCGTGAATGCGGGCGTGGAAAATTTTGATTGATAAATAAATAAATAATAAATAAATAACCCAAGACATGCCACGCTGGACCACACAGCGCCACCTAGCCCCAAACTAAGCCAAAGCTTGTACTATGGGTACTAGACAACTGATAAACTTACTTAGATACATTTTTTTTTGTAAATAAATACATATTATACATAGAATTGATGCGATGTGAATGATGCTTTTGACTGCTGTCTTAAAAATATGGGTGTAAGTTTACCGTTCATAGCTTACTGTGGTTGTCTGTTAATGTGTTAGAAAAAAATTGTATAAACTCAAGAATGTGTTTCTAGGCGGTATGTTGCATTATCGCTATGCCATGTCATTCGCCGTCGTGTTATCGAGTCCTAAGTCGCGAACCATACGACTGTACCGGGCTTGATTCCCGATCGAGTCAATTTAAAAATGACCTTTACACTTTTATAAATGAACTTGTGCATTAGGAAATGAACTTGTACTCAATGAAGTTTTTTTTTCTTTTTTTATACCACTAGGGTGGCAAATGTACTTTAGAATATGAACCTGTTCTTTAGAATATGAACTTGTACTTTCGGAAATGAACTTTTGCTTTAGGTAAGGAACGTGTTCTTTAAGGAATTATTATAGGAATTATAAATTATTTATTTATTTATTTAAGGAATTAAACTTACAATGTCGTAAAATCACTATTCTGAGAGTCCTTACTAAGACATGAGATGCCACTTGCTCCTTGATTAATTTTATCGTACACAGTTATTTTAAAACTTCCTGTTCCAGATACAGTGGCTTCGATTATAACAGTTGTAGTAAGTTCAAGGGTGCAATAAAAATAACACATTTATGTTTACAGATCGGAATTCGTTAAAGCATTGAAAAGCTTAGTCATAACTTAAATTCATAACATCACACGGAATTGCCTTGTACCGGAATTGTTGATAGAGAATCATGAAAAGTTGACTGTGTCTTGTAGAATGTATCTATCAGTCGAATTATATAACCAGAATAATCTGCAGGTCAGGATGGTGGCAACTTATGAGTGATTGATTTGGTTATTTGTCCAAGTCAAAGTCAAAATCCCCCAAACAATTTTCAACTAAGTATCTTGTACGTAGAGTCTATTTTCCACCTCTATCTAGTGACATGGCTATGGCTATGTCCCTGATATTACTGTCCATCGGCGGCGGTTACTGTTTAACATCAGACAGGCCGCTCGCTTATCTGCTACCAAAAGCATTAAAAAGAAAACTTTGATGACTAGTTTGATGACTATATTTGAAAAATTTTGATGACTAGTCTGGGGCACATCACATTGACTCTGTGCATTGACTATAGTTTAAATGTTCGTTTTCCGAGGACTTTATATGGAAAATCGGAATCGGGCGTCGTCTCCTTAACTCTTTGAACACCAGTGTCGCTTATTCAACGATAACAATAGATGTTCTATCGTCTCATTCCTCGGCGGTCAAACGCCTTAGAGGTTACGCCTTATAGGCAAGTATAACATGGTTTTCCATTCCACAGGTGCTCGCTTTCACCGATGGCGAGACGGTATCCATTATGCCCCCCGCACAAGACCACAAGCGCATCGGCGACGGGGACATAGGGCCGAACACGGGCGGCATGGGCGCGTACTGCCCCTGCCCGCTGATCACGCCCGACCAGCTGGCCGACGTCAAGGACCAGGTGCTGCAGAGAGCTGTTGACGGACTGAAGGCCGAAGGGATCAAATACGTTGGTGAGTAGAAGTACATCTAAACGGGGGCGGATTGTGAATTTGTGGCCCTAAACTGAAACTACTTAGGGGCTTTTCTCAGTACTCAACTAATAGCCGCGTTAAAAAAACTGTTACTGCTTTATTAGGCTATTATGGTCAAAAATTGTAATTACTCCGTCTTTTAGCTCATTCAAAAATAAAAGACACGTATTTTTTTATTTGTAAATTATATTAAAAATGAAAAAGTTGTAGCCCGTTGAAATTACGCGTGACGTCACTCGGTGAGGCATTTTTACGGGAGCGAGTGACGTCAAAGACTCCCACTCCTAACTTTTGATGCCTTATATCTTTGCTATTGTTTATTTGAATGAAAAAAGGGAAAATACGTGTCTTTTATTTTTGAATAAGCTAAAAGACGGACTAATAAATTTTTTTGACCATAATAGCCTATTGTAGAAAAGGCTTCAGCGGGGTCTGGGGGCCTCTAGTAACCTCGGGGCCCTAACATTGCTTTAATCCCAAAGTAAGTAGCTTAAGCACTTGTGCTTAAATACAAATATAAACGCCCGAACTCGGATCAAACATAGGTTATATCACATGAATGGTTGTCCCGGCTGGGAATCGAACCCACGGCTGTTGATTCAGAAGGCAGGGGTCATTACCAATTGAGCCACCGAGCCAGTCTACTACTTCCTATTATATACTTTGTCTTTGATGTCTTACGAAATGATATCAGCAAAAAGTAGCGTTGTAAGAAGCTACAAAAGCAAAATTAACGTTTTAATATAAAGTCCGTTGTTCCGTTTCATTTTGTGTACCTAATAGATAGATAGATAGATATAGATAGATAGAGACTCTTCATTGCACAAACACATACATTACACTACAGGAAAACAAAATTATCACAAACAAAACATAGTACAACTTAGGCGGTCTTATCGCTTGTAGCGATCTCTTCCAGACAACCTAATGTATCTGTTACTCGAATCTCTGTCTGGAATGTTCTATAGAAAGATAAATAAATTGCTACTAAGTAGGTAGGTATATGAGTACAGTCGCACGCGCCAGGACGCGTGCTCTGTATGACCCGACCTATCAATACCAATAAATCTATCAGATTTTCTACAGTAGAACTTTAAACCTATTAAATTTATTACACCGACGGACAACGGTAGTGCCTACACAGTAGTATCAAGTCACCCAAAGCCGTGAAAAGAGCTTGATGTATAATGAACCCTGTGCTTTGGACATTTTGTTCAGAATCGATTGGGGATATTTGATAGAAAGTACGCAGATATGTTTGTGGTCGTCTGTACATCAATCACAAGTACAATATTATTTATCTAAGCGATGAGTTATTGTCGTGGCAACGGGCGTCTTTGATTACCTATGACTTAATATCTGGTGGTAACGAACCCTGCGTTGACGGTCAGAGTCGGTGACATACTGATTTTTTAATGTAGATAAGTAAGACTATAAAAAATCATTTGTCGTTAGGTCTGTATACATAATAAATATCATAAAACAAAGTCGATTTCGTCTGTTTGTCTGTATGTCCTATGTGTCCTATAGCTATGTTGGATTGATAAAAGGGTGGATTATATTATATACATATAATACCTACCTACATGCGTATCTAAATATATATGTCACCGGAAAAAAGCAAGAATCGTAAGTTGATCAATTTCCTAGGTAGTTGATTAACTTCCGGAAAATAATAAACGGCAGTTGAAATGTATTATTTAACGTATGTATTTTAGTAAATTGATCATTTTACGGGGTCTTGTCGTAAAATCATCCGACGAAGGCGAGGTGAACTTTGATTGGTTCAATGGCTCACGTGGCGTTATCCCGGCAACCAATCAGGGAACAGTGTATTAAGTTACGGGTTATAGTGAACCGTTAAATAGTACATTGAGCAACGATTGGCCCATTTGAGGACTATTTTACTTGTGTCAAAATCGTAAATTATTAAATGACTGTCAGGCTACCGTAAATTGATCAACTAACTGAAATCCATTGCGTTAAATAATACATTTCTACTACCGTTTGTTATATTCCGAAAGTTAATCAACTACCTAGGAAATTGATCAACTTACGATTCTTGCTATTTTCCGGTGACATATACATATAATTCAAAGGTGACTGACTGACATAGTGATCTATCAAAGCACAGCTCAAACCACTGGACGGATCGGGCTGAAATTTGGCATGCACGTAGATGTTATGACGTAGGCATCCGCTACGATAGGATTTTGATCAATTCTACTCCCAAGGGAATGAAAATCTATTTCACGCGGACGAAGTCGCGGGCACTGCTAGTATAATATGAAAGAGAAACACTGATAATTTTAGAGGCTTTTCTTTTATTTAAACTTTTTTTTGTAAATATCCGAAGCGAAGGCGAAGGGTGGCTAGGTACGCATTTTCCGGAACGTTCTTTCATTGACTGACATGGTGGCTTATTGGTAGTACCCTTGCCTTCTGAACTAAGAGTCGAGGGTTAGATTCCCACTCGGGACAAACATTCGTGTGATGAACATTTGTGTTAGTTCCGTGTCTGGGTGTTTATATTTGTACTTAAGTATCTATTTGTGGTACCTTCGTTGTTCTGATACCCATAACAGTAGTGCTTAAGCTACTTACTTTGGGATCGGAGCAATGTATGTGATGTTGTCTGATATTTATTTTAAAAAAAATTCGTGTGATGAACATTTGTGGTTGTTCCGTTTCTGGGTGTTTATATTTGTACTTAAGTATCTATTTGTGGTACCTTCGTTGTTCTGATACCCATAACACGAGTGCTTAAGCTACTTACTTTGGGATCGAAGCAATGTATGTGATGTTGTGTGATATTTATTTTAGATAAAATGGCAACAATGCGCTATAATGGCTCATTAATGTAGATTTATAAACATTTGTGTTACAGACCGTTGTCTAGAAACAAGCATAGCAATTAAAGTGATCTAATTAAGACCGTCGCAAACCAGTTCAAGTGCGTTTTATCGTCTTTATGCAATGACACAGCTTGTAACATCGTCATCATGAAAGCGATTCCGATTTCCACGCCCATTCCGACACTCGTACGATTATGGTCTCATAGTCGTTGACGATAAAGACTGATATTGTATGCATAAACAGATGTAAAAAGCGCATTAAAATGCATAATCTTTTCAAAACATTTGCAAGTGTATCTAAGTCAAGTGACACGGATACAACTGCGAATTTAATAACGAACACGTGGATAGTTTCTAAGATACATAACATATACATTATACCTACAATCTAGCCTTATGTTCCTAGTACTATGTATTGTGCAAGTTTAATAAAGTTTATATCGAATGTACTTTTAATACATGTATCTCGTCATCATCTTATGTCCTTAGGTATACCACTTCATGCTCTCTGTCAGAGCCATCTTATCGTCAACATTACATATAAATAGATAGGATATATCTTTAACATTTCCAACATTTGCCTGTTGGTACCGGGGATCGAACTCGCGACAACTGGGTCAGAAGTAGCGTTCATTACGACTGAACCAATTTGGTCATCGCTTCACTTGGGAAAAACCGTATGTTGCCGAATTATTCAAATTCAAATTGATGATTGAATATTTTACAAGGACGCATCCTGGTCCCTATACTATTTAATAAATAAAATAAACAAATATCCCAAGACATGCCACGCTGGGCCACACATCGCCATCTAGCCCCAAACTAAGCCGAAGCTTGTATTATAGATACTAGACAACTGATGAACTTACTTTTTTTTTTGTAAATAAATACATAATTATACATAGCAAACACCCAGACCAATCCAAACAAATATGTTCATGCACACAAATGTTTGTAATGTGCGGGAATCGAACCCACGACCCTTGGCTGAACAGGCAGAGGTCACTCCCAAATGAGCCATCGAGCCAGTCTATTCAAATTCAAATTGATGATTGAACATTTTACAAGGACGCATCCTGGACCCTATACTGTAGTTTTTATATTCCATTGCGCGTTATTTTAATAACGATCGTAGGCAAACAGTGTTGTGTCAATTCATACGTTTGTTACGTCACTTACGGGACGAGAGACGTAACGTTACGGGTTACGTCTTCTGTGCCCTGTGACCCGTCATTGTTTGCCAGTTATTTACTAGCGGGCTCACAATTAAGCTCGATAAACACTGATAACCGAGACGCAAACATGTATCTGCGCTTAATTGGATGGACAACACAAATTGCTACCGTATTACAGAGAGCGTAGAGGTTATATTAGATTCATGTATGGAGCGTATTCTTAATATAAACAATATTTTTCGAAAATTACGACGACGCGTCTTCAGCTGATGACATTCCGATGAGAATGATGATTTATTGGTCTGTAACTGTTACATTTCAAGCGTTCTCTTCGATAACCCAGATAATATCGCAATTGGGTTAATGAGTGATTTCTTTATAAAGTAAGTAGGTAACTAATTATAAATAGGTATGATCATTGCTGCTAACCTTGTGAAGCCCGTAGCAAGAGAGGTAGGGCATAGCGAACATTTGCTTGAATTGAGTCGCCGGTCCAGGGATGGACCTCCACCCGGAGGTCATTTGGCTGCGGTATTCCATCTGCAGCCAAATGACCTCCGGGTCGTGTTTCTGCCGGTGAGTAGGGTCTCCGGAGCTCATGGGGTTAGCGCTGCATCGGCAGCCGTGGGTAACTGACAATTCATTGATTTGGTTACTTATCTGTTGCTGTCTCGACTTGAGCTTATCTTTCACTTTCTATAAGGCCAAAGGCTGCTATGATAGCCATGGTACGGCATGGTAGGCTATCCTATGCCACTAAATAATTATGGTATAGGATTAGCTTGACATGTTGTGCATATTGATAAATAACGACATAAAAAACCCTTAAAAAAGCGAGCCTACTTTCTCGGTCGGCAACGCACCTGTGACTCGCATGGTGTTGCGGTAGACACCGCACTCCCACCCATAGACTATGGGTTGGAGTGATCACTTACCATCAGGGGACATTCAAGCCCGTTTGCCACCTTTATCATAAAAAAAAATACGATAGAAATTGACTCATGGATTAAAACTACCTCTCGGCAGAGTAAGACGTTGGACATTTTCACCTACTAGACAGCACATTGAAATCTTCATATCAACCTTCCTTTACAGGTGTTCTGTATGCCGGCCTGATGGTAACAAAGTCGGGCCCAGTGACCTTGGAGTTCAACTGCCGCTTTGGGGACCCCGAGACACAAGTGCTCATGACACTTCTGGAAACAGATCTTTACTCTATTATGAAGGTAATTTCATTAGGTATCGAGTATTTACTTCATTTTCATCAGCGCGACGCCTGCTTGCCACGGGTACGCTACGCCTGCAAGGCTAGCCGTGTTTGGTGGTCCCGTATTGGGTGACACATTTTGTCTGCCATCTGAAAGTTTGAAAAGGACTTGAAGGATCAAATCAACAATTCAAAATCACATACCTATAACATAATGTGGCCTTACATTGTGGTTTAAATATTTGTTCGTTTTATTTTATACTAGCTTTTGCCCGAGGCTTCGCTCGCGTTCAATTCGGGGTGAATGCTCCGTACAAACTTCCACCCCCCCATTTTAGGGAAGTGGGGGGTTAGAAAGGGGCAAAAAGTAGCCTATGTTACTCTCCATCCCTTCAACTATCTCCACTTAAAAAATCACGACAATCGTCGCTCAGTTTTACCGTGAAAGAAAGACAAACTTACAGACACTTTCCCATTTATTATATTAGTATGGATAGCGTCCTAACATTTTTTTCATTTCAGGCATGTGTCACCGGTACATTAAACAAGTTGCAAGTAACATGGAATACAAAGTTGTCTTCTGTAGGCGTGGTCCTGGCCTCCAAAGGTTACCCAGAAACATCCACTAAGGGCTGCGTGATCAGTGGTGAGTGTGGCGTAAACTATTACGTCGTCCAAAAAAACAAAGATTTCTATGTTTAAAATTTGTCATTCAACTTTGTTGCTGTAATCTGTTCGGTGTATTTTATTTGTCAAAGTCCATACAATTTATTGGTTTGGGATTTAGTTTTCTTTCTAGTTAAGAAGATGATGAATGATAAATTTCAATGAAAATTTGTTGATACTCAAGAGCTAGCTCTATATAGGGTGAAGCCCAGAGCGTCCGACGTCACAGACCTGGCTTGTGCTCGAAAGCTAGTCATATAGACTTAAACCTAGTACTTATAAATAGTCAAGTACTGTAAATAGTCAAATCTGCTCTCTGCATGACCCAAGGGTTGACTGGTAGAGAATGCTCCTACTATTATATGTCCTATTTTTTGCAATAAAGTTTAAATAAATAAATAAGTACAAAAGTAAATGAAATGATTCTACAGTCCAGTTCGGAAAGCAGATTCTATCAAAGAGAACCGGCAAGAAGCTCGATAGTTACTCTTGGATTGATTGAGAGTTTTCTAAACTATTAAATGCACCAGATTACCACCATTTACATACCATTACCACTATGTTAGTGGTAATGGCATTACTTTTATGTGATTAGTTCTTTTTGATATGGCACCGATGTTTACGTAGCAACTGACCATGATAGCTGAACCGTGGGCTACATGACACCATCTATCGGGCATTTCCATTCGGCACACCATCATGGTATATATCTGAACAAAAAATAACTCTCATACGTATTGTTTCCCAGGTCTATCACAAGTGCAGGCCACACCAGGCTTAGTGGTGTTCCACAGTGGCGTGGCCCGCGGCGCCAACGGGTCGCTGGTGACGTGGGGCGGCCGAGTTCTCTTAGTGTGCGCCCGCGCCGCCTCCCTGCGGGCTGCCGCGGCCTCTGCTACCGCTGCCGCCTCCGTCATAGACTTCCCTGGCGCTCAGTACAGGAAGGATATTGCTCACCGCGCATTCTCTAAGTAAGTTAATAATATGATGAAATCTTTGACGTGTGGTGAATAGAAATTGGTCCAATTATCCATTTGAGGTCGCTCTTGAGAGGAATCATTTTCAGTATACTTTTTGGGAGGCTTGATTCATGAACAATCATGAACTAAAAAACAATTTTTATTACAAATAACATATGTAATACGCATGAATTGTCTTAAGCTTCCACTGTCACTATATCTTACGACAGAGTTTTTACTGTGTACCTGATGTTTCAGGATTCGATATTTCTGTAAGAAGCAAATGGCAACTTTCTTCTTATTCTTTATTCGATCTTAATTCGCACTCTGCACGTTTTCACGTTTTTATACGCATTCATATTTCCACTTTCACACACATACGAGTAGTGTCCCTTCCGTCACAATGTCTCATGTTCCTTACTACTCATAATACAATTCCCCATTTCAATAGAGTTCTTTTGTGATTATGGCGCTTGATATATTACCGAAATATCGGAACCTCAAGAACTAGATTAAAACCCAGTTATTAAATTAAATAACACTTATGTTTGAGTATTTTAGTATGCGAATTATTCAGAATCATTTGTGTGGTCGTTACTATTAAAGCAAGTGACTAAAATTTGAACATAAACATTTGAATTTTAACATAAAGATTTGAATTTGAACATACATGAAAATAAGTGAAGAAAAATTTGTTTCAGCATGAAGCAAGAATCATGAACGGGTTTTATACACATTGCGATCTCTATATTTTTTATATACATTCCATTATATTGATACTATTAAGGATAGTTCTCTAATCTATGTTTTGATTATCCTTAGCTTACCACTTGGCTTTTTATCGAAAATGTTGGTAAGATCAAGTTTCGATTTGTCATTTGTGTGCTTTCTGTCTGTTCATAAATTGTTCAATAAATGTTTGTTCATATTTTTTAATTTCATTTTCCGCCCTGCACGAGTTTGCATGTATCGGTGTTTTAGTCGCTCGAGTTTGAATTGGTTTGCGTGTTGTGCACGTCTTGTAATAAAAATGCTTAATTTTAAAAGTTTAATTTTACTACGGTTCTTCTATTATTACTATTCTTCATTAAACTGCGGGTATAATGTTCATTTATGTAGTTTAATTTGTCGTTTAGAAACACAACACTTATACATGAATTAGCGCTTAACTTAATTAGTTTTAAAAGAAGATACTGAAAAAACAAAACAAAGTTCTTTCTAAAAAGAGTATCTGTCTATTGAGATAGATACTCTTTCTACACACTAAAAGATTTGACTTAAAACTAGGCGAAGTGTATAGTTGTTGTATAATTTAGACAGTCATATCGCTTTGAGCGATCTTTTCCAAACAATTTTATAGATGGATGGACAATTTCAAAGTCAAAGTCAAAATACCTTTATTCACATAAACTTAAAATAAGCACTTATGAATCGTCAAGTAAAAAATAATGTAAAAATATAAAAAGTAATGTAAGAATGTGAATAAAAGCAATTTAAAAGAAGCTACCGCCGTGTTCGGAAGGTAGATTTCTACCGAGAAGAAACGGCAAGAAACTCGGTAGTTACTCTTTTTAAATCGCCAATTGTTACATGATTTGGTATTACAACATTTTTTAATATTTTAAAGTTACACAATGCAAAATAAAAGTTGAGTCTATACAATGCAAAGTTTACTAAGATTGAAAGGGTAAGGTGAGGATGAAGAGTAGTTCAAACGATATAAAAGTAGTAAAGAATTCATGTATAAAGTAAATATGAAGAAGTAATAAATGGAAATATAGAAAAAGCAAGTACGTAGCACAGAGTAAATAAAATATGCATAGATAATAAATTATCTACGGAAAGGCGAAAGAGCAAAGATCAGTGTTTCGATAGGTGAGTGACGATTTTTTCAATAAGTATTAAAATAATGTTGCAAGGGCAATTTTTATTAGGTTATTGAGTTGTGTACGCTACCTAGATCTAGGTCTACGTCACGCTAAAGTCATACTCCTTTCACGCACACAATATCTCATGTGTGCGTGAAACGAGCATGTTTTCTTATTCCCGTCATCGCATTTCATGCTTCTAAGACATTTAAATTTAGTACACTATCACCATCATTGCTGGGCATAAGCTCTAGCTTTCCAGTTGTTGGCAACTTTGAGCGAACCCATAACTGCCACGATGGGCAGGCGGGCTGGCGATCGCATCGATCGTATTGCTTCTCACTCAAGACTGGCCAAATGTGGCTGACAATCGGGAGCTATGGAGTGACTTAGGGGAGGTCAAGTCAAATCAAGTCAAAATAATCTTTATTTGTATAGGTTTTTATGAAAAACACTTACAAATCGTCGAAGCTACCACCGGTTCGGAAAGCAGCATTCTACCGAGAAGATACCGACAAGAAACTCGTGTAGTTGCTCTAGTAGAGGCCTTCGCTCAGCAGTGAAACAACAAAGGCTAACTAAAAAAAATTATCCAACTGTTAAAGAAGTTTTATTGCGACAAATTCCTTCTACACTAAAGTCCAAACTCTTCAACAGGCTCAACGGCCTCTCGTACCTCCAAAGCGGCGTGGACATCGACGCGGCCGCGACGCTGGTGCGTCAGATCGAGCCGCTGGCGACCGCCACGCACCGGCGCGGCGTGCTCGGCCGCCTCGGCTGCTACAGCGGCCTGTTCCAGCTGTCCGCTATGGACCCCACGCTCAAGGACCCCGTGCTGGTGCAGGGGACTGATGGCGTCGGCACTAAAGTTAAGGTGACTGGGTTTTTTAGCGACATGTAGGGACATCTATCTCCATATACGTCCGTGGGTTTCACTCAGCAGGACTCACTGAACACCAGCGCCGCGGGCCACGGTTCAATGCTGAGTGGGGCCCTTTTATATTGGACGTCACAACACCACGTCCGGTCCGACTATTTTGTCTTTGTTGTTATGTTTTATTTTTGTGGAATTTTAAATGTATGTGTCTAGTCATTGTTATGTTGTTTGTGTATATTGTTATGTTGTGATGTCCCAATATAATAAAGTATTCTTATTCATACCAGTACAGCCTTTACTCCAGTTTTTTAAACAGTAGACAAAAGTCGAATCTTTATTAAGCACTTTCAATGCTCATACAAGGAATGTTTTGGCGTACCGGAACATACTGCATACTATTAAAATAGTGTAAGAACTCATCCCCGCCGAGGCTCTCGCTCGGTTACAGTATGGGGTCATTCAAACAGCTTGTGAAGATTTTTTTAAGGGTCGTCAACGCGCGTGTTTTATATCATGTTAGGCCTCATTCAAACGTCCGTTAAAAAAAAGCGTCCAAATTGAACAAATGCATTTTCAAGTATAATGTTCATACGACAGCGCTTTCAAAATGCAAAAATGCATTGTTATATTTAAACGCTTTTTACAGGGCGTTAAAAAAGTTCCCGTGTGTACGGCCTCTTATAGGCATCCATAGGCTACGGTAATCGCTTGAAATTAGGCTGTTTACCTACTTAGTGGTATAAAATTTTTTATTTAATTTTCAGATTGCCGAAATAATGAACAAATACGACACCATCGGCCAAGACCTGGTCGCGATGTGCGTGAACGACATCCTGTGCGCGGGCGCGGAGCCGTTCGCGTTCCTGGACTACATGGCGTGCGGCCGGCTGCAGGTCGAGCTCGCCTCCACCATCGTTAAGGGGATCGCGGACGCGTGCATACTGTCCGGGTGCGCTCTGCTGGGTAAGTAACTCTTAAGGTATCCTACCAAATCGCCAACCCGCCTGCCCAGCGTGGCGATTATGGGTATATCCTCCAGAAGTTTTCCCTAGGTGGCGAACAGCTGGAGAGACCTATGTCCAGCAGTGGACTGCAATAGGCTGATGATGGTGATGATGAAGGTATCCTACCATCTTTTCGCTCCAAGCCACCCTGACTCGCCCATGGTGCATCCTGCCCAAAAACGAGCTTATGGCAACTGACTGGTGGCGGTATTACCATCATTATTGAAATCGGAGCTAAATACCACAGGCTGATGACGGCCAGCAGCGTCGTCGGAGCGAAAAACTTCATTTTTATGACAGAGAGGGCAAACGGGCCTGAAGGTCACCCGATGGTAAGTGATCACTTTAGCCAATATACCAGCTACGCCCTGCGATGGCCAACCCGCCTGCCTAGCGTGGCGATTATGGACAAACTTACCAGATGTTTGCCCGGTGAAGAGACGGAGAGGCCTATGTCTAGCTGTGGACGGGAATAAGCTGATGATGATGGCGGACGCCTTGACGCCACGCGTAATTTTAACGGGCTATATCTTTGTAATTTTTTGGTCTAATTTAGAAATGAATAAATAAGTGTCTTTTTTTTTTTGAAGAATCTAAATGACGGACTAAAATTAAATTTATTAGGCAACAAGCCTATTTTCATCGTAGAAGCCTTCATCATCATGCAATAGACGTATGCATGCAGGCTGATGATGATGATGAATTCATAAGCTTATTCTGTTGACATCATATTGATCAGAACCCCACACAAAGAGGCAAAGTCTCTTCTCCAAAGATGTGACTCAATATAATAGGACAAATAAATAAATATCAGACAACATCACATACATTGCTCTGATCCCTAAGTAAGTAGCTCAAGCACTTGTGTTATGGGTATCAGAACAACTAAGGTACCACAAATAAATACTTAAATACAAATATAAACACCCAGACACGAAACAAACACAAGTGTTCATCAATGTTTGTCACGAATGTTTGTCCCGGGTGGGAATCGAACCCACGACCCTTGATTCAGAAGGCAGGGGTCACTACCTATTGAGCCACCGAGCCAGTCATTTTACCATTAATCGCCATGCGTGTCCATAGCATTGATTATGTTTTTCCAATTCGTAGTCCACAGTTTTACACTGCGGCATCTCGATGATGAAACTGAACGTTCTATCACAGGCGGAGAAACAGCGGAGATGCCTTCGATGTACGACGTGGGCAAATACGACTTGGCCGGCTTCGCGGTCGGCGTGGTGGACAACCACAAACAGTTGCCGAGGACTATGGACATCAGGGCTGGTGATGTGGTGTTGGCGCTGCCGTCGACTGGAGTACACAGCAACGGGTACAGCTTGGTGCAGAAGATCATGGCTGAGAGCAGGCATAGGTGAGTGATACATGTCCCTTAGGGTGGGTACTGGATAACCTCAAGCAGTTGCCAAGGTCTATTGACATGGCTGGTCATGTCACCTGGCGTAAACAGCAACGGGTAGACCCTGGTACAGAAGACCATGGCTAAGAGTAGACATAAGTGAGTATGACGCATATCCCTTAGAGTGGGTATTGGAAAACCTCAAATAGTTGCTGAATACTATGGACATCAGAGCTGGTGATTTCAACGGGTGTGCACAGCAACTCAGAGCAGGCATAGGTGAGTGTCACATGTCACTTAGGGTGGGTACTGGATAAGTACAAGCAGTTGCTATGGACGTCAGGGCTGGTGACGTGGTGTTGGGTCTGCCGTCGACTGGGATACACAGCAACGGGGACAGCTTGGTGCGGAAGATCATGGCTGAGAGCAGGCATAGGTGAGTGTCACATGTCCCTTAGGGTGGGTACTGGATAAGTACAAGCAGTTGCTATGGACGTCAGGGCTGGTGACGTGGTGTTGGGTCTGCCGTCGACTGGGATACACAGCAACGGGGACAGCTTGGTGCGGAAGATCATGGCTGAGAGCAGGCATAGGTGAGTGTCACATGTCCCTTAAGGTGGGTACTGGATAGCCTCAAGCAGTTGCTATTATATATAAGGTCTATTGACATCAGGTCTGGTCATGTCACCTGGCGTAAACAGCAACGGGTAGACCCTGATACAGAAGACCATGGCTAAGAGTAGACATAAGTGAGTATGACGCATATCCCTTAGAGTGGGTATTGGAAAACCTCAAATAGTTGCCGAAGACTATGGACATCAGAGCCGGTGATGTCAACGGGTGTGCACAGCAACTGAGAGCAGGCATAGGTGAGTGTCACATGTCACTTAGGGTGGGTACTGGATAAGTACAAGCAGTTGCTATGGACATCAGGGCTGGTGACGTGGTGTTGGCGCTGCCGTCGACCGGTGTCCATAGCAATGGGTACAGCTTGGTGCAGAAGATCATGGCTGAGAGCAGGCACAGGTGAGTGTCACATGTCCCATTATGGTGGGTACTGGATAACTTCAAGCAGTTGCTATGGACATCAAGGCTGGTGACGTGGTGTTGGCGCTGCCGTCGACCGGTGTCCATAGCAATGGGTACAGCTTGGTGCAGAAGATCATGGCTGAGAGCAGGCACAGGTGAGTGTCACATGTCCCATTATGGTGGGTACTGGATAACTTCAAGCAGTTGCTATGGACATCAAGGCTGGTGACGTGGTGTTGGCGCTGCCGTCGACCGGTGTCCATAGCAATGGGTACAGCTTGGTGCAGAAGATCATGGCTGAGAGCAGGCACAGGTGAGTGTCACATGTCCCATTATGGTGGGTACTGGATAACTTCAAGCAGTTGCTATGGACATCAAGGCTGGTGACGTGGTGTTGGCGCTGCCGTCGACCGGTGTCCATAGCAATGGGTACAGCTTGGTGCAGAAGATCATGGCTGAGAGCAGGCACAGGTGAGTGTCACATGTCCCATTATGGTGGGTACTGGATAACTTCAAGCAGTTGCTATGGACATCAGGGATGGTGACGTGGTGTTAGCGCTGCCGTCGACCGGTGTCCATAGCAATGGGTACAGCTTGGTGCAGAAGATCATGGCTGAGAGCAGGCACAGGTGAGTGTCACATGTCCCATTATGGTGGGTACTGGATAACTTCAAGCAGTTGCTATGGACATCAAGGCTGGTGACGTGGTGTTGGCGCTGCCGTCGACCGGTGTCCATAGCAATGGGTACAGCTTGGTGCAGAAGATCATGGCTGAGAGCAGGCATAGGTGAGTATGATGCATATCCCTAAGGGTGGGTGGGTATTGGTTAACAACAGTTCTCAAGGACGGTCTAATGAACACACTCAAACAGTTGCCAAGGATATCTGGGCCGGAAACTGTTCCAGAAACTTTTTCATTTTGTCATTCTCGTCCGATGATAAAAAGGAACCTTCGTTGATTCCGATTTCCATAACACAAGTGCTTAAGCTACTTACTTTGGGATCGATGAATGTATGTGATGTTGTTGTGCTGACACGTTCATAGTATTCACACTTAAGCAATTTTTCACTATTCAGAAGCAAAAGTCAAACTATAACCGTCTCCTTCTTGCTCATAAGGCAGACCGCGTGCGAGAGAAATAGGCAGATTTTTCATGATGCGCATACAGTATGACGTCACGCCGCCCGCTTATTCACTGACACTAGTTTAAATGTGTCGAACGTTTAATTTTTGTTTATAGTAGCTCGGCACAATGGCTTCCCTACGCCTCATGGAAAGCGAAATAGAAGCCCAAGTCGCTGTGACAACGGGCAAGTAACTGGACAGTTACCTGTCATTTGCCACCGCCATGCCGGCCCAACCCTGACCCCCCATGAGCTTCGGAAACCCTACTCCCCGGCAGAAACACGTCCCTGAGGTCATTTGGCTGCGGTATTCCATACCGCCCCGGACGGGCGGCTCGAATCGAGCGAAGATTCGCTATGCCCTACCTCTCTTAAGTTTAATTATCAACAGCCTTGGTCCATCCACTGCTGAACGTAGACCTTTAATTCCCTTTACCACATTTTAATTCCCTTTGAACGTAGACTTTTAATTCCCTTTATAGAAAACGCCACGTTTTATCAACTGACCTGTAAATAGGCACTTACCTATCCTCCTTATTTTCAGATACACCGAAAAAGCTCCATTCAGCACAACCGGCCGTTCCTTCGGCGAGGAGTTCCTGGAACCGACCGGCATCTACGTACGCCAAGTTCTGCCTGCTTTGCGCAGAGGACTGGTCAAGGCGTTAGCGCATATAACAGGAGGAGGTCTGCTGGACAACGTGCCTAGAGTGCTGCCGCCCGGTCTGAGGGTCCGGCTGGATGCTAGCAAGTTCCAGATTAAACCACTGTTTGGGTGGTTGCAGGCTAAAGGTGAGATGTAATGTTACTAGCTTTTGTTAGCTTGTAGCTGGTGTTGCCAGCACTACGTAGAGGACTGGTCAAGGCGTTGGCGCATATAACAGGAGGAGGTCTGCTGGACAACGTGCCTAGAGTGCTGCCGCCCGGTCTGAGGGTCCGGCTGGATGCTAGCAAGTTCCAGATTAAACCACTGTTTGGGTGGTTGCAGGCTAAAGGTGAGATGTAATGTTACTAGCTTTTGTTAGCTTGTAGCTGGTGTTGCCAGCACTACGTAGAGGACTGGTCAAGGCGTTGGCGCATATAACAGGAGGAGGTCTGCTGGACAACGTGCCTAGAGTGCTGCCGCCCGGTCTGAGGGTCCGGCTGGATGCTAGCAAGTTCCAGATTAAACCACTGTTTGGGTGGTTGCAGGCTAAAGGTGAGATGTAATGTTACTAGCTTTTGTTAGCTTGTAGCTGGTGTTGCCAGCACTACGTAGAGGACTGGTCAAGGCGTTAGCGCATATAACAGGAGGAGGTCTGCTGGACAACGTGCCTAGAGTGCTGCCGCCTGGTCTGAGGGTCCGGCTGGATGCAAGCAAGTTCCAGATAAAACCGCTGTTTGGGTGGTTACAGGCTAAAGGTGAGATGTTTAATGTTACTAGCTTTTGTTAGCTTGTAACTGGTGTTGCCGGCTCTAGCCTCTACCGAGGTCTCGTGAAGAAAAGTGTAAGGCTTCGTTCAAACATGCGGTTTCGACCCGCGAAACCGCCATCTACCCACTACCCCTATTCACACCATCCGCGCGGTGGGGCGCGGCGTTTACACTGCGGTTTGGCGGGTAAACCGCTACACTATCGGCAGGCGCGGTTGCGTTTTGCGATAGATCTGCGGTCGATTTGCAGCCACCGCCGGACAGATGCAATGCAGATGAACGCAAAAAACTGCATGTCTGAACGGGTTCTTATGCTCCTCATGTAATGTCAGCGAATGTTTGCCAATCGCCTTGAACACACCTGGAACGCACAGTTTGGGAAGCACAAAAAAAAATTAACACAATCTCACATGTACACACATACACACACCACACACGTACGCACATACACACATATCACACACGTACGCCTATACACACAAATCACACACGCACTCACTTACACACTGGGGGGAGGGCCGGAACTCTGTAACACAGGGCATCCTAGTACAGGTTCCGCTCTCTCACAATGGCTATATACATATTTATACACTTCCCATTTATTTATTGTGTATTTTGACACATAAATAAAATAAATTAAAATTGATGTGATAACTAGTATTGATAATTGTAATTGAAATTAATAATTGAAATAAATAAATAAATATTGTAATTGATTGGGCTAATCTCTTCACTAATTGTCTGTTATCGCTGCGATTCTAATTGGAAATGTTTGTATCTAACCAGGTCTGGTCTCCGACTTCGAGATGCTCCGCACGTTCAACTGCGGGGTGGGGATGGTGCTGATCGTGGACCCTAAGGTCGCAGCGGAGTTACTGGAGGTCGTGGAGGGCGACATCAGAGTGGTCGGAGCCGTCGAGGCCATCGGGCAGGAGGGTGAGTTATAAATAATCAAAATTAGATGAAAAATGGACTAGACAGTTACAGAAAACATATCCCTCTCACAAAAAGAGATATTTCTATGGAGTCGTATCTCTGTCACCGGAAAATAGCAAGAATCGTAAGTTGATCAATTTCCTAGGTAGTTGATTAACTTTCGGAATATAACAAACGGTAGTTGAAATGTATTATTTAACGCAATGGATTTCAGTTAGTTGATCAACTTACTGTAGCCTGACAGTCATTTAATAATTTACGATTTTGACACAAGTAAAATCGTCCTCAAATGGGCCAATCGTTGCTCAATGTACTATTTAACGGTGCACTATTACTCGTAACTTAATACACTGTTCCCCGATTGGTTGCCGGGATAACGCCACGTAAGCCAATGAACCAATCAACGTTCACCTCACCTTCGTCGGATGATTTTACGGCAAGACTCCGTAAAATGATCAATTTACTAAAATACATACGTTAAAAAATACATTTCAACTGCCGTTTATTATTTTCCGGAAGTTAATCAACTACCTAGGAAATTGATCAACTTACGATTGTTGCTATTTGCCGGCGACATCTCTCTCTCTTCAATCGGTCCCTCATTTATTACTAAGTATCGTGGTCATGTGTGACATCGGATCTCTTTGTCTTTTCAATAACTTTAAAGCTTACAATCATGGGTTCTTTAGGCGGGGCGTGAAACGGCATCTTAGTAAGCCTTTAGGGGGACGGGCGCGGTGGGTATGTCCTATTGTGCCTGTCGACCAAACATTTGGACCTCACGACCCCTTACCATCAGGGGGAGTGAGGTCATCCTGAACGCACTTTTTTTTAAAAAAAAAAAGAAGCTTGACGCTTGTCATAATATACGTTAACAAAAATAAAAGAGCAAAACCGCTACTGTTGCTTGTTTTTAAAATTTTCAACTCTTGGTTCTTCTCACAGGTGGTCACCAAGTAATTGTAGAGAAGTTCAAAGAGGCGATGACTCCGCTCACCGCGCCGTTCATGACCGCCCAGGCTATACCTCAGAAGTCACTCTCCTATAAAGACAGCGGAGTGGACATCGAAGCCGGGGACTCTCTTGTTTCTCTCATTAAACCTTTGGCTAGGTAAGTAATTTTTTTTTATAGTAGCTCGACATATTGGCTTCCCTACGCCTGACGGAAAGCGAAAGAGAAGCCCAAGTCGCAGGGACAACTGGCAAGTAACAGGTTAGTTACCTGTCAGTTGCCACTGCCATGCCGGCCCAACCCTAATCCCCCACAAGCTCCGGAGACCCTACTCACCAGCAGAAACACGACCCGGAGGTCATTTGGCTGCGGTATTCTAAAGGGTGGAGGTCCTTTTCCGGACGGGCAGCTTAATTCGAGCGAAGATTCGCTATGCCCTACCTCTCTTAAATGCAGGAATAAGGCACATAGAAACTAAATGAATCTTACCTAGCTGTGATAGGGTTCAAAATCAACTCGCTTATGAGTAGAGGGGATGTAAGGGGGCGGCCTATCATCTTTTCAAGCCTCCAAGCCAACCTCACATACATGTGAGGTGCGCTTGGACGGAAAAATGGAGTGCTACATCCTGCCGATTCCTGCCGAATAACAAACGAGGCGCTGGCAACCGACTGGTGGCGGTGTAACCACCACAATTGAAGGCGTAGCTAAAACTACAGACAGATAACGGACAGCAGCGTCACCGGAGCTAGAAGCTACGCCCTGCGATCGCCAAACCGCCTGCCCAGCGTGGGGATTGTGGGTATATCCTCCAGTTGTTTGCCCTAAGAGGTGAACAGCTGGAGAGCCCTATGTCCAGCAGTGGACTATAATAATAATAAAATAAAAAAAGATTCCCCATTTCATTCCCCATAAGAAAAAAAAGGGTTCCAAATGAACTGTACCTCTTGATAAACGCTTAGCTAATAAAGAAACTTAAAACCTATGTAATATGGTTCAAAATCAATTTTTTTAAGGTATCATGGACTTGACTTACTTTGGGATACACATTTCAGATCGACATCACGATCAGGCGTCATAGGAGGGCTTGGGGGATTCGGTGGCTGCTTCCAACTCAAGGCGATAGAGCAAGAATATAAGGTAATTTATCAGAAAAAAAGCATATCAAAGGTATATAAACTTTGTAGCACACTACTTTAATTTGTTTCTTTAGTTTTTTTGTAGTAGCTCAACATAATGGATTCCCTACGCCTCATGGAAAGCGAAAGAGAAGCCCAACTGTGACAACGGCCAACTAACTGGTCAGTTACCTGTCAGTTGCCACCGCCATGCCGGCCTAACCCCCCACGAGCTCCGGAAACAATACTCACCGGCAAAAACAGGACCCGGAGGTCATTTGTCTGGGGTATTCTATAGGGTGGAGGACCTTTTCCGAACGAAGATTAGCTATGCCCTACCTTCTTATGGTTTAGTGGTAGTGAATGCTGCCTCTGACACAGTGTTCGCGGGTTCGATCCCCGCACAGTACAAATATTAGCTTGAACATGTCTGTATTTTTTGCGTATGTGCTTGCTATATATAATATGTATATTTATTTACAAAAAAGGGATTAAATTAGGTTTATCTGTTGTCTAGTACCAGCGCCGTGGTTCGCTAGCGCAGGCCACGGTTCAATGCTGAGTGAGGCCCTTTTGCATTGGACGTCACAACCATGCGTCCGGTCTTTTTTTTTTCTCTAAAATTGTTTTGTTTATGTCTTTTTATTTTATTTTTCTTATGTTTGTTTTCCATGTGCAAGTTTGTAATGTATGTTTCTATTTGTTTTTTTTTCTCCTTTTTTTGTGTGTTGTTTATTGTGTCTATTTGTTATTGCTGTGTTGTGATGTCCAATATATTTCTTATTTCATAGTACAAGCTTCAGCTTAATTTGGTACTAGATGGCGCTGTGTGTATTAAAAAACCTGTGCACCTTCCAGGACCCAGTGCTGGTCTTAGCAGCGGACGGTGTGGGTACCAAGCTCAGAATCGCACAGAAGATCAACAAGCACAGCACAATTGGTATCGACTTAGTTGCCATGTGCGTCAACGACATCCTGTGCAATGGAGCAGCCCCGTTGACTTTCCTGGACTACTTCGCCTGTGGGTCTTTGGATGTGAATGTAGCCAGGAATGTGGTCTCCGGAGTGGCTGAGGGATGCAGACAGGCCACGGCTGCACTTATCGGTGAGTGACACGGCAAAATGAACCTAATGCCTTGCTCGTAAAGAACACTTCCTGCATATGTATCCTATGCAGTGGAGTGCCCAATTGACTTTCTTGGACTACTTCGCCTGTGGGTCCTTGGATGTGAACGTCGCAAGGAACGTGGTCTCCGGAGTGGCTGAGGGATGCAGACAGGCCACGGCTGCACTTATCGGTGAGTGACACGGCAAAATGAACTTTAAGCTAAAGTCTTAAGATACACTGTAGCATCTACAGCAAAAGGACAACTTTATGTGAGTGACGCGGTAATATGAACCTTATGGCTTGGACCTAAAGAACACTCTGTATTCTCTGCAATGGAATGCCCCATTGACTTTCCTGGACTACTTCGCCTGTGGGTCTCTGTATGTGAACGTGGCCAGGAACGTGGTCTCTGGAGTGGCTGAGGGATGCAGACAGGCCACGGCTGCACTCATTGGTGAGTGATGCTCTAATATGAAGCTTAATGTGAAGACTTCTTCGCGCGTGGCTCCGTAGAATACCGCAGCCAAGTGACCTCCGGGTCGTGTTTTTGTCGGTGAAAAGGGTCTCCGGAGCTCGTGAGGTGAGTGCGAACAGGTAACTGACTAGTAACTTGCCCGTTGTGTCAGCGACTTTGGCATCTTTTTCGCTTTTCATCAGGCGTAGGGTACCCATAATGTCGTGCTACTATAAAAAAAAGACACTCACACTAACAAAATTAAATCACATTATACGATTATGAGCATTATTATAATAATATTTAAATTATAATATGAGCATTATTGGTAAGTGGTGTGGTAAAATTAACCTTATGCCGATGACTTAAGATACACGTCATGTGTGCAAACAAAAATATACAGCATGGAAACAGTTGTCTGATGGGTGAGCGACGCGTTAAGTGAACCTTAAGCCGGAGACTTTAGATAATACATCTTGCCTTAGAGGTTATCGGTAAAGCGGTAAAATGAACCTTAAACTGAAGACTTAAGATACACCACCCAATCCCAACTTCCTTGAGTACTTCTAACTACTTTGTTAATTACGAAACACATCATTTGAAGAAGTGAAGTGACGCTATCATCAAAAGCTATTTAAGAAGGAACAGTACCTATGTTAGTGGCAGTAAGGTTCAAATTGACATACTCTTTCAGGTGGCGAGACGGCTGAGATGCCGGGCATGTACGAGCCGGGGGCGTACGACATCGCTGGCTTCGCGTTGGGAGTGGTGGAGAGGACGCATGTGCTGCCCAAGATTAATGATATTACTGTAAGAAGTTTTATTTTATTGTCATCATCATCAGCCTATTGCAGTCCACTGCTGGACATAGGCCTCTCCAGTTGTTCGTCACTTAGGGCCAACATCTGGAAGATATACCCATAATCGCCACGCTGGGTAGTCGGGTTGGCGATCGCAGGGCGTAGCTTCTTGCTCCGGTGACGCTGCTGCCCGTCGTCGGTCTGTGGTATTTAGCTACGCCTTCAATAGTGATGGTTATACCGCCACCAGTCGGTTGCCAGCGCCTCGTTCGTTATTTGGCAGGATGCACCACAGGCAGGTGAGTTTGGTTTGGAGCGAAAAGATGATGGGTCGATCCCTTACATCTACCTATTTTATTGTAATATTGCACTGTCCGTTACAGATTTAAACCTGTAGGAACAGACAGTCCCTACGAAAAGTGGAAGCACTTCCGCCGAGCTAGATGATCGTGCTCGGGGACCGCGGATTCGTCATTGGACATTCATGTTCCTACAAACCCTTCCCTGTCCATAGTCCAGACACAATAGAATTTCTATTGATAAGTATCATAATTATGTGATACACAGAACAGGGAACATGTTAAAAGAGCCATTTTGTACTATATTTTTATCAATTCTCTTCATGCTCAGGTCGGTGACATCATCATCGGTCTACCATCCAACGGTGTTCACAGCAACGGTTTCAGTTTGATCCACAAGCTGATGAAGAAAGCCGGCTTAACTCTTCAAGATAAAGCGCCTTTCAGCAAAGAGGGGCTCACTTTAGGTGAGTTTATGTAAACTAGTTTAGCTTTTTAGCCAGCAGGAGCATACTGCAAGAGATTTGTGTAGCTAATACAGCTATTTTCAGCATATTTTATATTATACTAGCTGTGCCCGCTAATGGAGTTTCATCCCCTTTTTTTACCACCTTGGGGGTAGAATTCATCGAAATCCTATCTTAGCGGATTCCTACGTCATAACATCTACCTGCATGCCAAATTTCAGCCCGATCCGTCCAGTGGTTTGGGCTGTGCGTTGTTAGATCTTTATGTCAGTCAGTCACCCTTGAGTTATATATATTTAAGATGTAAATAAAGGCCTTTCCCGTTGTTTTTGTTATAGTAGCTCGACATAATAGCTTCCCTACGCCTGATGGAAAGCGAAAGAGAAGCGCAAGTCGCTGTGACAACGGGCAAGTAACCGGTCAGTTACCTGTCAGTCGCCACCGCCATGCCGGCCCAACCCTAACCCCCCACGAGCTCCGGTGACCCTGCTCACCGGCAGAAACACGACCCGGAGGTCATTTGACTGCGGTATTCTATACGGTGGAGGTCCTTCCCCGGACGGGCGGCTCAATTCGAGCGAAGATTTTCGGTGGCTCAAGTGGTAGTGACCTCTGCCTTCTGAGCCAAGGGTCGTGGGTTCGATCCCCACACATTACAAACATTTGTGTGCATGAACATGTCTGTTTGTATTGGTCTGGGTGTTTTCTATGTATAAAATGTATTTATTTACAAAAAAAAATGTATCTATGTAAGTTTATCAGTTGTCTAGTACCCATAGTACAAGCTTCGGCTTAGTTTGGGGCTAGATGGCGCTGTGTGGCCCAGCGTGGCATGTCTTGGGTTATTTATTATTATTTATTTTATTATTCGCTATGCTCTACCTCTCTTAAAACATTACGTATTGTGTTATGTACCGCAGGCGAGGAGTTGATAAAGCCTACGCGCATATACGTGCGGGCAGTACAGCCCGCGCTGCAGGGCGGCCGCGTCAAGGGCATGGCGCACGTGACCGGGGGAGGGCTCGTGGACAACATCCCGCGCGTCATCCCCACCTCCGTGCGCGCCAGGCTGGACGCCCACTGCTGGAACGTGCACCCGGTATGACAACACATTTGACACAGGTGCTACTGCACTTACTGGATGGAGTCTACCCTCAATTTGTAAAAGTGTCTTGCTAAGAAATAAACATTTTCATTTTCATTTTTTCTAATCATCATCATCGTAGCGCGCAACTAAGCTATGGAATGCTTTGTCACCAGCGGTATTTCCGGACGGTTACGACCCCCAAATCTTCAAGAAAAGAGCATACCTCTTCCTTAAAGGCCGGCAGCGCAGCTGTAACTCCTGATGTTGCAGATGTACATGGGCGGCGGTTATCACTTTATCATTATGTGAACCGCTTGCTCGTCTGCCCCCTATTACATAAAATAAAATAAAAAATCGTCACCCTACAAACGTCTGACAATAGGGATGTTTTCAGGATCAAAGCAATTTTCTGCCTCGTGCAACCGGTCTTCGGAATCAGCTGCCGGCTGCCATTTTTCCGAGTGGATATGATTTAGGGACCTTCAAGAAGCGAGCATATAGATTTCTGAAGGAGCCTATAGATTTTCCATAGACACTGCACCGACTTTCAGGCCAGTTTGCCCCCTCTATCATAAAAAAAAACAAAATAATTACATTATATTAAGTCCGTATTTTAGATTATAAAAATATATTGGACACTTTTTTGTTTTTTTTTCATTTATATAAAAAATAACAAAAAATACAAGGCAACAAAACGTAGGAGTGGAGGTCTTTGACGTCACTCAGTGGCGAAAATTTATATTTATATTTTGCTGTCTGGATACACCACGGAAGATGTTTTAAATTTTTAAAAGTTCCCAGGAATAAAGTATAATTTAATATAAACAAATAGTACTTCATTATTGCTAGATTCATTGTTAAAATGTGTGTTTTTTTTTAACAAAAGTCTGTATAACATCGATACCAACGTTCCCAACACTACTTAAACTAGCCGAGTTTGGGTCGTGGCGTGTGGTGAGCGTTTTTGTCGAAAACTCGTGGGGTGGAAAGGGTTAACAACAGTTTGTTGCAACACAACCGAGTCAAGGTACATAATACAAATTGAAAAAATCAAAATTGTGTTTATTACAGCATCTTTTCCCTTTTTCTTTGACCTGGTGTTGTTCCGGCCTAATGGCAGACTCCACTCTCCTACACAATCTTCTCCATTTAACTCGATCCTCGGCATCCTCCGGTACCTTTACAATGTATCACAAAAGTTGTTGCTCATTGCAGGTGTTCGCGTGGATAGCGGACGCAGGAGCAGTGTCCGATGATGAGATGCTGCGCACCTTCAACTGCGGACTCGGCATGGTGCTCATCGTCTCCCCGGAAGACCAGGCCGAGGTGAGTTCTGTCTCTCTGTCTGTGTCTGAAATATTGGTGATTTCGATTGACGTTTATTGTAATAATGAAGATTGTAATGGATGTCTCTAAATGTTTTTGGTGATTATTATGAAACTTACTAAACATTTAAAAAGATGTGACATAATCTATACTTATAATAAAACTGTAGAGAGGTCAATTCTGTACATAAAATATTTTTTCAAAATAACTATCAGAGGGTGATAAGTGATCGATACTGATACCAAAAATGCAATCAGTAAAATTTTTGTCTGTCTGTCTGTCTGTCTGTATGTTCGTTATAGAAAAAAAAACTACTGAACAGATTTTGACGAAACTTGGTACAATTATTCTTCATACTCCTGGGCAGGTTATAGGATACTTTTCATCACGCTACAATCAATAGGAGCGGAGCAGTGACGGGAAGTGTTGGGAAAACGCGAGAAATTTAAACCTGTATGTTTGAACGCGCATTACGCGAAAACTACTGCATAGAATTGAATGCGGTTTTCACCAATGTATTGCTAGAGGTCTAACTTAAAACTTAGGCAAAGGTATAGATGGGTATTATATGGAAGTCCGTTATTTTTGAAACCCGATATCCACGCGAGCGACGCCGCTGGCACAGCTAGTAATGAATGAATGTGAATGAACCAAAAGGTCTTAAGAGTTTCTTTTCTAACATATGTTAGAAAAGGACACACACACATTTTTGATTCACATCAAACTCAACATTGATTTAAGGCAAATCTCTCCAAATGAAGTTTATACCCAGCAGTGGACAGCAGCATCCGGCTATTCAAATAAGAAGTGTTTATTATTTTTGGACAATCACAACATGATATACAGAACACACAAATTACACTTAAACACAAACAAAGATAAACATACAAACATAATACACATAACAATTATAGTTCATTCGCGTTAAGAAAATAGTGACTCATCACCGACTGCCGGCCAAGCCACACCCCAATAATTGGCTAGGGGGTGTGGCTAACGCTAGAAATTATAATTTCTAGCGTTTTAATTGGCTAGGGGGTGTGGCTTGGCCGGCAGTCGGTGATGAGTCACTATTTTCTTAACGCGAATGAACTATAGACCGGACACGGCCGTTGCGACGTCCAAAATAAAAGGGCCTCACTCAGCATTAGGCCGTGGCCCCCGTAGAAGCAGGTATACCAGTATTGGGATGATGACTAAAAAATAATTTAATGTCCATCAGATAGATTAATGAAAAATATTGGATACGTATTTTTTATTTTGCCTCTTGTTCAAAAACTTACGAAGATACATTGATTTTAAATGTCACATGACGTCACGTTAGAGTACAAAATATACTCTAACGTGACGTAGTTAGCCCCCACTCCGTAACTTTAATGCGCTATATCTAAGTATTTTCTTGTTATTTCGACAAAACAAAAAATACGGGTCTTATATTTTTTTATTATCTAAGAGACGGACTAATTATTTTCTTCATTTTCATACCTTGTCATCATCCGTATTGCTTATGATAACGATGTTGTTGTCCACAGGTGATGAACACGATGCGGTCGTTCGGCGCGATGGTCGTGGGTACCATCCAGGCGCGGCCGGCGGGCGGCGCGCGCGTGGTGGTGGACAACTTCGCGTCCGCCGTCGACTTCACTCGCCGCATGCCGCATCTGCCTAATAAGAGGGTAAGGACTTATATTTTTTCACATTTCATGTATTCTTGATTGAGATGGCCTTTGGATGGAGCTGCTCTTTGCGCGTCTCTAACCATTGGTTACATAATATAAACTTCAGCTAAGCAAAAGCCGTAATTCGAAAAAATAATTGTTATACATACCTACAGACGAATTGAGAGCCTTCTCCTTTTTTGAAGTCTGATAAAAGCAGCAACTGCGCATACGTCGGTTGGCCTCTCAACACTGAACAGTTTATTTTGCCTCCTTTAAAGTTGATTAACCTGTATGCTGTATCAAGAGAGGTAGGGCATAGCGAATCTCGCTCGAATTGAGCCGCCCGTCCGGGGAAAGACCTCCACCGTATAGAATACCGTAGTCAAATGACCTCTGGGTCGTGTTTCTGCCGGTGAGTAGGGTTTCCGGAGCTCGTGGGGGGTTAGGGCTGGACCGGTATGGCGGTGGCAACTGACAGGTAACTGACCAGTTACTTGCCCGTTGTCACAGCGACTTGGGCTTCTCTTTCGCTTTCCATCAGGCGTAGGGAAGCCATTATGTCGAGCCACTATAAAAAAAATGCTTTTTTATGACGTTTCGTTATGAACGATTTGTGCTTTAGCCACGAACAGGATTTACGAAGATAGAACGAATGGTAAGGAAAATATAATATTCCAATCACACAAAACAAAACTAAAAATCAAAACAAAAACAATTTGCTGTATGGCCACTTATCTCGGATATGATTTCCCAATAAATTTCATTGATTATTTATAATTGACTCTGCCTTGGATTATTAGTTGAAAGTTATTTGGGGAAGTTTGATAGTATCTGTCAAACATGTAATACTAATTAACACGTTGACTGCCATGCCGGTCACCGGTGACCGGCAAACAATAGTTTTTCTATTGTGTCTAGTTTCTCGGCAGTCAAAGACTTAAGCTTTTTTTATCTGCGATTTCACCTACAAGTTTAATTTCCTTCCTAGGTGGCAGTACTAGTGTCAGGCAACGGCAGCAACCTCCAGGCCCTCGTGGAAAACACTCGTGACGCCAGCCAGTGCATGTGCGCCGACGTAGTGCTGGTGGTCAGCAACAAACCCACGGCCTTCGCGCTCAAGCGAGCCGAGGCCGCCGGGATACCGTCGCTGGTGAGTACCGAGGCCTGTGGCCTGAGGCCTGTAACCTGTTAGTCTCGGCCAGTGCTGGTGATCAGCAACAAACCCACGGCCTTCGCGCTCAAGTGGGCCGAGGCCGCCGGGATACCGTCGCTGGTGAGTACCGAGGCCTGTGGCCTGAGGCCTGTAACCTGTTAGTCTCGGCCAGTGCTGGTGGTCAGCAACAAACCCACGGCCTTTGCGCTCAAGCGGGCCGAGGCCGCCGGGATACCGTCGCTGGTGAGTACCGAGGCCTGTGGCCTGAGGCCTGTAACCTGTTAGTCTCGGCCAGTGCTGGTGGTCAGCAACAAACCCACGGCCTTTGCGCTCAAGCGGGCCGAGGCCGCCGGGATACCGTCGCTGGTGAGTACCGAGGCCTGTGGCCTGAGGCCTGTAACCTGTTAGTCTCGGCCAGTGCTGGTGGTCAGCAACAAACCCACGGCCTTTGCGCTCAAGCGGGCCGAGGCCGCCGGGATACCGTCGCTGGTGAGTACCGAGGCCTGTGGCCTGAGGCCTGTAACCTGTTGACACTCGTGACGCCAGCCAGTACAACGTAGTGCTGGTGGTCAGTAACAAGCCCACGGCCTTCGCGCTCAAGCGGGCCGAGGCCGCCGGAATACCGTCGCTGGTGAGTACCGAGGCCTGTACCCTTGACTGGCTCGGTGGCTCAATTGGTAGTGACCCCTGCCTTCTGAACCAATAATCGTGGGTTCGATTCCCACTTGGGACAAACATTCGTGTGAGGAAAATTTGTGTTTGTTCCGTGTCTGAGTGTTTATATTTGTATTTAAGTATATATCTGTGGTACCTACCTTCGTTGTTCTGATACCCATAACACAAGTGCTTAAGCTACTTACTTTGGGATCGGAATGTATGTGATGTTGTGTAATTTAAAAAAAAATATGGTCCTTCGAGCCGGATATAAAAGTGATTAATAAAGCTTGAATAGTACTTTGGAGTAGGCCAACATTCTTTCCATATGATTCCTGTGCTGGTGGACCGCTGGTGTAAAAAAAATATAAAAGACTTAATTAATGGATGGCCTTTAGGGAATCTTTTACTTACTAACATACTTGTATATTTTAGGTGTTCAATCACAAAGAATACAAATCCAGGGAAGAGTTCGACCGCGCCGTGTCGGCCGCGCTGGAGGCTCACAAAATAGACATAGTGTGTCTCGCCGGCTACATGAGGATCCTGTCCGCAGAGTTTGTGCAGAAGTAAGTTTGTTGGAATTTTTGTGTAGCTATGTATAATGTATTTATGTGGTCTCTAGTCTTGCAAAATGGGCACGATGGGCATGCCCACAACCTTTAGACTTGTGACGTCATTTCATAAAATAATGGTCATTTTGCAAATTAGCCCTTTCGCGAAGTAGTCCTTTCATGAATTAGTCCTTTGGCTAAGTAGCCATTATGCTAATTAGTATTTAAGGTGAATTAGGCGTTACGCGAAGTAAGTGGAATTAGCTAAGTGGGCGTTTTCCGAAGTAGTCCTTTCGGACTCTGTGGTCATTTTCAGGCGCGGATCCTCCGTTGTGGGCACGATGGGCATGCCCACAACCGTAATAGACTTGTGACGTCACATTGGCATTGGCAATATGACGTCACATTTCAACGACGTATTGAGATTGATAGGATGATGATAATAAACGTTGAGCTTTAATACAATTTTTGAGTAGGTGTGCCCCCTTTTTTGAGCGCTGGATCCGCGCCTGGTCATTTTGCGAATTAGGTATTATACGACTAAACGCCTTTGGCCGTAACCGGTCGGGCCACAGCGCACAGTGCGGTGTAACAGCGAGCTCTGTTGCAGATGGCGCGGGCGGCTCATCAACATCCACCCGTCGCTGCTGCCGCGCCACCCAGGGCTACACGCGCAGCAGCAGTGCCTGGACGCCGGCGACCGCGAGTCCGGCTGCACGGTGCACTTTGTCGACGTGAGTATACTTGTTGACCATACTAGAGATCGTTTAATCTAATTTATAGCGGTATAACTGCAGCAGGCAAATGGGCTATTCCACTATTTTTCACTTTGACTTGCTATTGATAGACTACCTCGTTAAAGAATCATCGATGCAAAAATTTGTTCCGTAACATTAATAGTCTCTGAGTTATCACGATTCCAAAATCACCACTAATTGACGAGTCCAAAAACGCTCCATACAAAATGGCTATGTGCGAGTGACGTCACTGGTATATTACTTCGCATGCCTCGTATATGAAGTTTGCTTGACAGCTATGTTAAATATTGCGGTTATGTAATTGGTTTCATAACAAAATATGTTATAGTTAATGCCACTTAAAAGATGCTATAATATTATTGAATGAATTTTACACTTTGAAAATTGTATTTTTCTGTCAATTTTGCAGGCGTATTATCGTTCCGTTTTGCAACTAATTTTAGTTGTGATTTCTTAAATAGGTCCAATTTTACGGATTCTTTCTGGAACCATGAAGCAAAATCAATCATTATTTATTTGTTGTAACAGGAGGGCATGGACACCGGGCCGATCATCACGCAGGAGCGCGTGCCCGTGCTGAGGCACGACTCGTGCGACTCGCTGACGGAGCGCATCCACCACGCCGAGCACCGCGCCTACCCGCGCGCGCTGCGGCTGCTCGCCACCGGCCGCGTGCGCCAGCTGCCCTCCGGCGGGATACACTGGCAGTCCTAGTCCGACCTACCGCACATACCCATACGTGCGTAAGGCACTAGTGCGTGCGTAAAACACTAGTGCGTGCGTAAATCACTTGTGCGTGCGTAAGGCACTAGTGCGTGCGTAAAACACTAGTGCGTGCGTGCGCAAGTCACTAGTGCGTGCGTAAGGCACTAGTACGTGCGTAAGGCACTAGTGCGTGCGTAAGTCACTAGTGCGTGCGTGCATAATACACTAGCGCGTGAGTGTGTAAAGCACTAATGTATGCGCGCGTACTTACCACTAATGCGTGCGTGCGTCATTAGTGCATGCAAGCGTCACTAGTACGTGCGTGCCGCACTATTAAAAAATAATAAGCAAACGTCACCTAACATATTATAAACCTCTCGAAAAAAATATTTAACTTAGATTCGACTCTTGTGGTCTGTAAAAATAGATTAATAGACTTGATAACATATACGTTTGTGTCTTGATAATTTTTTTACACGCCTACTTTCAAACCATCTATCCCTGATGCTACGCCGGACTCCGGTACTGTTCTCTATTCAATATATTGTAAATAAACTGTGATAAACGTCTCTGCCAAACCTAAATAAATCTCAATGTTTGACATTCCCTATTAGCATTTATGTTCTAAAACGTTCCAATTGGGAGTATTATATATTTTATGATTTCTTTTGCTATTCATGTTACTTAATCTAAACCAATGGGAAATGGGTGGAATGGAACGTATACACGATCTGATTAGTCGACCCTAACGCCTGAGGAAAGTATGCTATAGAAATAATATTTATATACTCTGAAGACAAGAAAACTTGTGATGTCACGAGGCATATGTATATATAATACATGTAGGTAATCTCAATTTAAACAGATTAAAAAAATATATAATTCTTATATCTGAATTCCTCAAATTTTATGTATTCTTTTAATTATTATACTTAAAATTTTTGATAGCAATTTTATATTCGGTTTGCTATGCCCTAGTCGTGCCATAATAATGTGGAGTCTAGTTAGGTCATTTGTTTTGAATATGTGACGGATTTAAAGGATATCGTTTGAATATATGGACCAGTATATTATAGTTCTATTTAGTATATAAGTCACTTTAGACTCGAACATTTGCAATTTACTTTGAATACTTTACAACTAAAGTTTAGACCATAAAGTCTAATACAAATAAAAGTCTCGAATAAAATCTTTCATTTCACACACAATATACATTTTGTTTAAGTATTTTCATTTAATTTTGTAAGTGTGTGAAGACAATAAGGTCGATATTTATATCGACAAATGCAATAAACAATTTTTAGATTAAGTTTATGTATAAGTTAAGCATACATTTTTGTTACTTGTTAGACATTTTAGTCACCAGTTATAGTTTATCAATAACAAGTACTATTAATATTGTTGAAAATCATTTTTTACTAAGTGAAAAATAAAATCAAGAAAATGTTTTTGATGTTTTTATTTTTACTGCAAAATTACAAACCTATCAACAATGTTTATTTATCACAGAAATCTTTGTAGGTAAAAATATTGCATTGCATAATGTTTTATGAATTATAAATAATTTACCTATACACTATTATAAGAACTATTTACACCTTGAAACTTACTAGACTAAACATTTTCAAATTTCATTGTAAATCAGCTCTTCGAAAATTTGCCTAAAATTGATATTACACTATTCAGTTGTTCCTGCCTAAATGAGCAACACAGTTTTAAATGCTATATCAATTTAGTTCCTATATTTCTCTTTCTTTTGCTCCTGTTTCTTCTGTCTACCAAACGTAAAGATATCTTCAATAGTTTTCCAAAGAACACCAAACAAATCATCACTATCCACAACTACAGCTTTAATTTCTTGTTTATTCTCAATTTTTATCGGTCTTATTGAATGCGGACCGTTTTTCAGAACATCATCAAGTATCTTATCAATTTCAACGTAAAACTTCTGCCTGTTTATTAAAGGCACTATCAAGTTATACTTATTAATTTTGCTATTAATTGTCTTGACAAATTCTTTGTTGGTCTCACAGATTTCCTGCCATTTCATAAGGTCTGTTTCGTTCAATGGATATGGCCCTAGGACCATTCTTTCATTAGTAATATCCTTCTTCAAAAGTTCCACATCATGGTCAATTTCTTTACTCATTGTTATCCATTCGGGCGTAAAACCATTATTAATGAGGACCTGGAAAGAAATATGAGGAGTATCAAAATTGGACTAATACAGAAGGTCCTACAATGCAATAACAATTTAATTGTGGGTGTTAAACAAATAAAGGTGGGTGTTAATAGTTGTAACACAGTTTCCCTAACTAATACAACTGTTATTGTATGTCTTTTTATTTGTAACAATATGTGTTGGTTCCAATAAAATATTTTTCATTTCATTTTAATTATAAATAACCCAAGGACCAATGGACCACACAATGCTATCTAGTCCTAAACTAAGCCAAAGCTTGTAATACTCATATCTATGAGTACTAGGCAGGGCCGTCTCTACTAGGGGGTGCAAGGGGTGCGGGGCACCCGGGTGCAGAGCGCCCGTGCGTGGGAGAGCACCCCGGCGCCGAATATACTTAAGACGGCCCTGGTACTAGGCTACCGATAAAATTACTTCAATACTGTTTTTTGTAGCAAACACCTGAGCGTTTTTGGTCTGGACCAATACAGACAGATGTTCATGCACATAATCTATGTCTTTATGTGTTAGCTTTATGAACATTGACAAAGTTTACAAACCTCATTTAACTTATGTGTGGCAAAGTCCACATACGGGTTTCTATTTTGATCCTTCAATGGCTTTCCTTTCCCGCTTAAATTTTCGAATTCCCCTTTCGACATGGACTCCTGTATCAAATCCTCAACCAGTCTATCGAAACCGTATTTAGTTTTGATATCATGCTTTTTATATTGGCCTTTCTTCATGAGCGTATTCTCGGAAGCCACGGCCTTAGCCATACGATGTTCCATGACGTTGGTGGCTGCTCGCTGGGCTCGAGCTTGGGCCCATTGCTTCTGCCGTTGGGATGGTGTGCCGTGGCCTACGCCTTCGAAGCTCAAGTACTGACGATGTTGTGGTGCTGTGTGCTATGAAATAGATAGATATTATTTACTGCACACCATTCAATTGACTTAAAATTAGGTTTAATAGTGGTCTTATTGCTATAAGCAATCTGTTCCATACAATCATAGGGTAGTTAAAAAGAAAAGGGTGAAGTGAGCCCTCAATTGAATCAGAATTAATGATTGAAATAATCAAATTATGTCAAATTTTTTTTCTGAAGAGACCAAATAAATGCCTCATGAAAAGCCAGAAACTGGGAAAAAATTTATAAATAATGTTGGTAAAAGATTCACATTAATAAATAGAATGTATGTATAGAATTTACTTACTTTTATATCAAAAACAATCTGATCAATTTCTTCACTATTTGAAGTTCCAGTGTTGTGTTTGGTCAAAGTCCTGAATGCATTCTCAATGGCAACAAACTTATCCATATCTGCCTCCGGAGAACCAGAGTCTGGATGGTACTTCTTGGCCAGTTCCAGGAATGCTTTGCGGACGGCATCTTGCTTGGAGTCTGCAGGCAAGTTGAGCACCTGGTAACATTCCTGAAATGAAAATAAAGCAGTTATAAAATTTATCTCACAGGGCTTTTTTTTATATTTGGCAGAACATCTGACTTTACAAGAAATTACTTACTTAGCCTGCAGTTTATTGATGAAAACGTGCTAAAACCTGATGAGAAGATACTTACTTGAATTCTTTTTTCTTTCGATTTGGAAGTGATTGTCCGTACAGTAATAAAATGATATAATAATTGAAGAGGATTTTTGCATTGCAGATAGATTACGGGGTAAACAGAAGATTTCATTTTGAATTATTGTTGTGTGTACTTTATTGATTACATGGCTTTTAATTAGTTACGTAAACAAATTTCATGTTTTTTTGCAGCAAGGTCTAAAAAACAGCAAAAACAAACAGGCACGAAGAGAACGACACAAACAGCTGAAACAGCTGATGATCGGTGACGTTATTATTTTTTATGAATTTGAGCAATGGGCTGAATTCGGTGTCATGTTATGGCATCAGCATCCTTGTAAATTACTTGTTTGTTGTAAGAACGAAATACTACCAATGAAATTGTAAGTAAATTGATATCAGTAGCCTAACTGTAATCACAATACGTACTACACTTCATGAATTTGTGTAACGAATCAATATTTGCAAGTCTCATCTTGGAGTCCAGTGGCAAAAAATATAATTTCCTAAATCATTGTTAACGATTTTAACTAAACAATGTTTAAATTATTAATAAGTTCATCAGTAAATCAAAATCATCAATAAAGTTTTATTAGAAAAATATCGATAGATCGTACATGCCTACTGCGTATTTCTTTCTCGTTTCCACAGCACTAGCGTAAATAAAAAAAAAACTAAAGTGACATTTTTGGGAAGAGAGCGGAAAATCTAGCGGATTCATGATTTTTCATTAAATACAGTAAATTTCTACTGTAAATTTTATTTGTATAATAAGAGTGTGATAAGTGTGTATGCTAACAATTAGATTTACACTTTGTGCGGTGAAATCTGATGTACTGACGCTATGGCAATGACTGCGGAGGACGTAGCTCGGCGCTTTCCTATACACTGGCTGGTTTGGAATAACCATCATGAGGAGTTGAAAGCCTCCCTCGACGCTACTAAGGTACACATCACCTGAAGGTGTTCATTCCCTAGTAAATTAAATTAAGATCTATTTTAGGTTAGGAATTTTGTAAGACATTCATAAACTGTATGAATTCAGAGTTTATCTTGCAATGATTTGTTTCTAAGGACAGTTTCTTTAGTCTTTCACAGATCCATTCCTAGTCATACCAGGATGGTAATTTTTTACTGTTATTTTGCTTCACTATTAATTTAACATGCCAAAAACAGGTAGTTGGTACAAAATTTCAGTGTCTACATTCAGTATGACTCATAGTCTTGATAAGTTTTACCATGAAACATGTAAGTACATGCAGTACACTATACAAACAGTTTTAAACACACTTCATTCCATGAAGTTGAATTTTAGGGTCAATATGTTCTTCTGCTGCTAAATTGGTTTTGTTTCTTGCTTTCATTATGTACAATTAAATGGTAAAGTTATTAAGCAGTTATTACACTACCCAGTATTCCGGGACCCTAACTCTGAATAAGGGTGGTCTAATAAGATTTAGGTTAAGTGTCCCGATTTAGGGTAATCGGACTGCCTAGCTATCTACCTGCTCTGCCTATTGCGTAATGTAATAACATTTAGGGTGATTATTGCGTATCAACACTAGCGTCGCAGCGCTTAACGGTGCCGCGACATATACTGAGCGGAGACCTTTTAGGTACTTTTATTCTATAATGTTATTAACACTTTATTGTACTACTTACTGCATATTTTTGGGTAGCTAATAAACATTTTTTTCTTTCTTTCTTTCTTTCTTTATTGTCTTCTACGACACCAACAGGATGAGTTAGGGCGGTCCTATTCTAAATCTAGGAACCACTTGGGCAAACAAAAGTGATCTGTGATATTTTATAACACATCATAAAATGAAAATGGTGATAGGGTTCCATTCTTTCTTCTTTTTTTGGCTAGGACATGTCTTGCTTTTATGTGTGTGTAATTTGTTTTTATCTAATAACTATGTATCGGAAACCTCTTAGTTTTAAGATGCATATGTCACCGGAAAATAGCAAGAATCGTAAGTTGATCAATTTCCTAGGTAGTTGATTAACTTCCGGAAAATAATAAACGGCAGTTGAAATGTATTATTTAACGTATGTATTTTAGTAAATTGATCATTTTACGGGGTCTTGCAGTAAAATCATCCGACGAAGGTGAGGTGAACGTTGATTGGTTCAATGGCTCACGGGGCGTTATCCCGGCCACCAATCAGGGAACAGTGTATTAAGTTACGGGTAATAGTGCACCATTAAATAGTACATTGAGCAACGATTGGCCCATTTGAGGACGATTTTACTTGTGTCAAAATCGTAAAGTATTAAATGACTGTCAGGCTACCGTAAGTTGATTAACTAACTGAAATCCATTGCATAAAATAATACATTTCAACTACCGTTTGTTATTTTCCGGAAGTTAATCAATTACCTAGGAAATTGATCAACTTACGATTCTTGCTATTTTCCGGTGACACATATAAGGTGTTACAGGGTACCTTGAGTTGGACATTTTAAATTCCTGTTCCAACTTAGCAATCTTTTTGAAATGAAAAATGTTTACATCATACATCTAACTCCCAAAGTAAGAATTAAGTAAATGTGTTATAGGTATCAAATAAAGGTACCGACCTCTAAAATAGACTTTAATAGACATACAAACTCAATGATCAAACGAAAATGTTCATGACATGAATGACTGTCCTGGGTGGGGATTCAAACCCACATATATTTATTTATAGCAATGGTTATGTATGTCATTCTGAATTCTATAGGCAAATGTATGATAAACATGTTTAGTCATAAAGGATTATTCCATTTGGTTTGTTATTCCTGTGTCCTGCATTCCTGATTGGTGAATGCTTAATAATTTTGTAAGTTCATTTTTAGTTGGACTGGACTGATGTGGGCTGATGATGATGATGATGATTTTTAGTTGCTTCCATTAACTTTGCAGATTGTATTTAATGGTGCAGTTAAAAAAGATACACCTGAAATGACATCAACACAAGAGAAAAAGAGATACTACTGTTAAAAACAAGTTTCTAAAATAAGCTTTTATATAATTACTAGCTGTGCCCGCAGTTTCGCCCGCGTTCATGTAGATGTGTCACAGAAGTGTTTCTTCATCCCTTTTTTCGCAATGAAAGGTAGCCTTTATCCTTTCTCGGGGCCTAAAGATTGTCTGTGCCAAATTTCATCAAAATTGGTTGAGAGATTTAAGTGGGAAAGCGTAACAGACAGACAGACAGAGTTACTTTTGCATTTGTAATATTAGTAGGGATAATGTTGCATTGTCATATTATTGTTTACATAATTATGTACCCATCAAAACTTTAGCTGAAACAGAAGTTAGGAAACAGTTGAAATTTAGGATCCAAGTTCTGAATAGTAAGGTAATACATAGTAAAGGGTAAGTTAAATAAAAGCTTGTAAGAACATTGTCAGTGCATTAGAATAGAATAGAAAATAGTTTACTCAGTGCACATTACATAATACAAGTGTGTACTAAGTCTATAAAGTAACTTAAAATACAATGTGCAGCCATTAGGAATTCTTATTGAGAATGTGTGGTTAACTTAAATTAAATTTTGCACAAGAACATCACTTTATTGTTTGCCCTTCTATTGCTCCATATAATAATTGTCAAAATATCTAGAATTCCAGATGGATAATGGACATTATGTATTGGACACATAGTTCGAAATTGTTTGGGTAGGTTGATATGTGGTCTGTTTGTACACAACAGTTGCAACTCTGCTACACTGGGACTCTGTAGGGGCCCAAAGGAGTGATTTCATGTCAAAAGTCATGTTTTAGTCACTAAAAAGCACCAGTGTGGCTGTTAATGCAATTTTTATATCATCATCATCTGCCTATATCAGTCCATTTTTATATGTTACATAAAAATTCAGCTACTCATATTTTTTTTAAGTTTGCTTTATTATGTTAATGTATTTATTAATAAACAATTTCTTTACCCACTTAACCTGTTTGTACAATGTCTTTGAGATCAATGAAGCCTAACAATCAATGTGTACATGTGAAAAATAATCCCGTTACTGAGGGAAGCCTTATTGAGTTGGTGGGCGCCCACTGGGTGGATCAAGTGTCATTGCCAAATATGAGCCTAATGACTTGGAAAAGACACTTGAGTGTAGTAAATAATAGTAACTATGTTACTACGGTTTTATGACTGGGTTGTATATGCAAGAAATGACTTGAATAAAACACTTAAGTGAAGTAAATGATAGTATCTATCTAATTTCCTATTTTTCACATCATATACACTCAAAGGCACAATCAACCGGCCAATTCTTTATTGTGGCATACCTTTGGTTATAATAACTAAGCGCTTGATGATTTTTATCGTCAATGTAAACAACACCAACATATTTTAGTGTTTTTCATCTGTAATGATGTAATCTTTATATTGCTAAAGATAATAATAAATTCTAAAATAAAATTTTAAAGTTACAACGAAAAACATAAGTGGTCGGATAATTGTGCCTCTGAGTGTATAATAGCTTTGGCTGTTGATATCATAAGGGACATTGATCTGAAATTACTTCACTCATACAAGGCTGAGGGTTTAATTTCAACCAAACAATCTTTTTTTAATTGCCATTAGTGGCAGACGAGCAGGCGGCCTGTCTGATGTCAAACAGTAACCGCCGCCCATGGACATCAGCAATGCCAGGGGCTCAGCCATGTCGCTGCCTACCGTGAGGAAACAGCTCTCTTTAAACCACGCTTAAAGGACATGTCTTAGCGATCAGGGAACACCGCGGCTGGGAGGTCGTTCCAAAGTTTGCAAGAACGTGGAAGAAATGAAAACGAATAGTTTTGGGACAAGATCGTCTCCAGGTAGTATGGATGGACCCTACCGCGGCGTCTAGTAGTGCAATGGTAAAAACCTCAGAGCGCGGGTGTCCAGGGCGGTGCTTACTGCTTACCATCAGGCATCACATTTGCTCGTCTGCTGCCTCTTGAATATAATAATAATATCTACTAACAGTTTCTACTATATTTGACTTCGTGTCCTTTATTTACGTTGTTCAGTTCACGCCCGAAGAGCTGGAGAGCAAAGACCCGCGAGGGCGCACGCCGCTACTGCTGGCGGTCACTCTGGGGCACATCGACTCTGTACGGGTGCTGCTAGACGCTGGAGCTGACGTCAACTGTGAGAAAGATGGCTGGACAGGTAAGGCTGACACATATGATTGATATAAGAGAGGTAGGGCATAGCGAATCTTCCTGAGACGTCACAGTACTTCGAGCCTGTGACGTCACAGTACCGGGACGCCGCCCTCTCCTACGCCCTGGTAAGACTGGTCACCTGATGGTATATCAATTCAGCCGATAGACACCAGGGGGAGTCACAGGGGCGTTGCCGGCCCTTGGGGGCCACCTAGGGGTGAGAGAGGTAGGGCATGGCGAATCTTCGCTCGAATTGAGCCGCCCGTCCGGGGAAGGACCTCCACCCTATAGAATACCGCAGTCAAATGACCTCTGGGTCGTATATTCTGCCGGTGAGTAGGGTTTCCGGAGCTCGTGGGGGGTTAGGGTTTGGCCGGCATGGCGGTGGCAACTTACAGGTAACTGACCAGTTACTTGCCCGTTGTCACAGTAACTTGGGCTTCTCTTTCACTTTCCATCAGGCGTAGAGAAGCCATTATGTCGAGCTACTATAAAAAAAAAGTTAAAGATATTATATACAAAGTTTTAGAGGACAGAAAGAGAGCCCTTACATAACAAATTTATCCTCATATCAATTTCCAGCCGTACAAGAAGCGACGGCCACCGGGGACCCGGAGCTGCTAGCGTTAGTCCTGTCGAGGCGCGACTACCAGCGGCACGTGGTGCGCGCGGGCGGCATCCCCGACCTGCTGCACCGGCTCAGCCTCGCCCCGGACTTCTACGTCGAGATGAAGTGGGAGTTCACCAGCTGGGGTGAGGATGTTTGTAAGATAAGCTAGGGTTTTCTGAATAGGCTCGGAGTCGGAACTTTGGTGGTGATTGCCGTCTGAAAGAATGTTAACTATAAGGCTTTATTCAAACATACGGTTTCTACCCGCGAAACCGGCAGCAACCCGCTACCCCTGTTCACTTTATCCGCGCGGCGAGGAGCGCCGTTCACACTGCGGTTTGGCGGGTAAACCGCTACCGCAAACGGCCCGGCGCGGCGGCGGATTACCCGTCAGTCTGAAAGCAAAATACCGTAGTGACGTCACGCGTAATTTCAACGGGCTATATTGGTTAATATTTATCCGTTTCTCTGCTCCGCTATCTCGCTCCCCTTCAATAGACAGGCAGCCTATATGTATTGTCGTTTGATTCCAGTACCCCTGGTGTCCCGGATGTGTCCCTTCGACACGTACAAGGTGTACAAACGAGGTGGAAACGTGCGCGTCGATACCACCCTAGTCGGCTTCGAGAACAACCAGTGGCAGAGAGGCGACAGGACGTATATATTTAGAGGACAGGGTGAGTGCGTAGACCTTACCTTTTTTTAAGGCTCTTCATAGTTTGCCTAATAAGAAGGAACTGTCGGCGATCGCAGGGCGTAGCTTCACGCTCCGGTGACACTGCTCTCATCGGTCTGTGGTATTTAGCTACGCCTTCATTTGACTGACTCGGTGGCTCAATTGGTAAAAACCCCTGCCTTCTGAGCCAAAGGTCGTGGGTTCGATTCCCACCCGGGACAAACATTCGTGTGATAAATACTTGTGTTTGTTCCGTGTCTGGGTGTTTATAAATTGTATTCAAGTATTTATTTGTGGTACCTTCGTTGTTCTGATACCCATAACACAAGTGCTTAAGCTACTTACTTTGGGATTAGAGCAATGTATGTGATGTTGTCTGATATTTATTTATTTATTTGTGGTTATACCGCTACCAATCGGTTGCAAGCGCCTCGTTTGTTATTCGGCAGGATGCACCACGGGCAGGTGAGGTTGGCTTGGAGCGAAATGATGACAGGCCGCTCCCTTACACCCCAGCCCCAGTTGCCTCTAGTCCAATCAACCAGTGTATTCTCCACTCAGGTCGAGCAGCGAGCCTGGTTAGAACTGGACCACGAGGCGGGCACGGCGTGGCGCGAGTACGTGGAGCCGGCCGGCGCGCGCGACCTGCCGCCGCCGCACCCTCGGGTAGTGCACCAGCGGCTGGCCCGCGCCCGCTCGCCATCAACTACCTGGACACCGACAAGATCAGCTTCGAGAGGTGACTGTGCTAGCAGCGGCATGTAGCTTATCAGAGTAAAGGATAGAAGGGAGCGACCCATCATCGTGCAAGGGACGAAACCGGAGCGGAAAGCGGGGAGTCACAGATGCGCATACCATACAGACAATAGTGGCGGGCACCAAGAGGTTCAGTTCCTCGTTCTTGCCCCGTGCCATTAAAGAATGCCCTTCCAGCTTATGTGTTTCCTTCCTCTTACAATCCTGGATTCTTTAGGCGGGGCGTGAAACGGCATCTTAGTGGGCCTTCAGGGTAAGGGCGACAGGCGCGGTGGGTATGCCCTATTGTGTCTGTCGATCTAACATTTGGACCTCACGACCGCTTACCATCAGGTGGAGTGAGGTCATCCTGAACGCTCTTTAATTAAAAAAAAAAGATGCATGCGCGCGCGCATGTTTCATCTGAAGATGTCACAGTCACAATAGAAACGATTGACTTCAGTCAAAAAGTGACTTCTTCTTTTTCTTTATGAGTCTTTTTGTTTATGAGAGTGATCAAACGGGCCTGAAGGTTACCTGATGGTAACTGATCACTTCAGCCCATAGACTACGTAACATCAGGGGAGTCACAGATGCGTCACTAGGTCTTCAGGAGTTTGCAGGCTTGAAGGTGGTTCTTTTTTGAAGGTGCTTTCAAAGCTGATTCCAAACAATCCTGCATCCAAACTAAACGACTGACGGTGACATAAAATGTTCCAGAAATAAGAGCGGCATATGGGGCTGGAGACAGGACAAGACCGAGCCGGTGAACGGCTACGAGTGCAAGGTGTTCGGCGCCAACAACGTCGAGCTGGTCTCCAAGACGCGCACCGAGCATCTGCCGCGGCACAAGCGGCAGGCCACCAGGCCGCCGCGTGCCCCCCTGGCAGGACTGCTGGCCTTGGCAGAGCCTGACGCTGAACCCACCACGCCTCCGCCCACTCCCGACAAGGTGAGTGACCGAGCATCTGCCGCGGCACAAGCGGCAGGCCACCAGGCCGCCGCGTGCCCCCCTGGCAGGACTGCTGGCCTTGGCAGAGCCTGACGCTGAACCCATCACGCCTCCGCCCACTCCCGACAAGGTGAGTGACCGAGCATCTGCCGCGGCACAAGCGGCAGGCCACCAGGCCGCCGCGTGCCCCCCTGGCAGGACTGCTGGCCTTGGCAGAGCCTGACGCTGAACCCACCACGCCTCCGCCCACTCCCGACAAGGTGAGTGACCGAGCATCTGCCGCGGCACAAGCGGCAGGCCACCAGGCCGCCGCGTGCCCCCCTGGCAGGACTGCTGGCCTTGGCAGAGCCTGACGCTGAACCCATCACGCCTCCGCCCACTCCCGACAAGGTGAGTGACCGAGCATCTGCCGCGGCACAAGCGGCAGGCCACCAGGCCGCCGCGTGCCCCCCTGGCAGGACTGCTGGCCTTGGCAGAGCCTGACGCTGAACCCACCACGCCTCCGCCCACTCCCGACAAGGTGAGTGACCGAGCATCTGCCGCGGCACAAGCGGCAGGCCACCAGGCCGCCGCGTGCCCCCCTGGCAGGACTGCTGGCCTTGGCAGAGCCTGACGCTGAACCCATCACGCCTCCGCCCACTCCCGACAAGGTGAGTGACCGAGCATCTGCCGCGGCACAAGCGGCAGGCCACCAGGCCGCCGCGTGCCCCCCTGGCAGGACTGCTGGCCTTGGCAGAGCCTGACGCTGAACCCACCACGCCTCCGCCCACTCCCGACAAGGTGAGTGACCGAGCATCTGCCGCGGCACAAGCGGCAGGCCACCAGGCCGCCGCGTGCCCCCCTGGCAGGACTGCTGGCCTTGGCAGAGCCTGACGCTGAACCCACCACGCCTCCGCCCACTCCCGACAAGGTGAGTGACCGAGCATCTGCCGCGGCACAAGCGGCAGGCCACCAGGCCGCCGCGTGCCCCCCTGGCAGGACTGCTGGCCTTGGCAGAGCCTGACGCTGAACCCACCACGCCTCCGCCCACTCCCGACAAGGTGAGTGACCGAGCATCTGCCGCGGCACAAGCGGCAGGCCACCAGGCCGCCGCGTGCCCCCCTGGCAGGACTGCTGGCCTTGGCAGAGCCTGTCGCTGAACCCACCACGCCTCCGGCCACTCCCGACAAGGTATGAATGAGCCTGACAGCCTGGGACAGTTAGCCAGCTACGCGACAGCGAGACATCATCATCATCATGATCAGCCTATCTCAGTCCACTGCTGGTCATAGGCTCTACAATGATTCGCTACTTAATCTGGAGGCTTTGCCCATAATCGTCACGCTGGGCTGGTGGGTTGGCAATCACAGGCCGTAGCTCTTCACTTCGGTGACGCTGCTGCCTGTCATCGGCCTGTGGGATGTAGCTACATCTTCAATTGTGATTGTTATACCGCCACCAGTCGGTTTCTACAGCCTCATATGTTATTCGGCAGGATGCACCACGGGCCGGTGAGGGTGGCTTCAAGCGATAGGTCACTCTCTCACCTTTCCTTTATTATTATTACTAACAAAGCATGTATTGGTCTCACCAGGAAGACGCGCCCAAAACGAGTAGATCCAGAGAGGACCTGAGTGTGCCGGCGCCCGTCACGTGGGAGGAGTACTTCGGGGACGCGCCCTTGGACCACGACGTCGGCCGGCCGAAGCTCGTCGAGACCAAGGTGCAGAAGTTCAGGGCGACGCTGTGGCTGTGCGAAGACTACCCTCTAGAGGTGAGAATCATCATCATCATCATCATCCTATTACAGCCCACAACTGGACATAGGCCTCTCCAATTGTTCACCACTTAGGGTAAACATCTAAAGATATACCCATAATCGCCACGCTGGGGAAGCGGGTTGGCGATTGCAGGGCGTAGCTTCTCGCTCCGGTGACGCTGCTGCCCGTCACCGGTCTGTGTCATTTAGCTACTCCTTCATTTGTAATGGTTATACCGCCACCAGTCGGTTGCCAGCGCCTCGTTTGTTATTCGGCAGGATGCACCACAGGCAAGTGAGATTGGCTTGGAGGGAAAAGATGATAGGACGTTACATCACAGGTGAGGGAGGAGAGAGTACCATGTTGATAGATCTTGCAAGTACTATGCTACGCTACCTATGGTACTTGCAAGTACCATATGTCGACGTGGCAATACGGATGATGACAAGGTATGAAAATGAAGAAAATAATTAGTCCGTCTCTTAGATAATAAAAAAATATAAGACCCGTATTTTTTGTTTTGTCGAAATAACAAGAAAATACTTAGATATAGCGCATTAAAGTTACGGAGTGGGGGCTAACTACGTCACGTTAGAGTATATTTTGTACTCTAACGTGACGTCATGTGGCAATTAAAATCAATGTATCTTCGTAAGTTTTTGAACAAGAGGCAAAATAAAAAATACGTATCCAATATTTTTCATTAATCTATCTGATGGACATTAAATTATTTTTAGTCATCATCCCAATTTTCTAGTAGAATTACATACTTAGTAAATACGTCCAAATCTAGACTATAGCGAAACTATCTTCTAAGGAAGTAAGCTACGCAGGCGATATTAAAACGTACAAGTGTGTTCGCTTCATGATCCGTTGGGACGGCAGTTCGACAACACTGGAGAGAGATCAGGTTCAGATTTAGAGATTCGTTCGGAAAGGCCTTCTCTAAAAAACGCACGCACGTTCTTTATTCCGAAGTCGAGTAGAATAGCTCTGCAGCACGTCTTTCGATTGCCAGATTCAGGGAAGACCTTATAGTGTAGACCAACAGGTCGGACGACCGGTGACGCAAAAGTTACCTACGTGGTAAGGCATTCTTTTTGTAGACCTGATTATAAGCTATAATGTGTGACCACATTTTGTACAACTGTTCGACGCATTTAAAATTGTCATGTTTCAGCTACAAGAACAAATAATGCCAATCTTAGATTTGATGGCAGCGATCTCATCACCGCATTTTGCGAAATTGAAAGATTTCGTGCAAATGCAACTGCCGTCCGGTTTTCCAGTTAAAATTGGTAAGATGTCACAAATAATTTCATTTTTCGAATTTTTTGATTCGTTGGTTGTGTGTAGGGTATAAGACAGCGCCCTGAGGTGAATAAAATGCTTCCTCCGTATCCCTGCCTGTTGTAAGAGGCGGCTAAAAGGATCTTTAGGCCCGTATTCACAAACGATACTTATCTAAGGAGACCAGCAACGCTAAGTTAAGGGAGGCATTTATCAGTGCGTTGAACATGGCGAGCCTTTCAATTCATAAACAATACTTAAGCGGCACTTGAATAAGCAAACGCACAGCGTAAAATAGAGCCCCGTGATTGGTTCATTTGTTGTTGCACACTTCACTTCCTTGACTTGACTGACATTTGACATTTCATTTTATAATAACCTCAATCGGGCTCAACAAAATAGTGTCGGAAAAGTGAGAATTGGTTTTAGTTTGTGTTTTGTGGTGATTTTGCAGTAATTGTTGCGTCGATTTGTGGTCATAATGAATAAGGATATAATTACGCCAAACTCAACTATCAGGTTAGATGAATTCACTAATTAACATTCATTATGAAAACATTGTGTAGTAAATAGTTTTAAAAATGCGTATACTTATATTACAGTTCCATGAAGCTGCCATGAGTTAAAGAAGAAGGCTTGGAAGGATCTCGCAGTGGCCTACAACTCGCAATCATGTGTCACAATGGCCCGCTTATCAGTTAAAAAGATGCTGGGAGAATATTAAAACCCTGAGGAAAAAAGAGCTTTCCCAAGAATCCCTCAGCATGAAACGTACTGGTTGAGGACCCCCAGAAGGCTTCACGGTGGATAATGTTGTATACATACAATTTGTCCATTCATAAATGTAATTGTAATTGACTCCAATTGGTACTAGAGAAAGAGTATGCCCAAAGTTTTATTTTTTACATTTTACACTTTAAATTTACTAAAATAAAAACAAATAGGAGATAATGTTTCTAATTAATATATAAAATATATACTTATGTTTTATTTTGTAGATGATATGAAAGAAATCAATGAGAATGAGGTCCATTTACAACTAATATTTAAGAAACATTTCAAACCATTATGGGTATATTCTCCAGATGTTTCCCCTAAGTCGCGACCAACTGGACAGGCCTATGTCCAGCAGTGGACTGCTATAGGCTGAAGATGATGATTTCAAATCATACACTAGTAAGTAATATTTAAAATCTTACATTTAATTTAACTTGTCTTTAATATGTATTGAAATATTATTGTACATGTATGTATAATGGTGTTATGTATAATTTATTTAAGTGAATATTTATTGTATTATATATGTTTATAGAATTATGATATTAGGTACTTGGTATATTTATGTATTTGTCTAGATGAGATCGCTATAAAGATAAGACCACCTAAAGTGTACTTTGGTTTGTCCGTAATGTATTTTCATGTAATGTCTGTGTTTTAGTGCAATAAAGAGTTTCTATCTATCTATCTATCTTGTTCATACTGTGGCTGTGTGTACCTTCTACAAAATACATTATTGAGAGATTTTTAAGATTATAAATATTTGCTTTCAGGTAGTTTTGAGTGAGAATAAAATGCAACACAACAAATATGAAACATGACCAGAAGGTGCACCAGTTGAGAATGCAAAGAGAGAAGGTTTTGATTGCAAGACAATATAATTTATTAGAATATGAAGATATGATACATAATTTACAATTTGAAAAAGTGTTCTTGAAATTGAATTGTTAAAGATAGGTACAAACTGGAAAATAAAAAAATTTACCTAATAATATTTTTTGTTTTATTGAATACTAGCTGTGCCCGCGGCTTCGCCCGCGTTGCCCCTCATTTAGGGAAGTAGGGGGTTAGAAAGGGGCAAAAAGTAGCCTATGTTACTCTCCATTCCTTCAACTATCTCCACTTAAAAAAATCACGTCAATTCGTCGCTCCGCTCCGTTTTGCCGTGAAAGAAAGACAAACATACCGACAGACAGACACACTTTCCCATTTATAATATTAGTATGGATATTTGAAACTAACTGAAAATATATTTCATGTACAGAATTACATTTAATTAATTAATTCTCTACAGATTTATTGTAAGTTTACATAAACTCAAACCTACTTGCAATAATACCTAATCAAAAGGATCTTTAAAATCCCGTATCACTTTTCTTATGTTTATTCTGCTTGCTCATTGATATAATTATCAAACTCTTCTTCATAATATTATCCATCGTTAGAACAAAAACAACCTCAATTTAGCAAAACCAAAACTTTTACGTACCTAATCTGTGCAGAAACTGACCCTATGCGTTGCGTAAAATAGGTCGCTAGCTATTTTACCAATGCGTTCATTTTAAGAGACGCACAGGGCCGACCGCCCCTCAAGTGTCGTTTATGAATAGGTTTTAGGGTACCTGTGCGTCCGCGCGCACTGTGAGACCTCACAGTATCGTTTGTGAATACGGGTGTTAGGGTTTTTTTATACTACTAGGGTTGACAAAATGGCTGCCGCCTGATGGTACGCGGTCACCTCACCGCAGCCCATGAACGCCTGCAAGACCAGGGGCATCGCATGCGCTTTGCCGACCCTTTAAAAACCTATTTGCTTGAAGCGCCCCATACTGTATTCCCCTGAGAAAACCTGTGCAGGGAGCTCATTCCACAAACGCAGCGTTCGCGGGAGGAAATTCCTCTGAAATCGGACCGTGCGTGACCAGTTACGAGGCGCATGATAAAAACTTGCACGTTTTTAGGACAAGTCAAAAAGAAATGCTCATCGGACTTATCATGTCTTTTGAATCTATTACGGATCTTGGAATTTGCTGTATTTCTTTAAGCAGAGTGATAAATTTGTTTCGTCTCCGTCTTTTTTTTATATAGTGGCTCGACATAATGGCTTCCCTACGCCTGATGGAAAGCGAAAGAGAAGCCTAAGTCGCTGTGACAACGGACAAGTAACTAGTCAGATAACTGTCAGTTGCCACCGCCATGCCGGCCCATCTGTAACCCCCCACGAGCTCTGGAAACCCTACTCACCGGCAAAAACACCAGAGGTCATTGGCTGCGGTATTCTATAGGGTGGAGGTCCTTCCCCGGACGGGCAGCTCAATCGAGCGAAGATTGGCTATGCCCTACCTCTCTTACCGTTGCTCATAACTGTGCCATTTATTCCAGAAATCCCCCTCTTCCACGTTCTAAACGCCCGCATCACATTCGGCAACATATTCGCGACCGAAACGCCCGTGCCCCACATCGAGTGCATCCAGGAGGGGACACGGCTCTCCTGCGTATTAGACGACGCGTGCTTCGACGTAGGACGCGGCTACCGGGACGCCACCGCTCCCGACGAACGGCTCTCCTGCGGCCTGGACGACGAGGAGAGCCTGCTGCAGTACGCGATACAGCAGAGCCTGATGGAGGCCGGCACCAGCGACGACCAGGTGAGCGAGCCTGTGACGTCACAGTACCGGGACGCCGCCTCTCCTGCGGCCTGGACGACGAGGAGAGCCTGCTGCAGTACGCGATACAGCAGAGCCTGATGGAGGCCGGCACCAGCGACGACCAGGTGAGCGAGCCTGTGACGTCACAGTACCGGGACGCCGCCTCTCCTGCGGCCTGGACGACGAGGAGAGCCTGCTGCAGTACGCGATACAGCAGAGCCTGATGGAGGCCGGCACCAGCGACGACCAGGTGAGCGAGCCTGTGACGTCACAGTACCGGGACGCCGCCTTTCCTGCGGCCTGGACGACGAGGAGAGCCTGCTGCAGTACGCGATACAGCAGAGCCTGATGGAGGCCGGCACCAGCGACGACCAGGTGAGCGAGCCTGTGACGTCACAGTACCGGGACGCCGCCTCTCCTGCGGCCTGGACGACGAGGAGAGCCTGCTGCAGTACGCGATACAGCAGAGCCTGATGGAGGCCGGCACCAGCGACGACCAGGTGAGCGAGCCTGTGACGTCACAGTACCGGGACGCCGCCTTTCCTGCGGCCTGGACGACGAGGAGAGCCTGCTGCAGTACGCGATACAGCAGAGCCTGATGGAGGCCGGCACCAGCGACGACCAGGTGAGCGAGCCTGTGACGTCACAGTACCGGGACGCCGCCTCTCCTGCGGCCTGGACGACGAGGAGAGCCTGCTGCAGTACGCGATACAGCAGAGCCTGATGGAGGCCGGCACCAGCGACGACCAGGTGAGCGAGCCTGTGACGTCACAGTACCGGGACGCCGCCTCTCCTGCGGCCTGGACGACGAGGAGAGCCTGCTGCAGTACGCGATACAGCAGAGCCTGATGGAGGCCGGCACCGGCGACGACCAGGTGAGCGAGCCTGTGACGTCACAGTACCGGGACGAGAACATTCCTTCGTCATGAAATAGTTCGATAATTTTTTTATGACAGGGGTGGCAAACTTGTCTGGAGGCCACCTGATGGTAAGTGATCAATTCAGCCGATAGACACTGCAACCTGGAGCCTGGCCACTGAGGCCTGGAGCGAAAAGAGTATAGATAGTCTTATACACAGGTTATTTGGGCTTCACTATAAAAACAATAATATGTGGTAAGCAATAGCATATATAGGCTCTTCGGGGCCTTTATCAGAATTATTCATTATATGTGGGTAATTGGGCGGGGTATTTCAAAAATAAAGCCGGCAATTAAATAATGATCTGATTAAAATTCGATTAACACAATTATTTAACAAAAATCCACCAATTCTAACACGATTTAATTGGATTAAGTCCAGACGTAAGCGATCCGTCGATTCCGTGCGTTCCGCGCCACGCTCGATTTAAAAGTGATATTAAATCAAGATGGCCGCGCGAACGTCACGTCAATTTGACGTTCCGCTAGAGTGGCGCCACTCTCGTCCAGAAATCAAGTAACTATTCTAAAATTATTTTAATTTTTACACGGCGCTTCCGGTACGCCGTCACATAAAACATCTATTCCATAACACGATCGCTGGCGTGGCACGTGGCAATTGGTCGGGGAAATTGCGCGTGCATCCGCCGTGGGAGCAAGGTTATGACTGGGCGCCGTGACCGATCGATAGCGGGTCTGCTCCTGCGCCGGTGGGACGAGGTGCGCGTGCGGGGCGAGGAAGGTAGCTCGGGAGCGAGACCCCACAAGAGCATAGGCCGCTCCCTTAAAGGCCTTCTACACGGTCGGATTGGACCGCCGACCAAGGACGCGTTGGTCGGATCAACCAATTTTTGTATTCATTCTACACGGTCGGTGGATGGCCAACCACGAATGCAGCCGGTCGGAGGAGATGCGCTCCCGACCAAGGCCGTTGGCATCGACCAAATATTGGTCGGACAACCGTTTTCTACACTGTCCATTTTTATATCAACCCGACTAACGCGTCCTTGGTCGGCGGTCCAATCCGACCGTGTAGAAGGCCTTTTACATCCCTGTGTCATTTCTATTATGGTTATTTATGTCTATCCTAACATTGTCGAGTGGTTGTCGCAGGTAGACGTGTGGGAGGCGCTCCGCGGCGCACGACCGGTGTCGCCGGCGCCGCCGCCGCGGGACTCTGCGCAGGACCTGCTCGCGCACGAGGAGAGGCAGCTGCAGAGGTCAGTACCTACCATAGCGCACCGTACCATAATATGGTCTATTATCATATGGGGTCGTTCGTAAATTAAGTCACACTTAACGCGGGGTGAGGGGTCCATGAAGTATGATATACAAGGGCTTTCGGCCCACAAAAGGGACCAGCTGTGACAAGGAGGTAGGGCATAGCGAATCTTCGCTCGTATTGAGCTGCCCGTCCGGGGAAGGACCTCCACCCTATAGAATGTTAGGGGTGAGAGCCTTCCGCTCCCCCAACAGTCCGGTGATGATGACAAGGCCGGCCTGGCCATCATCGTAGTCATTTAGAAAAAAAAACCCTATAGAATACCGCAGCCAAATGACCTCCGGGTCGTGTTTCTGCTGGTGAGTAGGGTTTCCGGAGCTCGTGGGGGGTTAGGGTTGGGCCGGCATGGCAGTGGCAACTGACAGGTAACTAACCAGTTACTTGCCAGTTGTCACAGCGACTAGGGCTTCTCTTTCGCTTTCCATCAGGCGAAGGGAAGCCATTATGTCGAGCTACTATAAAGAAAAAAAAAGGAGTAGGGAGGGGTCAAAAATTAATCAAATTCGTGTGACGTATTTTGTGGACGGCCCTTTTTTGTAGTGTCAGTGCAAAGCCTTGGAATTGTTTTAGTGAAGAAACTTTTAAGACCGATAAGGATATTTTAGCGCGTTGTTGAAATCGGAACTAACAGCGTTGATCGGTCGCCATGTTGAATTCAGTGGGCAGCAATCGCCGAGTAAGCGATTGTATCGGCTTGTCCACAGAGCAAGTGCAAAAAGCTGAGTCAGAGTTGTTGCAACTAATATTTTCTATGAAACAATGCGTGTCATTTACAGACATATAGACTACATAAAAGATAGCTAAAGTACCAAAAAAAGATATGAAAAGTAATTGTGCTCTTAGTCTGCAGGGGAACATAAAAGCAGGTCTTGTCAAAAAATACCCTCTCTCCCCCTTTAAATGACACTCGTTTTTTTATAAAACGTGTTGGTTACAAGATCTCCTATTTGTATTTGCTCCGTGGGCTTAAACACCCATTGTCACATCACGCCAAAAGACAAAGATCTTTTCGTCGTCTCAAATCTCAACCGCCAAGATAAATGAATTGTTAAACTAACTCGTAAGTTAGCTCGGTCGGTAAAGCAGTACAACATAGTAGCTGTTTCATCTTTCTTCACTTAAAAGATTTTGCACTGACGCCATCGATGAATTATTTTATTCTAATTGAATTTACGTATCACTATTCATATATTTAATTTAATCATTCTGCCATTACATTATCACTCCACGACAGAACGTAGTGGGACAGCTTTCGAACAGACTTGTAATTTTCTTATGAATAATTAAAAGTTTATGCCTTAAAAGATTTTGCATATTCCACAGAAAGTCCCCATTTTTCATCAGACGCAAACGTTACTAGCTCTCGCCTATTAAATCGAGTTTCACGTATTTGAGCGTTCTTATTATATTCGTATACGTAAGCTAAATTGGCTAGGAATCTATATAACGCTATACAGTTTGAAGTAAGCAAAAGATTTCACACACTGAACTATTTAGATGGATCTAAGGTGTTCATATTATAATATTTTAAATCATTCGCGTCGTATTGCAATTTAAACTCAATTAACGGGACTCAAGTACGACATTTATGTATGTATTTATGTAGTACATTGTGTACATTGTTGTCACTGTGACTTGGGCTTCTCTTTCGCTTTCCATCAGGCGTAGGGAAGCCATTATGTCGAGCTACTATAAAAAAAGATGAGTTTTTCGTTCTGGGCTGAGTACGAGAGTAAAATTATATATCGGCCGAGACCGAGAATAGACAAAGCGTGAAAAATGCCGATTTGAACAAAGTTACAATCTCAGTCATGACCGAGAATCTCGGCTATAATAAGCCGAGAACCGAGAAACAACTTATAACTGGTTAGGATTTAGCAAAAACATAGGAACACTAATTTTGAGTCCCTATAATTAAGTTTAAATTGTTCATTTATTTTTTTTGTAAGTAGGTACATTTATTTGAAATTATAAGTGAAGTGAGTGATTTCCTTATGAGTGCTTATACCTAAGTTTTTTAATAAATTATGAGAGATACAATAAAGGCTTAATATGTTATCAGTTTATAGTAAATGCTTGCTCGAGTGTTTGATTTTTTCTTATAATAAGAGTTTACGTAAATATTTTAGGATAGGATTATACATATTACAAAATGTGTACGCATTTAGTCATCTAGTGCTATCATTTCACATCGTCACGAACGCTTTCAAAAGTATAATGTATGTAAGTGCAATAATTTTAATAGTATAACTTTATTATAAAGCAAAATATATATTGGTACTATTTATGTTTATATTCTAAGAATATTTGACATCTTTCGCGCTTGGTTAAGTCGATTTACACACTGCACCGCATCTCTGCGCGGTTTGGTAATATCAGATTCAATTGAACCAAATTCGCGTGAATACCGTGTGCACATGTTAATTTACATTACTGTTGTTATTGTCAAACGCGTAGCGCGGCGGAGTTCAGTGCAGTGGGAGATGAACAGCCTTACACACTGCACCATATCTCCGCGCGGTTTGGCAGTATCTGCTGTCGCGTGCATATTACATATATCCAAGCAGTTCATAATGAGTATTTCCTTAAACGGCTATTGCGGCGGAGTGCGATGCAGTGGGATAATCGCTTAAGTTAGACAGTCTGAACCGGTCGTCTAAATAAACTACCGGTAGTCTTATCGATAGTGGATTATTGAGTGGCAACACTATATCGCACGCCTAAAGGCCACCCTTTAGGCGTCCACACCTGTAACCGTATTTCCAGTCTTAATACATACTATCATTACCTTTTTTTAACATCAGGAGTGCATAGGGTCTTCTATTTGATCCCAATGAAACGACCAAGTCTCATTCCTCGTTTACCGCCTTTTACCCTGAGTACAAGTAATTGGTAGAGGGGAATGGCGTCCCCGAATGCTTTGTATCGACCGACTTATCGACTGATGTATTTCATTGGTCACTATCCCGCAGTCCCACATAATGGCCTACTTATCGACCAATGAAAATGCACCTTGGTGCGTCACATCTTATGAATGCACAGCGAATGTGCGGCTTGCGAGTTGCGCACGCGCTACAAGCAGTTACTACAATAATTGTTAGGTGCGCCCCTTTAGAGCGACTCATGCGAGGCTTGTGAACTTAGTGCGCGCGCATCCAAATCTCGCGCTTACAATTCCGTTCACTGTCTCAGTAGTAGGAGGAAGACGCGGACAGCTCGGGAGCAGGTCGCGACCAATACATTCGCGGTGCATTCGTGAGATGTGAACGCATCAGAGTGCATTTTGCACTAAATGTTAATGTTCATTTTATTTGTTTTTCTTATTTCCCTTCTGTTTATGTGTTCTGTGTATATTTAATAACTGTGTATTTGTGCTGCCAATAAATGTATTTCATTCATTTTCATTGGTCGATAAGTCGGCCATTGGGTAGAGCTGCTGCGGGATAGCGATCAATGAAAGATAACTCAATCGATGCATTCGGGGACTCCATTTCTACCAATTACTTGTACAAATTCAGGGTATGAGGCGAGAAACGAAGATTGAGGCTTGCTTGTTCCATTGTTATCATTTAGAGGGCCGTAAATGTATTCCTGATGTTAAAAAAAGGTAATGATAGTGTTAACAGCCCTCAATAAGAAACTAAACTGACCAGCCCAACAGCTCTTAGTAGCGCTTACATAGCCTAGAGTAGTCACCTAGCTAGTGTCACACAGAGCGATAGAAGCGTCGCTGGCGGGGCTCAGCGTGGCGCCGGCGACGCCGCCCGAGGAGATGGACGACGCCGAGCGGCAGCTGCAGGAGGCCTTGGCCTTGTCCGCCAAGGAGCACGCGGCCAGGCACCAGCAGATGCAGGCCGAGCAGCAGGCGCTGGACGAGGCCTTGCGGCTCTCGCTGCTGGACAAGTAACAGGTCAGCTGGTAGCGCTTACGGTCACAGAGCGGCAGCGGTAAGAGGCCTTGGCCTTATCTGCCAAGGAACACGCGGCCAGGCACCAGCAGATGCAGGCATTGTGAGTGATTGTGACTCTCGCTGCTGGACAAGTAACAGGTCAGCTGGTAACGCTTACAGTCACAGAGCGGCAGCGGTAAGAGGCCTTGGCCTTATCTGCCAAGGAACACGCGGCCAGGCACCAGCAGATGCAGCAGGCGCTGGACGAGGCCTTGCGGCTCTCGCTGCTGGACAAGTAACAGGTCAGCTGGTAGCGCTTACAGTCACAGAGCGGCAGCGGCAGGAGGCCTTGGCTTTGTCTGCCAAGGAACACGCGGCCAGGCACCAGCAGATGCAGGCCGAGCAGCAGGCGCTGGACGAGGCCTTGCGGCTCTCGCTGCTGGACAAGTAACAGGTCAGCTGGTAACGATTACAGTCACAGAGCGGCAGCGGCAGGAGGCCTTGGCTTTATCTGCCAAGGAACATGCGGCCAGGCACCAGCAGATGCAGGCCGAGCAGCAGGCGCTGGACGAGGCCTTGCGGCTCTCGCTGCTGGACAAGTAACAGGTCAGCTGGTAACGCTTACGGTCACAGAGCGGCAGCGGCAGGAGGCCTTAGCCTTGCCAAGGAGCACGCGGCCAGGCACCAGCAGATGCAGGCCGAGCAGCAGGCGCTGGACGAGGCCTTGCGGCTCTCGCTGCATTACAAGTAACAGGTCAGCTGGTAGCGCTTACAGTCACAGCGGCAGCGGCAGGAGGCCTTGGCTTTATTTGCCAAGGAGCACGCGGCCAGGCACCAGCAGATGCAGGCCGAGCAGCAGGCGCTGGACGAGGCCTTGCGGCTCTCGCTGCTGGACAAGTAACAGGTTAGCTGGTAGCGCTTACAGTCACAGAGCGGCAGCGGCAGGAGGCCTTGGCCTTGTCCGCCAAGGAACACGCGGCCAGGCACCAGCAGATGCAGGCCGAGCAGCAAGCGCTGGACGAGGCCTTGCGGCTCTCGCTGCTGGACAAGTAACAGGTCAGCTGGTAGCGCTTACAGTAACAGAGCGGCAGCGGCAGGAGGCCTTGGCCTTGTCCGCCAAGGAACACGCGGCCAGGCATCAGCAGATGCAGGCCGAGCCGTCGCTCCCTTACAGCACATATTACTGAACCACTATTTATAATAACGCTTCACGCTGTTGATACCTTCATTCATTGGAGTGACTATAGGGTGGTAAACCCCAAAAATGCCACGGGCTCCCGACTCTAGAAGGCCCCAGCAGAGAACGCTGTGAGCTCTGTAATGAACTTTAATTTTATTGGTAGGGCCCCCTTCAAAGAATTTGCTTCTGACCTCAGTACAACATTGGAACCTTCATCACACCACTGATACCTTAATTACAACATCGTTCATTACGCAACTGATACCTTTGCTTTACAATATTAGTGTTGGTAGCAACTGATCGTTCATTTATCTTGACTGGCTCCGTGGCTCAATTGGTAGTGGCCCCTGCCTTCTGAACCAAGGGTCGTGGGTTCGATTCCCACCCGGGACAAACATTCGTGTAATGAACACTTGTGTTTGTTCTGTGTCTGGGTGTTTATATTTGTATAAATTTAAGTATTTATTTGTGGTACCTCCGTTGTTCTGATACCCATAACACAAGTGCCTAAGCTACTTACTTTGTGATTAGAGCAATGTGTGTGATGTTGTCTGATATATGTGGTCTGATATATTTATCTGGTTGCTTTTCCGTTGCCGTTGAGCTTCTCTTTCGCTTTCCATCAGGCGAGGTGAAGACAAATATATACACTGATACCTTAATTACACCACTGTTACCTTCATTACAGTAACGGATCCTTCTTCGCACACGACCCTTTAAAAATTACAAATATTCCACAATTATAATAGTTGACTCAACAAAATTTTTTTTAATATTATATTTTTTAAACAAACAAATCTTCGTTTTTCAGATCTCAATACAAGTATAAAGCGTCCACCAAAAGAAGACTTACGCCTAAATGTACTTTATACATAATTAGTTAAATTTATACATTAGCAAACCTATATTATATTTATTCAACGTTATATGATAATGTGACTAGGTTTCATGATAGTTTGTACATACGCGAGTTGGTATTACAAAGATTTTGACAGAATGTTGTAAAGCTTTTCATAATGATTGACATTTTTATTATTTAATTGTAATTTGACTAACCTTGTTAATATTTTAACAATGAGTGTTAAAAGCTTGTCGAACATATTAGCTGTTGTAAATTGACTCGCGTTTGTATTTGAAGTAAGGAGCATACGTGGAGGAAACTGTAATAAATGTTCTATTATGTGTTGTGTAGTCTGAGAATATCTCTATCCTATACAAACGCAAGTGGAACACACTTTGTATCTATAAAAACGCATACAATCTGCTAATAGGCTATTACGGCTTAAAATTGTCCGTCTTTTAGCTTATTAAAAAATAAAAGATACGTATTTTTTCTTTTTTCATTCAAATGAACAAAAGCAAAGATACAAGGCATCAAAAGTTAGGAGTAGGAGTCTTTGACGTCATTCGCTGCCGTAAAAATGCCTCACCGAGTGACTTCACGCTTAATTTCAACGGGCTATAACTTTGTAATTTTTAATCTAATTTACAAAAAAAAATACGTGTCTTTTATTTTTGAATAAGCTAAAAGATGGACTAAATACAATATTTAGCCATAATAGCCTATTCGTGCAAAAAACCCACATTTATCAGACGCTTACTCCGAAGTATCCGTATTCCGGAGGCAATAGAGAATCTAGTGTGATGCGCCAAATATCCGGTTCACATCGATCGATGGAAGAATCGATTGGTAGACGTTGATCGCTAGTTACTTCCATACTGGTCACTGTCGATCGACTTCTTTAACTTGATTCTGCCATCGATCGAAGTCATCGACCGACTGGTTTAGTAAACACCTTTAGGTACAATAAAAAATTTTATCCGTTGCCAAGTCAAAAGCTTTTCTCTCTGTATGCTCTTTACAAATTTGGTATTGTTATACGAGTGAGATCCTTATTACAAAGTAATAAAGTTTAAGATTGTCAAGGAGAATTAATGCAATTAAGTTATTGATCGATTTATCAAGTGTCCGATTTAATATTACATTATTTGATGGCAAGGACAGCGTAAAATAAAAACAATATGTTATTTTAATTGTGTTGTGTTTAACTAGATTTGTGACTACAAGTATTATTTCTATACAATCTTAATTATTATATGTCTTAGGGTGTTACCAGAGCAATCGAACGATCATCGATCGATGACGTCGTTCGATCAGAGAATAAATCGGTTGATGTTGACCAATTGACTTTTCCACCGACGATCGATCTACGTCTGGTAACGCCCTTATTCACGTTTGAAACTGGTGCATGTTAGATCGAGCACCTATAACAATAGTCTAGCAGTTAAATTTTGACCAAATAATATATTATTTGCAACACCTTAAATCAAGTATAGTGCGTGCCACTAAAGATGAGACTTGCCGAGCGTCAGTAGTGGGGCGTCCGGGCAGGTACCGTCGTTGAAAATGTTATCCTTAATTTTTACTTAAATTCAAGAAGTACCTATACGGTAATATTCGGATTGGTATAGAGTCTATCTTATGAAAGTAGGTAGTGGTGGTCGAATCACGCGGTCTCTCAAGTCTCATCTTTTGTGGCACGCATTGTAAACCCCTAGAATTTTAGTTTAGACAATCTCTAACTTCATGAGTTTTTAAGATATCGATATACATAGATATTCTTTTTTATACGGATCTTTACTTAACACGTCTCTCGGCTCTAGTATAAACATAAAAATAATTTGTATTCATTTATTTTATTGCCACATAATTATAGTTAAGTTACAACAAATCCTCCTAAAACTTGTATTCCAACTTATGTTAATAAGTTCATTAAAAATCATCTGAATGTTCTAATTGTTTATGACTCGGCAACAATGCTTAGGTTAACGTACGGTGCAATAAATAACGTGGTAATCAAAGTATACATAATGTAGTTAATTGTAATTACTTTAATATAATTACCATGTGTAATGAGATCTAGGGAAGGAAACGGCTGATTCATTTACCTAATGTCTTAGACCAGAGATGTAGGTACCTATGAGAAATGCCAGGGCCGTTTTTATATTAATATAACGTTACTTTTTAATGGTAGTTTTCCAACAAGGCATATTAGTAAATGTTGTTTTTTTATTGTATGTATTTCTAAATGGCGCGTGGTATAATGGCAAAGCAATTAGCTGAGATCTACTTATTTTATACGAACATAGATCTCACCTTACAAATTATTTATACTATTCCTACGTATATTCGTATTAATAATATTTCAATCCATTTGAGGTTTTATTTTTTTAATTTCTGAAGAGAGAAATTAACTTTTTAACGAATTAATTTGCTGTGGGAAAAGAACCATTAAAAAGTGAAGATATACTCGTATAGGGACGGACAAAGAAATTTTATTTGAAGTTTGAAATTAGAACGCTTGAAAAAATTACGACTTTACTTGTATGGTTTTCAAAACAAAACCCTTGTATTCTGTTAATTATTAGCAATGTCGACATCTTATCTGTGTATGCCGAAGAAAATTTTTAAGTATTTTTTAAATAAATCACTACAATATCGTAGCGTATTGCCTATAACAATGTATAATTAGTCAATTTTTATTTATAATTATGATATGATGGTCTACCACGTACTAGAAAAAGCAGTTAGATCTCATCCTTAAGGTCGACTTCCGTCGCAGCCGCGCGCATCTGGGGCCCTACTACAAAAAACGATCGTTCGTTGAACAGATCGCATATTTTTGCCCCATAAATTCCTTTCATTTGTCCCTCCCGTGTTCGACTGAACGAACTAAAATTCGTCAAAGTCGATTTTCAACAATTTCATTGATATATTACAACACGGGAGGGACAAATGGGAGGGATTTATGTGGTAAAAATACGCGATCCTTTCAACGAACGATCGTTTTCGTTTTTTGTAGTAGGGCCCCTGACCATAGTCATCGATCGCACGCGACTGCGATCGGTCGCAATGAACTTTAAAAACAAAATGTACAAGAATTTTTCTGTAACTTTGTAGGCTTTGCTTCCACGTAGAAAATGGGTCATTATGTTTTATTCGGTGCTTCGAAAGATTAGCCCTGACTATGTTCTCTATGGTAGATCATGTAATGTTAATTTGGGCCATTCCGGTTTTGATTTATTGTGAAATTTTGATTCCAACTTTACGATACCGACTTTACTTACTTTATGATACCAATTTTAATGCTATTTATTTATTTAATCTTATTGCAAAGGCGAACTTAATGCTTTGTACTGCTATGTGGGAAAGATACAATGCTTGATAATGGGTACCTATTTGTTATTCATCGTGTGCTTACTCCGGCGTAGAAGTACGTCAAGCATTCGCTAGATGGCGCTGTTAAATAATTCCAAATAGTGTTTTTTTTTGTAAGAATTCCCACTCGCCACGGACGGGGATAGAGCTTTTGGTTCGCGTAGAATATCTGCTTCCCCCTAAGCTCCTCGAACGCGTTCATAATTCGCCGTATATTTGGGCGGCCCGCATCAGCAGACGCAACACTTTATGTACCGCGTCTCCTTAAACGAGGCCCATCCATAAATTAAAAATTACGTCACACATATTTCACCACGCCTCTTGTCACATCATCATCATCAGCCTCTTAGTCCACTTTTCGTCATAGGCCTTCCCAATTGTTCGCCACTTCGATGGGCTTCTCGCATCCAGCGCTTGTCTGCGTAAATTGTTACTCCACCTAGTCTGAGGGCGACCCTACGTTTACTGAAAAGCAGTATCCGCTCTAGAACTCGTGTACCCCATAGGTTGGTTCTACGATTAATATGACCAGTCCACACGACTGCCACTTCAGCTTGCTAATTCGATGCGATGTCTTCGCTCGAATTGAACCACCCGTCCGGGGAAGGACCTCCACCCTATAGAATACCGCAGCCAAATGACCTCCTCGTCGTGTTTCTGCCGGTGAGAAGGGTTTCCGAAGCTCGTGGGGGGTCGTCGTGGTTAAGGTTGGGCAGCTTGTCAGTGGCAACTGACAGGTAACGGATCAGTTACTTGCCAGTTGTCACAGCGACTTGGGCTTCTCTTTCGCTTTCCATTAGGGAAGCCATTATGTCGAGCTACTATAAAAAAATCCTTGTCACAGATGGTCCCTTGTGGTATTCTTCCTTGTATGCCACACTTCATGAACCTACTCCCCCCTTCTTTATCGTCAGCCTGCAATCGTCCACTGCTGGACATAGGCCTCCTGCAATATAAATTGTCATTTGGATGGAACATGCCTTAGTCACCACGCTTGGCAGGTGGGTTGGTGACTACCGAGTGACGTAATGAATGGCCCCTAATATGTATTATTACGTCACAATTAAGCAATTCAATTCCTGAAGTATTTCATAAGGCGCGTGCGGCGCTACCCCTCAGCTGTGATTTACTATAAACCTGTGCCAAGTGCTCTTGGTAGAGGATAACAGATGGACAAGGATTTTGGCACGTGGCTGAAATGGGAACTATAGTTCATTCGCGTTAAGAAAATAGTGACTGACAGGCCACTAGCCAATTAAAACGCTAGAAATTATAATTTCCGGTGACCTGTCAGTCACTATTTTCTTAACGCGAATGAACTATAATGGCCCTCATACAAAAGGTTTTACATTTTACTATGATACGAAATGTCACTTTTGACATCGATTTTAAACATTTTGTTTCATACGGCCGTATTCACAAACGTTACTATGCGACGCGCGGACTCACAGTGCCCAAAATCCTATAGGCCTTTGGTTACCTGTGCGTTCGCGCGACGCAAAGTAACGTTTGTGACAAGGAGGTTAGTCATGTCAACGGCATCTCAGTGGGCCTTCAGGGTGAGGGCGACAGGCGCAATGGGGTTGTTCTATTGTGCCTGTCGACCTAACTTTTGGACCTCACGACCGCTTACCATCAGGTGGAGTGAGGCCATCCTGAAAGCTCTTCTTATATAAAAAAAATCATTGTGTCAACACATCTTTGTCTGCCTGCAAGTCTCTCGTGTATCTGACAGATACTTTGACATGTTGTGGTTTGGCAGATAAATTCCGTACTCATATACCAACCCCATATTCAATGGGCCTACAATAACATTTGAAAATTCTAATAAGTTTCTGTAGTGTTTTAAATAAGGGGGCAAACACACTTATTCACAAATGTTAAATGATTTGGTATAAAAAAAACTAAAGATTACGAATAAGAGTGTTTTATCGCATTCTGATAAGTTCCTGTTAGCCTGTACGGATTTTATCTGCTAAATAACAACTTCTGTCCGTTTTCAAGACACTTGGCACAGCACTAATCTAATACCTATTTATACTAAATATAAATATTGTACATAGCTACTTCATTATACATTTCTGATATCCGCGTAACGATGTACAACCCTAATGAAATGTATATTACCGAGTTATTGTAATTATATTCTGTATATTGAATTTTTATGCTGTTGTTTTATTCATGTTTTAGTTGAATGGGAATTAATATTTACATTGAATTTACCTTGAGAAGTTAAAAAAGTGAAATATTTGACATTCACAATAATTACATTAATTGTCTTATTTAAAAAGGGGGGTCTACTCCCTAAAACGAAAGTGATCGGAAACGAACAAAAAAATGATCATTTCATGGACGGATCGTGAATTGGCTACCATGAAAAACGAACACCGACAACGTTCGGATACGAACACAAGTTTCTTTCTAAACGTTCACTGTCCAATGAACTGAGAACTTAGACTCTGTACGTCCGTACATGAAACATTGATCGATCGGATCAACAGAACCAAGAATAAAATAATAGTATGTGTTCATGAACATCTTGACACAGTGATGTCGAATTTTGACCTCGTTTCTATTATGACCCTGTGAAGCTGTATCTAAAGCCGCGGCCACACATTGGAGATATTTGCACCAACGTAACGTTTTGCGCCCAATGCACCAATGTGTGTATCGTTACTTTGACACAATGAAGACCTTGAGCGCGTTAGTATTGGGCATTGGACAGTGATTGGACGCAAAGTTGAATCCAATGTGTGGCTTCGGCATAATGATAGCACAAATTTTGTGCATTACTTACACTATGGAACTTGTGGCAATTGTATTATAATGCTAAAAAACTGAGTGTAGGTAAGTTTAGCATAAAGGAGAGGAGGATAGGGAGAAATGATTAAGTACACGGAATGTTATCTATGTATTTAAAATTTAATTTTCATTACTTATATACAAATTACAACATTCACTATTATAATAGGTATTAGTTCGTCCTATATTTACATATGTAATAGTACACTTTAGAAGCGTAATTTCATTTATTCAAGTCAATAAATTACATCAGGAAACTTTTGGAATAGTGAATACTCACAAAGGAGAATAACCAACAACATTACTTCCACACAGGAGCCGGGCCGGTTATAACCGATCACAACCTCGTTTTATCCGGCTATTACCACTTTTCACCGGTTATAGCTGCTTTCTACGGTTTTTTTTCGGTTGTAATAGCTTTTTAACGGCTACAACCAACTATTTTCTAGCTGCAACCACACCAGTTTTAGCTGCTTTTTACTGAATATAACCACTTTCTCGTCTGTACCGGCTTTTTAACGGCCACAACCAACAATTTACTGGCTACAACCACTGTTCCCAATTATAACCGTGATAAAATTGTATTAAAAAATCTAATTATGCAGACCTGTAAGCCATACACGCTCACAAACTACAAATTTACCGGTAAAAATAAAAATAATCGATGTTAATCGGTTATAACCGTTGTATTCGGTTACTCGCAGCACTAATGCGACCGGAATAGAAAAATGGAATTGTACACTAGAAAAGTATTTTACGATATAATTTGTAAAGTGAATTAAGTCCCCGCTCCGGCCCCTGATACACACATACTGAATAATTGTACTTACTAGTTCTAAATCGATAAAGATTCCCAAGGAAAGTAACGAGAACAATTAAAATCATCGAAAACTTAAAAAATAACGAAATAAATAGCTTTTTTCATTAATTAATAAAAAAGTGATTTTTATATCGGTCGCGAGTTTTTACGACTCTTTGATAAGCCGTTTCACCTAGTTGAAAGTTATTACTGCTACCGTTATTTAAAAAAAACAAGTAGGGCTGCCGATAGTGCCAACAATGTACAATTTTAATAAACGCCCTGTTTTTGTGAAACGTGTCATAAACAAACTCAACAAACATAGAAACTCCAATTAATAGAAAACCTTAGTCGTTTCTGTGGGCAATAATACATACAAACATTCATAAAAACTCGCGCCGACGCATCTATGACTCTAACACTGACATAACTGGCTAAAATGAGAGTCACTACTGTCATGTGTGGCTATACGAATAACACAGTGAGGAGATCACGTAGGTACCCAGCTACTCCCATTTCAACCATCCGGTTACCGGTACCTTAGGAATTGTCGGCCCGTAACTGGCTTATAAATATTAAAGGGCAATGCGCGTTGACTTTGTAATTAATCGCAGAAAATAACTGCCGAATACTAGAAGTTAGGTTAGAATTTTTTAGGTTACAAAAATGGCGGCAATCCAATATGGCGTCTTGTAATGCGCTCGATATTTACAATTCCAGCGGGCAACTGATACGCTCTTAATTAAATACTGTTAGCCTTTTTTGCTGTAACTATGTATAATGTAATAAGAGCACTTATTTAACGTGCAAATGAAAGTACAAAAATTTGAATTACAAATCCAACTAGCATTTGCCCGCACATAAATTAAATGCATCATACTGCCACTTAACATTTCTAACTACGATATACATACAGTCCAAGTTAGATTGCACTGATTCGGAACAGGGCTCAAGGCCGCGTCGTATATTATATATCACAACTAAACAATAATACATATATGATCTATAGAGTTCTTTGCCATTGTCGGCGCACTTCTTACATTTAGGGATATGGTATTCTTAGCATCTACCATTGGCGAATTAGAGTAATACGTAGACGCTCCAGCCACAACCATACGGCAGTTTCGAATACATTACAATATATCACAAAGTTGTTATATTCTAAAATAGCTCATAATTTGAAGGAATAGCGTTGCTAATTCGAAATCACTAGACATTCAATATTTATCGTAAAAGAACTTTGTGGTACATCGTATATATTTCACTCTGCAGAGTAATCGTGGCCCCAGAGGTGGGTTTGAGTAGAAACAGCAATTCCCTTCCAGTGTAGGCATAGACAGGTGAACTTATCTGTATACGTATCTAGGGCTGCCAGACACGTCCTGCTAACTTTACTCTGTCTATTATTAATAATGTATGTGTGCGATGCAGTGGTGCATTTGAAGTTTGATCGCTGCCGGTATGATGGACCGAAATAACAACATTTTCCCGTTCACGTTCGGAAACTTTAGCAATATTGCGAATGGAAAGTTCGAATACTCGTTTAAAAAGGTGACTGTTTTATCATGAATTCAGAACAATTCAAACACCATGAATTCAAAAGTTCGAACATGAATTCATCAGCGGAGACTATTCAAATTTCGTTCATAGGCAACGGTTTTGTAAAGACATTCGTTTAAGATTCATTTCGTTAACGAAGTGACACTCATTAAGTAATTACCGAACATAAGTAATCATGGTTGTTAAAAGAACTTGTTAAACACACTGTATGTATAAATAGTAGACAGAGCTTTACAAATCTCGGTGAATTAAATCCAAGGTAGAGTGTTAATAAGTCTTACGTCTGAATCATTTTTACATAGTTTTGTATTAAATTAGATTCTTAAGTAACACTTAGTAATTCTTACATTTATTACAACACAACGTGCGTACAATACAAGTGGGAATCAGATTATTTTCCTCTAATACTAATTTCATTTCTTGGCAAAATAGTGTTCTGTTCTATTTATACTTTATATTATGCTATCTTATATCAATATACTATAGAAGATAAGTCGTATCAATAGTGTACACATACAGACTTAGTAGAAACACTGTTGCTGGCTATACATCGAACATAATGTGTGGAACACAAAGACATAGCTGGTAAATTAATATTATAGTATTATTCAGACTTGCCGAATACAATATTAAATGGTAAACTTAATGTACGTAGACTATATCTGGCAGCCCCTTTATCTATGTGAATATTGTAACAAAATATTATGTATTTCTTCCAAGTCTTAGCTTAAAGCTTGCTTCCCTACATGTGTTGGCATCTTCATAAGAACGGTCATACAGATCAGTTCACGGGCTATGACGTGGCACCTGAAGACTGTGGGGTATATTGTAGCTACATCTCTCAAACATTTTATTACTATTCAATATTGTACCTATATCTATGATAGCACGAATAACCTTTAAAATTTTGTCTAACCGTTGTAGCTTTCAACTAAATTCTCGATTTAAAACCGACTTCATTTCTGATATCTCATAGTTTTGTCTTAAACGCTAAGAAAACTTGTTTATCCAGCGGATAGGTGCGTTCTAAATAAGTTTATCAGCTTTGAACAATTTTACTGGTGAGCCACACTGGCTTAATTGGCTTCAGCTCTCCAAATAGATTCTTTCTGGTAAATATGTAACGAAAAAATAATTTAATGAATCACACAAGATCTATAAGTATTTGTTTTATTACTTTTGTTAACTCCAAGATAACTTGTCGGTAATGATAGTTCGAAATGTAAGATATTTGTCGTGAATCATAAGGCTACGTTAATTTCAATCCTAAATCGTTGCAATAAAGATTAATTTAAAACACAACACTGGATTAAGTAACTAATTCCGCTATTCCAACTTGGGCTATTCGTGCTAATGCCAGATGAGAGATACGGTACGGCATATCGCACAGTCTGCACGTGCCGGGTGAAACAGCGATACGCGGGGTCTAACATCATCGGACGGATCATTTCGTTCACTTCTTGGGTGCGCTGGCGTCGTGCAGAGTGGCGGTTCATGAGGCATCAAACGTAAACACATTTGAGCGGAATTGCAATGAAAATATCAACTTAGTTGCATTGATATAAGGCTCAAATGTGTGTTTCTTTAGTTTGCTGAACGATTGGCCTTTGTCTTTCGAATGTGTAGAATGGAACTTCAAATGAAAAATAATGGGATTTAGTTGCTTATAATTTGCAATATCAGGGGTATTTCGCCTGATGGAAAGCGAAAGAAAAGCTCAAGTCACTTTGACAGGTAGGTAGTCTTATGCAAAACATATGCACCTACCTAAATCATGTTTGCAAAATTTACGTCGGTATCCCAAAACACCTATAAATTAATTTGCTTCCAAAAACTTAATGTTGTAACTACGTGTTGGAATTAATTATGGGGACACGGCAAACTTTTGCAATAAATCATACGAATAATGAGACTTAAATAGGAAACGGTATGTAAATTTACTACTGAATCGTATAAATTTGCGTTAGGAAGGTAATTATTTTTAACATCGTATGGAATTTTGTTACTTTTTTATGAAATATTTGCTACCTACGAGTATTCTGGAGTAATTATTTGTGTTTTGCGATAGGTAATTGTAACGAGTTTCTTATTAAATATTATTGAACTTAAAGAGGACAATTTACTTAGCTTACCTACCCGACTTTCAAAGTTTAGTATATCGTCTTTAAAATAACGAATAAGTACTCGTAGTTTTATAATAAGTTATTTCCCGGTCTTTTGAAAAGATTGCGCGGGTGCACCATGATAGGCCCAACATGAACCTAAAAGCTTATAGAGACTCTTTATATGTATTTGTAAGAAGAAATACCTACTAGTGCCCTAGATGAAACACTCAATAGTAAGACCCGGCAACTATTGCATAATGAGGTGCTAACCAAAGCTATTTAATTTCCGGGAATTCCGGGTACCTAACTAGTAACAGTTTGAAGACCTTCCATCATATTCCACCACTCGGAACGACCCCACGACCCCCTGCTTCCCGTCCCGCCTCAGAACCAAGATGCACACACCTTCCTTGGAAACTGTTGATGTCTATACCATACAATATAATGACGTCTCTACGTATTCTGAATAAGAAATAATTCTCCTTAACAATAACCGTATTGGGGATTGAAGGTTGAGACTCCATTGGAAGGTAATTTTGTACAAATCTGATATTTTCAAATAAAAAAAAAATGATTTTTTTAAGTCCTGTAGTAGGTGCAGAATTGATAGAGACGTCATTTATTAAGCTTTAGAGTGTGATAGAGCTTATGCGCAAACCATCACGTATTGTAGATATATCAGGAATTACTTTAAAGCGACATTAAAGCTTACACTAGGATGCGCTCACCCAAAAAAAGTAAGTCTTTGTAAACTAAAATTACGTTTTTCTCGCTCGCCAATACTACAAAAACCGCCTCACAGGTCAAAGATAAAACTACCTGAAAAATTGGTTTGGTTCGGTTTTTGAAAACTTGGATTCTATTTCTCCATCGGTGGTTTGCGCTTGAACTCTCACCAATACTCACAGCTGCCAGTAGGTATTCTAGTTGTAGTGGCGTAACTACAGGCAAATAGGCTTGTTGCCTAGAAAAATTAATTAGTCCGTCTTATAGATTATTTAAAAATAAGAGACACGTATTTTTTAATTTCTAAATTAGACCAAAAATGACAAAGATATAACTCGTAAAGTTACGTGTGACGTCACTCCTCGTGGCATTTTATCGCAAGGATGACGTGTGACGTCAAAGAACTCTTAAATTTTGATGCCTTGTATCTTTGTTATTTTTTGTTTAGTCGAAAAAAGAAAAAATATACATGTCCAATATTTTTTTATAATCTACATTACGGACTAAATATAATTTTACTTACATTTTGACCAATTTTGTGTCAATTTGTGTGTGTGCCCCTAGCTGTAAGGGGCCCCCGATTAGAAGAGCATCTCAACTCCCAACATTATTTTATTACACATCGTAAAAATCCGATTTGACACGGGCCTCAAATGGTACCTATAGTTACGTCACTGCCTAATGTTGACTGCAGCAGTCCCCACAGCGGGTGCGGCTCAGCAGGAGCCCCGAGCTCACTGAGGGCGCGCGGGCGGGGGCCCGCGCGGGGCCCGCGGTCAGTCCCCTGTCGCGGTCACTGTAGTCCAACTCCACGGGCTGTTGTAGCTCTTTTGACTGGAAAGAGAGAAATGATACTGTTAGGAAGAGGTTCATGGTAATGTAGAATCAGTGCTCTGCAATTAAATAAGGATAGTAGATCATCATCATCATCCTATTGCAGTCGTGCACGACAATCCGGTGACGCTGCTGCCCGTCATCGGCCTGTGGTATTTAAATACGCCTTCAATTGTGATGGTTATGCTGCCACCAGTCGGTTGATAGCGCCTCGTTTTTTATTCGGCAAGATGCACCACAGGCAGGCTCCAAGCCAACCTGGCTTGGAGCGACAAGATGATGGGCCGCTTCCTTACATCCCCCCGATTGTAGATAATTATCCCAATGGAACCGCTTAAAATCTATGCGGATATGAATTTCAAACCATGTGATTGGTGAATCGCGGTATAGCTTGTCTCCGCTCCGCCTCTGTGTACCTAACCGCAGCCTAAGAGCGGGTTCGCACTATGTCCGATCCACTAGACCGAATTTACGCACCTACCTATTGTAAATTGAAGTATACCTATTTTCTTCAATTTGCAGCATCTAGGTACTGCAGGTGGTTACAGTAGATAACCCTAAAACCATTTCTATGGTAATATTATCATAGGTGACCTAAAAGTCGAGTCTTTGAGCCTACGGTTCGTAATGCGATGTCTACACCTACGTAAGTTCTTATAATGATGGCGCTTAAAGTCAGTGATTGTCACCCACCTCATGTTTACATAAATTTTAATGTCAAATGCTACCGTTTAAATGCCAATCGCGAGATAATAAACGCATTTAAACACGAGTGTGACTATTATAAATCGTCAATATTTAATTGGTATGTTATTATTTAAATTGGACGGTTTGTTTAGATGTAACTGACATGAGCATTTATTAGCCATAGGTAATATTAATTGTAGCGAAAGTTCCTAATTCAGCTAAGTTTTGACGCTTTCATTGGTAAATTTTTGTTTACCTAAGTTGTTATATCTGTGGCTCCGCGCAACCATGCTTTTATGGAAACGCACCGGTAGATATCTATACAGAATATACTTAATTCGATTGATTGTACAGACACCTTTTTTTAAAGAGGGGAATGCATTAGGCACCTTGCTTGCACCGAGTCTGACCATCCGACAGAGTCGGCGTTGTGTGTGGGACATACAAAATCGCACTTGTAAAGTTTTCAAATTGTATCTACCAAAATTATTATTGATCTTGGAAAATCCCATGTCACATACAACAACTATATTACATTATAATACCTACTTATATATGGTTAGTCGGGGCTAGGGCACTTTGGACTTATCATCTTAGACGTAAAGGGACCCTACAATCAATAGGGAGTTAGGGTCCCTTTCTAACCTCACATATTATTTTTGTCTGACGTACAACCATCGCTCCGGCCCGGACGATAAGCTAACCAAGTTTTGCCTTAACAATCAACCCATTGAGGAGATGGAAATATCATGTCAGTCATCTCGAAGGAACATAGCGCTGCCTAGTAGGTAATCTCATTATTTTAAGGCTTGGGAAGGGCACACGTTGGTAGGTAGGTATATTTTAGTAACGTTTAAAAATACGTTATAATTAATTGGGGCGACATTTTTCGAGCGTAGGTGCTTCATTAAGCGATAGTTCCGGGCCTCGTTAACTTGCCCTCGTTAGCCGTAAAAACAAGCGGCCTGCATTTGAGTAATAATCACTAATCAGCATTTAACAGCGCCTTTAATATACTTATGTTACAACATATTTGTAGGTTGTAGCTAGGCGCTTATTACGTACATGGATGAGTTTATGAATTTTTAGTGAGAAATATTACTTCTCTCACTCATCACATCATCATTATAATCAGCCCTTTGCAGTCCACTGCTGGACAGAGGACTCCAATATTTCGCACTTTTATCGATTTTGGGCTTCTTACTTTTCTAGACCAGCGTCACGGCCTCTTTCGTCCTTTTCGGTGACATTTTATTGTGTTTGTAATTGTGTTAATCTATGTATGTCACTGAATAAACGTCTTTTCTTTATTTCTTTCTTTTAGTCTCCGGTAAAAAGTGCACGTTCTACCTATTACCTACTGTGGAATGTCACTCATAGGTAATGATATTATATTACATGCTTTTTGTATATTAATACGCTCACACTTCAGTGATGATCCGTCAGTGAAATAAAATACCTAATCGATAATTATAACGATCAACAACTTCAAATGGCAATGGGCTGGCCTTAACAGCTCTGGAACTACACACACAATCACACATCTCATCTCCTATTCACTTCAGTAGAACAATATCATTGGTAATTTTGTTTTAGCTTCGGCTTAACTCCGCATAACTAACTCCCAGTGGCGTAACTACAGGGTGGCATGTCGGCAAAATGACACGGGCCCCCAGCCGTAAAGGGCCCCCGGCCAGAGGAGACACCAAACTCCCAACAGTTTTTATTACACATTTAGTGAAAATCCGATGAATTTGCCACGGGCCTCGAATGGTATAGTTACGCCACTGCTAACTCCTTTTCTATGAAAACGCCGCCGAACTCTAGTGCAGTGTAAGCTATATCCACCTATGAGCTGTTGACGAAATACTAAATAGAATGAACATATTCCATCAACTTTATCTTTTCCAGTCACATTGGCTAATTAATTTAATTAAACCGACAGTTTTTGTCGAAATTAAACCAATCAACATTGCAAAACACGCTTTAAAATATCTGCAGTAAGGTTGAAAGTCCTTCACCAGACTCTATCGTGTTCATTTAGTCTCGTGAATGCAGCTAATTTAATGGAGACGAGTAAATCCCAATGAAAACAAAATAAAACATGGTGCAGGGGTCCGGAGCGTCCAATAAGTGAAAACAATTAATCGATACTGAGGAGCTCTGGTCCGTTGCATAACTTTTGTTGGTCCTTCGCGCCGGATATCAGGTTCGCTTGATTGAAGATGAAAATGGCTTATTGAAACGGTCTGATTAAAGACGGTGAAATTAGTATTGGATGCTGTTGCTGCATTGTTTTTGTCGTCGTCCGTATTATTTGTGTATCCCACTAATATTATAAACGCGAAAGTTTGTTTGGATGGATAGATGGATGGATAGATGGATGTTTGTTCCCTTTTCACGCAAAAACTACTGAACAGATTTTAGTGAAACTTTACACGAATATTGTTTATGCATCAGATTAACATATCCCACTAATATTATAAACGCGAAAGTTTGTTTGGATGGATAGATGGATGGATAGATGGATGTTTGTTCCCTTTTCACGCAAAAACTACTGAACAGATTTTAGTGAAACTTTACACGAATATTGTTTATGCATCAGATTAACATATAGGCTATAAATTACAACGATTAATCAATTTTTTCATTTAGAATTCCGGGAAAATATGTTACGGAATGATTAAAAACTTTTTGAATACACCATAGATACTGTCATTTCTTGACTTTGTCAGCGAAATTATCAATTTGACATGACAGGTACTGATATCGAGGTAGGCAAATACGGAAATTCGCCACCAATAAGTACAAATAATTGTGAATTAAAATTGTGCGGCTTATTTTCGGAATGAAATTCTTCGGAAAATACTATATGCAAACTGCTATAACTGAAAAGACGACCAAAAGGGATAACCACCGGCGTTGTCTACTAGAATATTGCTCAGTTTCAGAGGCACCTCATTCAGCAACAAATTGGAACAAACTTTAGGAATAAAACTGTGTACAGTCAAAACAGATCTAGCATAACCCGTAAACAAGGCGGCCTGCATCTGATAATGAATCACAGTGACCAAGAACCAAAAACCTTACTGCAATCTCAGAAGGCTCACAACGGGCCACATGTCTAGCTCGGATGCGACGAAACTGCGATCAGTGTATGCTTAATAAATATTTTTCTAATCCAAATTGTAATTTCTGTCCTCAATCCCACTAATATTATAACATTTCAGCCTAACAAAATCGTTTTAATTACGCATGTCGGAAGAAAATAACGCTTTGAAGTAAGTTAAGATTCATACACCGGCCAAGTGGTCGCTTTTTGGTCGGCGTGATACTTAAAACCTGTGTACTAACATGTACAATTATTGTACATAGTTAGGTACCGCCTATAATTAAAAAATCTTAATTTTATCGGTAAATAATTTTCACATTATATTCTTAGGGATGCTCAGTAAGAAAAATCGAAATAAAAGATACTTAGTATTTTTAGCGTGGCTTCTCAAAATATGTTCATACACAGGATATCCAGATTCTGTTTTAGTTGTATAGATATAAAATTATTAAACGCACTTATTTTCCAAAAAGTACAATATAAGTATCCGTATTTGTATATTGTATGGGAGTGACCTATCACCTTTTCACTCCAAGCCTTCCTCACCTGCCTGTGGTGCATCCTGCCGACCAACAAACGAAGCTCTAGCAAACCGACTGGTGGTGGTAAAACCATAACGATGGAACGCGTAGCTAGATATCACAGGCCTATGACGGGCAGCAGCGTGACCGGAGCGAGAAGCTACGCCCTGCGATCGCCAACCCGCCTGCCCAGGTGGCGCTTATACCCATAATATCCTCCAGATGTTTGCCCTAGGTGGCGAGCAACTGAAGAGGCCTGTGTCCAGCAGTGGACTGTAATAGGCTGATGATGATGATGATTTCTATATTAATCAATTTTAAACGTATCGCGCCGACGCCAGCCCTCTCCTGTCCGAAAATCGGCCACAATGACCATTCTCCAAGCAGACCGGGCAAGTATGCACGAGATATTGAAGTGTACATGTCTATGCCCATACACAAGTGCATTACGTGCGGTTGCTCTGTTTGAAATAATGAGAATTCATAGTAGTAACTAGGTACATAGGTAAGCACCATTTTTGATACCGTAAAAAGACTAATGGACTCAAAAAAAGTGCGGACGCGGCATAACAATCTGATGACTGCTGACCCCAGTGGCGCATTACATCGGTTCCCGGTAGGATTCAATGTAGAAAACGAACTTTTTTAGATAACTCGAATAATTCAGGAAGACGTCGCTCTGGTTAAGTCATCACCGGAACTTACAGTTAAGAAAACCATAGCTTAAGACCAGGTGATTCCTGAACAATGGGCCGCGGCTTCCAATGGCCAACCAGAGGCCAACATGATGTACCTACATTGTGTTTGTCCTTTTTTTTTTAAGAGGGGAATGCATTAGGCACCTTCATGCCGTCTCCGGGGGGAGGCGGCATGGTGTGTGGGACTCACACCTCCCAAAAGGGAGGGCATACCCACTAAACCCCCCTGTGTCGCCAGTGGGCAGCAAGTTGCAGGGACACGGGTAGCGCCGAAGCATACGGCCATATCCCTGCCTGCCCTGGCCAGCCGCAGATGATAAGCGGCCGGCACTCCTGGTCCGGGGAGGGCAAATACCCCTGCCCCCGGACATTGTGTTTGTCCTGTGTCAACCTATGTTCAGATTTCTCAGCACTCAAATCGAATACCTATATCTTCATCATCTTTTGAGCATCCATTCGTAAGCGCGTGTGATAAAATAAGAGACAAAGACGCGTACGTACATGATATAATGACAGAGTAAGCTCTTCATGACAAACCGATGTTCACGCAGGCAAAGCCGCGGGCAGCAGCTAGTTTCTTTATAAAGTAAACTAGCTGTGCCCGCGACTTCGCGTGCAATAGATGTGAAATAATGATCTAAATCCTTTCTTAGACGACTGGCTCTATGGCTCATTTGGTAGTGACCACCCGGGATAAACATTCATGTGATGAACACTTGTGTTTGTTCCGTGTCTGGATGTCTATATTTATATTTAAGTATTTATTTGTGGTACCTTCGTTGTTCTGATACCCATAACACACGTGCTTACTTTGGGATCGGAGCAATGTATGTGATGTTGTCTGATATTTATATAGCTAACTAAATTATCCTCCGTACTTGTCAGTCTGGACATAAAGCAGAGTGTATATGAGCTCCCTTTAAGCCGCTTGCTAATGATCGGAACAAATGGACCAAGATACGGAAGCGAAAAGCAAAACACCCACCCCTTATAAATAAGGGAACAAAAAATACCGTCAATCGATAACGGAGTCTGGTGATTTGTGCTGTCTTTATTTTATATCTTTGTTTCGTTTAGAATTTTAAATACCTATGTAACTATTTAGGTAAGGGATTCCTCGTCGACTTGTATTTTGTTAATAGCTACACGTTCTGAAAATTGACGGAAACGGTTCAGCGGAACCCGATAATAAATAAAAAAATAACCCAAGACATGCCACGCTGGGCCACACAGCGCCACCTAGCCCCAAACTAAGCCGAAGCTTGTACTATGGATACTAGACAACTGATAAATTACTTAGATGCTTTTTTGTAAATAAATACATATTATACATAGAAAACACCCAGACCAATACAAACAGACATGTTCATGAAAACAATGTTAGTAATGTGCGGCAATCGAACCCGCGACCACTGTGTCTGAGGGCAGCGTTCACAACCACTAAACCAAACTGGTCGATGATTTCTTCTAGTAGGTACCTACTGTTAGAGGAGAATAATCAACCGCTGCGGCACAGCACTATTCGCCACGCTCAAGAGTCACCGCACTAATGTTGACAGTAGAGTTTGAAGTAACGGTGACACTGACAGCTGTCATCGAGTTCTCGCCGATTATAACTTTTTCTCTCTCTCTGGTTGAATGAGTTTTTGTAATTGGATTGTGTAAATAAATACTTTCAGATTAAGATAAAATGTTCTGATTACTACGTAGGTATGTATTTGAAATTAACTTGCAGCCTTCTCATGTAAGGACACTGAAAACATATTGTGACACTCTTTAAGGGGCATCTATACAGAACTGATGTTTAACATTCCTATTGGGGCCTGAACTTTGCAGCTTCAATAAATCGTACTGATGTAGGTTCGATGTAAGTATGTTGCCATTGATGATTAACCTTTTCGTATAAGGTTAACTTTGTCTTATGCGAATTTGGTAAATGATACACCAATTACGTTCTACACTTACCTACTTGTATTGTACCATTTGTTGAATACCTACCTATTTTATAGGTAGTAATTTATAACAAGTATTTTTATAGATTTTTTTTTATTGTTATTGTTAGCATACTTACATATGCATGACCAAGGGAATATGCATGACCTACAAAAATACCAATCTAAGAATTTTAAAAATATATTTTGTACTAGCTGTGCCGGCGGCGTCGCACGAGTGGCCACTTGCACGTCTGCCACCCACAGTAATAAAAAAAAACAACGGGAGTCAAAACAGAACATAATTCTGATGCAACATGAGTCATGACTGCTGCGAACGACATTTGTCACGGTACATGATTTGGATCCGGTAAAGGTTGGCCGGGGCGAAGGCCGAGGTGTTCCATTTCCCGATCCGTCAGTAACCCGATATGTGGGTCATGGGCGGAGGGAGAGCTCCCGGCCCGGACAACTTGTGAACGGATAAATGTTTATGTAAACATTGTTTTCTATCGCTTATATTTTTATTTTATTTTCAGGAAATGTCATATAAAATATCAAAGTATGGACTACCTAAGTGTTTTTTGTCATAAATGTAACCTACGTGCAAAATTTCAACGCATTCGCTTCAGCGGTTTCGGCTCAGCGTTGCTCGTTCAGTCAGGACATGTTCTTTTACATATTTAATAATAATACATAGATTCATCATCAGCCTATTGCTGTCCACTGTTGGGGTTAGGCTTCTCCAGTTTTTCGCCACTTAGGGCAAACATCTGGAGGATATACCCATAATCGTCAGGCTGGGCAGGCGGGTTGGCGATCGCTGGGCGTAGCTTCTCGCTTCGGTGACGCTGCTGCCCGTCATCGGTCTATGGTATTTAGTTACGTCTTGTGATAGTTATACCGCCACCAGTTGGTTGCCACTGCCTCATTTGTCATTCCGCAGGATGCATCACGAGCAGGTGAGTTTGGCTTGGAGCGAATAGATCATAGTTATATCCCCTTACATTCCATTTTATATATTAGCACCTTAAAATTATTGCGGCCTGCTTCATATTAAGCAGACGAAGTCGAAGTAGACGCGTTTGTGTGAAGCGACGTCACCCGTTATAAGAGATTAAAGAGTTTTCCGCATAAATGTACAAATTTGTACCATAATTTATACCTAGACCGCTACAATTGTTACAATTATATACTTTTTGTAGTAAAGAAACTCTTATTACACTTATTAGTTACGCATATTAACTTGTAATTGCGGTAACAAAAAGTATGCGTGTACACACATTTTATTTTGCGTTTGTTGTACGTCTGTTGGAGTATTTATCTCGTCAGCGATGCTAATTGTATGTTATATATGTTGTGATGAATCACTCGTCAATAACTGTGCTACAGAATAGTGAAAGACGCGTGTTGCGGCTGGAGCTAGGGTCAGGGGGTGTGGAATCAAACAAATAATAGGGAAACCACAAAACACTTTAATCGCACACAGCCACGGTTGACTGTATAACTTTACTTCACAACAAAACAATAAACAAACCATAGCAATAAAATATTCTTAACAAACACTTCCAAATATAAAACTATGTACAAAACTATTAAAAAGGTAAAAGTATATAAAAACAGACGGACAACAAAGTGATCCTATAAGGGTTCCATTTTTTCCTTTTGAGGTACGGAACCCTAAAAAGGTCGTTCTGTCCGCAACAACGCGATTTTTAGATAAACTGTTGCATGTTTTATTCATCATCACCATTTAAGCCCATATTCACAGATCCACTGAGTATTTCAAGCGCCACATAGCATGATTAATTGTTTTTGGTCTAGGATGCCCTGCTTTACACACCAGGGCCAAAGGTCGCGTTTTTTCAGAAGGAAATGTATTCGGCATGGTGTGTGCGACTCATAATTCCCATATTGGGAGGGTCTGCTAAGAGTGTCGACTAATGCGGCCGTATGCTTCGGCATTACCCGTGTCCCTGCAACTTGCTGCCCACTGGTGACACAGGGGGGTTTAGTGGGTATGCCCTCCCATGAATGGCTCGATGGCTCATTTGGTAGTGACCTCTGCCCTTTGAGCCAAGAGTCGTGGGTTCCATTTCCGCACAGTACAAACATTTGTGTTCATGAACATCTCTGTTTGTATTGGTCTGGGTGTTTACAATATATAATATGTATTTATTTACAAAAAGAAAGTATCTAAGTCAGTTTATCAGTTGTCTAGTACCCATAGTACAAGCTTCGGCGTAGTTTGGGGCTAGATGGCGCTGTGTGGCCCAGTGTGGCGTGTCTTGGGTTATTTATTTATTTCGGGAGGTGTGAGTCCCACACACTATGATACCTCCCCCCGGAGGTGGCATGACAGTGATTAGTGCACTCCCCTTTAAAAAAAATGGTAACTAAGGCAAATCTTGCAAATTACAATTGCAACTGGACATAGGTCCAGCAGCGGACGTCGGCACGCAAATCATCTTCATCAGCCCACATCAGTCCACTGCTGGACATAGGCCTCTCCCAATGCTCGCCACTTCGATCGGTCCGGCACGCTGATGATGATGATGAATTAAAGATTCTTGTAACTTTTTCAGGATTCGACATTATGGACGAACGAAATATTCTTTAAGAGAGGTAGGGCATAGCGAATCTTCGTTCGAATTGAGCTGCCCGTCCGGGGAAGGACCTCCACCCTATAGAATACCGCAGCCAAATGACCTCCGGGTCGTGTTTCTGCTGGTGAGTCGGGTCTCCGGAGCTCGTGGGGGGTAAGGGTTGGGCCGGCATGGCAGTGGCAACTGACAGGTAACTAACCAGTTACTTGCCAGTTGTCACAGCGATTTGGGCTTCTCTTTCGCTTTCCATCAGGCGTAGGGAAGCCATTATGTCGAGCTATTATAAAAAAAAAATTCTTAATTTTTTTACAACCCGATATATCGAAGCCACCCCTGCCTGCATGCTCCGCGTCATCACGCCGCGCTCATTAGCCGCGCAAATAAATCAATCGTCCGCGCGTCCGACGCCGGCGCAACATTTCTCGTGTTTTTGCGCCGCGCCGGATTTCTCGGCTCGTACGCGCTCAACTGGGGTGGGTCCCCTGTGATAGCGTTTTCATTTTAATGATACAAGTCATTATTACGAAGAAAGGATGTAAGGAAGCAAGCTAACATCTTTTCGCTCCCTTACCTGCTCGTGGTGCATCCTGCAGAATAACAAAAGAGGGTAATCGACTGGTGGCGGTATAACCATCACGATAGAAGGCGTAGCTAAATATGTACATGTTGACGGGCAGCAGCGCCACCAGAGCGAGCTACGCTCTGTGATCGCCAACCTGCTCGCCCAGCGTGGTAGTTATGGGTATAATCTTCGGGTGTTTGCCCACAGTGGCGAACAACTGGAGAAGCCTAAGTCCATCAGTGGACTGCGATAGGCTGAAGTTTGGGTTCCACACCCAAGACAAGTAATCGTGTGATGAACATTTGAGTTCGCTCCGTGTCTGCTTTTTTTGTTGTTTTGATAGGTGCACATAACATAAGTACATATGCAACTTACTTTAGGATTGTTGTTGTCTGATGTTTATTATTATTTATTGTATTTTTTTTATAGTAGCTCGACATAATGGCTTTCCTACGCCTCATGGAAAGCGAAAGAGAAGCCCAAGTCGCTGTGACAATTAATTAGCAAGTAATTGGTCAGTTACCTGTCAGTTGCCACTGCCATGTCGGCCCAACCCTAACCCCCCACGAGCTCCGTAAACCCTACTCACCAGCAGAAACACGACCCGGAGGTCATTTGGCTGCAGTGTTCTATAGGGTAGAGGTCCTTCCCCGGACGGGCAGCTCACATTTGCTATGCCCTACCTTTCTTGCATGTTGAAATGACAGTGATGGTCATGTCCGTTAACCGACAATCAGTGAAGCAGACGAGTCTTGGAGTGGACAGCGCTTTTATATATACGTAGTATGAATGCAACCCGTTGGGCTGATGATCTCAAAAGAACTGCTGGCACAGGCTGGTTGGGGGAAGCCAATGACATCCAGCAGTCTCAGAAAACTGTCCTACAATTACTGCACGTTTCATTATTATGTGAAATGGTTGTGCATAAAATGCCACATTTGTATCGCTTCCCTCTACCACTGAGACCCCACCGTAGCGCAGCAGTTGCGTGCTGGCAAGTATTCAGTAAATAATTCATTATGCGTTCCAAGTGGGTCAAGTTTGCGCGTGCGTTGCTCTCGGAGACGTCTTCACCAGAGGCTTTGGCCATCAGCTGGTTAAGTGGCTGAGTAAAGGGCATAATGCATTTTATTCTTAACTAGCTGTGCCAGCGGCGTCGCACGCGTGGATATCGAGTTTCAAAAATAACGGACTTACATAAAATGGTGCCTAAATTTTAAGTTATATCTCTAGCAATACATTGGTGAAAACTGCATTGGCAACATGATTTGGCGTTAAGCAAACTATGTTTAGATAAGAATAAGGTACAAACAGTTTTTAATAAAATATTAACATGGTAAACTTTCACATGAAAATCAATATCTTATTATACTTACTTACTTTCTGAATACGGTTCTATCCTATAAAAAGTCTAGCGAAGTAAATAGGTACCTAAAAAATTTTTTTTTTCTATTTATGTGTTTGTGTAACAATTGTAAATATGTATCGAGACCTTCTCCAAGAAATATCTAGATAGCGCTTTACTCAGAATTTGTACAAAACATTTTCATACAATTATTATCTGTGTTTCTATAGCAACAAAACTCTTGAGAACTTTTTCCAGGAATCAATTAATTGTTCGATCTTAGAGGAGGAGGGAGGAAGCCCACAGGTAAGCTATTTTTATAGTAGCACACTGGCCTCCCGTCGCCTGATGGAAGGTTAAATAGATGCCCAAGTCGTGGCGATAACGGACAAGTAACTAAATCAATCATTTGTCCAGTTACCACCGCCATTGATATAATGATCCCAAAATGCGACTGAAGTCACTTCACGGGGGATTCACCTAGTGTAGGTACATTAGTCGCCAACCAGGCGGGTAAACCTTACACCCGGCTTGGAAGTTGCAATCTTAAGAAGTTCCTTAGCCAACGTCAACGTCTGACGTCGCCCAGAGCACGAAAAAAAAAGTATCCTCTGTAGGCTTATTTCACAGGCGCCACTTACATTACCAATTAATTACTCCTCTTCGCCCTAACGGCAATTTATATGGCCGTTGTAAACTTAATAGTTTAATAGCTGGTAGCAATTTTAGCAAGATGGTTGCAGAGAAACTGGTAAATTGGTGATATAAAAATTCGCTTAAGTTACAGGATGTCTGGATGTTTATTTATAGTAGCACGTAGTCTTCCCCTCGCCTCATGGAAAGCGAAAGAGAATGAGTACTAGCAGACAACTTGTCGAATTAGAAAAATAAAAGAACCTTGTCGCATTGTTAACTCAATTTGGATTTTATCTAGATCTTAAATTGAATTAGATAAATTGATTATTCTTATTTGCTTTGTCAAATAGTTAAATGTTTTAATAAATTATCTTACTTATTTAATGCCCCGGACATCATTAAAACCACTGACTGATCGGTTACCTATGCTTTGTCATAACAACTTGGGCTTTTCTTTCGCTTTTCACCAGTAGAAAGGAAGCCATTACGCCGTGCTACTTACTAAATAATATATTTTAAAAAAACAAGCTTACATAGCTCATAATGCACATGCAAATTATTTCAACACACACCTGTGTCGTTGTAATGTGTGTATTATCTGTGGAGTACCAGAGCCTTTTGTGCACAAACTTCGGCATTAAATCTGAAAGTACACATCCCGGATTCGGCACTGTACTCGAATGCAATCAGAATTCATTAGCGCAACAACGCAGCAATTAGCAAAAGTAATCAATTAATTCGTACAGGCAGGTGGTATACTGTTCATTTATTAAACTGTCTAGCTATCTTGTGCTTATATTGTGGCGATAAATTGTGCTAAATAAAATGGTGCCTCTACAAGCTTATAAAGTTGCTATAGACTTTCTCATCGACTGTTGTTTACATAAATAGAGCAATGCGTCACACATCCTAATTTTATATTGTTACTTACTCTATTATAATGTTGTCATTGGTAAGTAATTTGGAATCGGACTAGCTTCATATTTAAAAAAATTAACATGAGCGCATGATCCCACGACCCTCGGTTCAGAAAGCAATAGGCTATTATGGCTAAAAATTGTAATTAGTCCGTCTTTTAGCTTATTCAAAAATAAAAGACACGTATTTTTTTATCTGTAAATTAGACTAAACATTACAAAGTTTTAGCCCGTTGAAATTACACGTGACGTCACTCGGTGAGGCATTTTTACGGGAGCGAGTGACGTCAAAGACTCCCACTCCTAACTTTTAATGCCTTATATCTTTGCTATTGTTTATTTGAATGAAAAAAGGAAAAATACGTGTCTTTTATTTTTGAATAAGCTAAAAGACGGACTAATTACAATTTTTAGCCATAATAGCCTATTCCACTATCATATGGTCCAACGGGCCTGTCATATATAGGTATATAGGATTAACTATCCTCTATCCAAAGGTTGTCTGGAAGAGATCACTTATAGCGAAAACACCGCCTAAACTATACAACAGCTAATTATACCCAGATTTAAGTCGACTGTTCAATGAGCAATAAAGAATATCTATCTATCTAGGATGACTAATATACCTAGATGTCGGTATACGAGGGACTATTTCTTATGAAATTTTCTCATGGACAAGACTTTAAGAAAATAGTCAAGTAGTCTGAACTGACCTGGTTATACAGGGTATGGTGGCAAATACTCTCGTCACTATTGTGTTCTCAACAACCCCTAGGACCCTCTTGAGCTCAACACAATAGGTTTTCGTGTCGGATTGAAGTTTTAATGGTGTTGATAGTATGGCATTACAATTTGTATTACTAGTTTTTCTATTGAAGGAATCATTCTAAATTGAATTCGTAGGTTGATAGACATTCATCATCAGCCTATTGCAGTCCACTGCTGGACCGATCTCTCCAGTTCTTCGCCACTTTGGTCGAACATCAGCATCATCATGGTGCAGGCGCTTTGCTCTGGCGACGTTGCTGCCCGTCATCGGCTTGTGGTATTTACTTACGCCTTCTATAGTGATGGTTATACCGCCCACCAGTCGGTTGCAAGAGTTTCGTTTGATAATCATTAGGATTATCAAACGTTTCGTTTGATAATCATTAGGATTATCAAACGAAACTCTCGAATGAAATAGGAGGAGCACCTCGGGTAGGTGAGGGTGGCTTGGAGCGAAAAGATGATAGCTAGCTTACATCCCTATATAGATAGATATTAAAAATGTAATATACCTACATAGCTATAGATGACTGTTTCGGTGACTTATTCGGTAATGAACTGAATCTATTAAATTTAATTATTATTTAAATTTAAATATAAATTAAATTTCCAACCTGGGCAAACATTCATGAAATGGAATGGACATTTGTTTCGGCGGTCCGCTTCGGATGACGCGATGCCTTAAACGAGGCCTAATCTTGTTAAAATCGAAATACCACGTCGAAAAGACCTACCTACCTTCGGCCAAGTCTCGGCGGCTCCCTCGAGCGAAGCCAATTGTTCGTTAAGCCAATATAATAAAGATTTAATTGAATTATCGTCAAGCGCGCGCCATACTTTGTGACGAGAATGTGGAACGAATGGTACAACTGATCGTATTAGTGGGATCTACGCCTACTGTGCTGTGGAAGCACTGTCCCATTAAAGTAAATAAACAAATGTACAACTGAATGAGATCCACGATATAATATATCAAGATAGCACTGACTTAACGAAATATCAAGATGCGGCCATCTCGTCTTAGTTTTATTAAACAATCACGAGGTGTAACATTAAATTTTGCATTTATATAACTTCTTGATCTTACTTTCTATGATAAAACATTATCCATATTCATAAATAATTTCAATGAAATATGTATCACAAACATTGTAAGAAAAATTGCCATTTAAATTGGAGTAGGTAGCTATCGAGTTTCTTGTCGGTTCTTTTCGATAGACGCTACATTTAGAGTCTGTTGGGAGACAATTTTTTTATCTTAACTAATATTATAAAGCTGAAAAGTTTGTTTGTTTGAACGCGCTAATCTCAGGAACTACTTACTGGTCCGAATTGAAAATTCTTTTTGTGTTGAATAGACTATTTATCGAGGAAGGCTTTAGGCATTATATAACATCACGCTGCAACTATTAGGAGCGAAGAAATAATGGAAAATGTAAAAAAAAACGGGGAAAAAATAACTATTCCCCGCGGACGAAGTCGCGAGCACAGCTAGTTATACATATGTGGAGATTTTAATTGTAGTGGCGATTTACTAGCATATATATAATAATGGTAACATGCAGTTAAAAATGAAAATTGTCTTAAGTTTAAACGTATAAGAATGTTATGAGTTTGATTAACGGGATTATAACATCTATTTAATTCATGAGGCTACATAATAGTTCAGCACTGCACAAACGTATCTATAGGGATTGTCTCTAGGGATCTCTACGTTGTAAGAGAGCGACCTATCATCTTTTCGCTCCCAACCCAACCATAACGGCCACGGAAGTATTTTTTTGGGGTAAATCAAAGTACTACATTGACCATCTTAAGCCATTGATAGGCTGGCTCGGTGGCTCAATTGTTAGTGCCTTCTGAATCCCTGCTTTCTGAACCAAGAGTCGTGGTTTCGATTCCCACACGGGACAAACCTTCGTGTGACGAACACTTGTGTTTGTTCCGTGTCTGGGTGTTTATATTTGTATTTAAGTATTTATTTGTGGTACCTTCGTTGTATTGATACCCATAACACAAGTGCTTAAGCTACTTACTTTGGGATCGGAGCAGTGTGTGTGATGTTGTTTGATATCTTCAGCCTAATTATTTCGGGCGCAGTTCTTCAAAACCTAGCCCCTTAGGTATTGTATCAGTAACTGGTTACACAACGTAAATGTTACCGACGTATTATTTAGAAGCGGCGTGGCCTTTCACGCTAATGTCATAATAAAGTCATGGGGTCTGTTCGTGCGGGCGCGGCGAGTATGCGGCAAGCGAGCGATTAATTGTGATATAAGATACGGCTTTAACGGTTAAAGGTACGAGTTGGAGGGCATCGCGACGCCCTTAGACTGAGCTGATGAAGAAGACGACAATGATGAATGACCATGATGACAATGATCTAGGCATCATTTTAAGAGAGGTAGGGCATAGCGAATCTTCGGTCGAATTGAGCCGCCCGTCCGGTTAATGACCTCCACCCTATAGAATACCGCAGCGAAATGACCTCCGGGTCGTGTTTTTGCCAGTGAGCAGGGTTTCCGGAGCTCGAATCCTAGCCCCCCGTTAGGGTTGGGCCGGCATGGCGGTGGCAACTGACAGGTAACTGACCAGTTACCTTCTCGATTTGTCACAGTGACTTGGGCTTCTCTTTCGTTTTCTATCAGTAGTTGGGAAGCCATTATGTCGAGCTACTATAAAAAAAAATTGTACTCTAGTCCATAGTAGCATAGCGAACACTTACATTTTATTGTGTACATTGTTTTCATTATTTTTCGTAGATTGTAGCGACATCTATCTCCATATCGCAACAACACAGAATCCTACAACGCGCATACGAAGTTTTCATCACGACTTAGCATAGGTACCTATATACGACAAACCAAGATGATCTGTCGGATCGCGTTCCCCGAGCACGAACACCTTGGAGGAAGTCCTTAGACTTTTCTTAGAGACAAGTTTGTTCCTACAAGATGTTCGAAAAATCGAACCTGTACACTTACAGTACAGTCATATCGCTACAACATAGAATCCTACAACGCGCATGCGAAGTTTTCATCACGATTGAGCATATGCTAAATATTAACGACAAACCAAGATGGTCCTATCCGGGGTCCCTAGCACGATCACCTAGCTGTATTGTAGCGACATGTAGCGACACCTATCTCCACATCGCTACAACAATCTCCACGTCACTACAATCAATTTCCGCCAACTAACAATAGATGGCGATGTAAAATCCGCGGCCATATAAAATGAAATCGCTCCTTACAACTTCTATGGAAGACCTACAATGCACATTTGAAGTTTTCATCATATACGAACTAGCAGCCCGCTCCTCGCTTCGCTTCGGTACATCGGACCGCGGTCCCCGAGTACGATCACCTAGTTCGACGAAAGTACTTCCACTATTCGTAGGGACAAGTCTGTTCCTACAAAAGATCGAACCCGCAACCTCACAGTAGAACCCACATCCATCACGCCTCACAGCTGCGTTCTGCGTAGTGTGCGGTGCCCTCTGAACCAATTGGTATCAATTGGCATGTGACCGCACGTGATGCGAACGCCAAGTGCTCGTACAGTCTCGTGCGAAAACTTGACTAAGTACAATTTAAAGAATATACACTCATCATCATATCGTATGGCTAAAATATTTCTGGTACTCATAATTTAATGTTGTGGCGGCCAGGTTGATGATTAAAACGGGGGCAAGGCGGTGACCGTTGGGTAAAGACGAGCCAAAGGCTGTAGCGAGTGATTGAGAGACTCTTTATTGCGTAGGTATAATCAGAGTAACAGTATGTGAGCGATTAATTATGTGGCGTTCAATATATTGGCTATCGGAGAGATGCAAGAATAGCCTGGTAGTTTATCTACGCATATGCAGCGGGTATGAAAGATTATAGCTTGCACTTAGACTTAGATATCCCTTACCCTAAGATTGAATACAAATCAAACGTATGCGGCAGGTTATAATGCTTAGGTAGAATCGCAACGTATCCGCGATGTAAGTAACACCCAGCGCCACCTATTAGTGTTAGTCGGTATTACACCCTATGTATGGTTTAGTATGGTTCGATTAGCGATGTTATGCTCCTGGTGTTATAATAACCAATTGGCGAAGCCCATCTGGCGCTGCCGGAGTGGGGATATTTCTCCGCGATATGCATCGTAGTTTGATGATAACTATAATATAATATTTATCCAAAAGTTGAGCAGTTTCCGCAGCAGACTATACGCCTCTACACAGCCGTGTACGCGTCTACGTACATTATTATACGTGTTCCCGGCTAATCAGGACGGATTCATCTCACCTCGCGGTGTACCGCTATACCCTGGCCGTGTTCATGATTAGAATCGATAATGCCACGGTTACGCCAATTTGACTCTTGTTAGCGAGTTTGTAGATACAACAGCAATGTATTATGTAGGGTTTAAATGGTGTGAAATTTTCTCACTGTTCGGTATAGAGTGCAGGTATACTTGTATCAAATTATTCACCCGGCGTTACTCCGAAAAAAGAATTACTTTATTCAAAGCATATCCACAATTTTGTAGGCAACTTATGTCTAATTGCGTTAAGTAAGGTATAAGGTATGCATTGAAAAAGGCTGTCAGAAAGAAACATTGTCTTTTACCTTATATTTTCATTGTAAATTAAGAACAAATTGGATACATATTCCCATGATAATAATGTAATTTCTGCTTTATTTTCTAAGAACACAACCGTACCTACTCGTTACGCTAGCGAAACGTTATACGCGAAATACGTCTAGATAGAACTACAAACACGTCTTGTTTTGAAAGATGATTCATTCCGAAACAGGGCTATCACCCTACCACCAAAATCGAAAACGATCGTTCGTTGAACGGATCGCGTACTTTTGCATTATAAATTTCTCCCACCTGTCCCTCCCGTGTTCGAATATAAGAACTAAAATTCGTCAAAGTCGATTTTCATTAATTTAATTCATATATTCGAACACGGGAGGGACAAATAGGAGGGATTTATGGTGCAAAAGTACGCGATCCGTTCAACGAACGATCGTTTTTCGATTTTGTTGGAAGGGGCCCAGGCAGCAGCGTTTACTCGGGTACAAATTAAACCTACTGCGGTCACCAACCCGCCTGCCAAGCGACTAAGGGTGACTAAGGCAAAGCTCCCTAAATATGTCGATTGTCATTGGAGGAGGCCTATGTCCAGCAGTGGATCTTTGCAGGCTGATGATGATGAAACTGAAACGATACACCCATCGAAATATATCTTGTTAGAATGACAAACACGTCTTGTTTTCAAAGGTTATTCTTTGCGAGCAATTTTTTGAAGTGACCGAAAGTCGAACGCCGCGCACATATCGATCAACTTTAATCAGATTGTGTCTTGAAATTTGGAACGTGTTTTGGATGCACGATTAAATGTAAATAAGTAGTATTCATGTGCGTTCTTATTGTACTGACGATTTATAATAGGGATGTTTCCAGGGTCAAAATAATTACATTATAAATAGTCCGTATTTTAGATTATAAAAATATATTGGACACGTATTTTTCCTTTTTTCATTTAAACAAAAAGTAACAAAGATACAAGACATCAAAATGTAGGAGTGGGGGTCTTTGACGTCACTCAGTGGCGGAAATACTCCCACTCTCTGACGTCACGCGTAATTTTATCGTTTAGTGAAGGCGAAACCAGTTCTATCCTTTATACATTTCTGTGTTTACACCCTAACGCAGGACAACTCTCTGATGTGAAAAAGATTGTATTTACATTCTAAATGAACCAGAGTTAACATTGATCAGACTCGTATGTACGAGCTAAAAATAGAAGGAAAAATGTGAAAAAATTTAATGCAATAAAGTATTCGAAGTAAAAAATGATGAAGATTTTTTCGCTTAATTTTGTGAGTGCTTGCCGTCCGCGTTGGGAGGTCGACAAAATGGTATGTATAGCTACGGTTATAAGTATATGAGTTAGGTATTACGCTTGTACTTTATTTTAAGGTACATTCATGTATTTACAAAGAGAAAAGAAGATCTTTATTCATAGAGACACTTCGAATTGATCAATATTATAGTTAAAAATGACTCTACCACCAGGAATGAAAGATAAATAGGTATTAATTTAAAATTCCACGAAATTGAACAAGAAAACTAATTTGCAAAACTTAAAATCAATTTATAAAAGTTTCAAAGTTGTTTTTTATTATATTATAATTTTTTATTATCTAAACTAATACATAAATTATAAAGAGGAAAGATTTGATTGTTTTAGATAATTAACCAAAAATAATGGAAACAAAATCTTGCCAAATTAATAAAGCTAACGACTTTCCTCCTTAACAAGTTCCAAGAAAGATATTAATAAGAAAAACTACGTACCTACAAAACATCATCGAACAAATTGTAAGCGAAGCACTATTTTTTCAATAGAAAAATCTCTAATTAGGCAGCTTCCACGAAAAAGCGGGGCTACGCACGGCTCGGGGGAGGGGACGCTGTGGGGTGGGCCTCCCGCCTGACCCAGTAACCACCCCTTGCGTGCCACCCCGCCCAACACCCTTAGCTAGGGTGGCCACATATCACACATTCTTTTTGGGACATGTAGGAAAACATTAGGTTTTCATGTCAACAACATGGTAACGCGGCTCGGACAAGTTTCGACGTAAACATGACACTTACACGTTCATTTCTCATTGCTCATTAAAGTTTTGCTATATTAAATACCACTAGATGGCAGCACAAAGGCGACACATTCAACTTTTGTTTATGCGTTTCATTACAACAGGACATTGTTTGTACTCACATTTTAAAGAGATTATATGATAGTTAGGTCTGTCAGTTACGCACTGATTTAGATTTTGGTGTTGGAAAATTTAATACATATTGTCATACTATGGTCTGTACATAGTAGTTAGTGTATTTAGTAGCTTTAGAATTTGTATTATAATACATTTGTGCTATGACACAAATTTATGTTCATCACGTGAACTCTTGTCCCAGGTGGGACTCGAATCGAAAAAGAACAACAAAACATAGAAATCAAAGTTTAATAATTTCCGTTCTTTCTGCAGTCTTATACTTTTTTGTCCTCAAAATGGACGTTTTCAATTCTAGGACTGTCCGCGGAGTCCAGCACGTGTGGTGCCCACCCAGTAGGCAGGCGCTGATTCTGACGCGGTCCGCGATAACGCACTCATCGTATTGTTGCCCTCTCTCATCAGACCTCGTTTTTAAATGATAAAAAAAGATAAAAATACTCTTGTTTTTTCGTTTTTGTTATTTTTTTCTAGCGGCAGTTATTTTTCAAAAGTTGTTTATGTTTTTTTGCCCTTAGGGATGAAGACACAGGTTAGAAAGTTGTCGGTAGAGATAGCAACTTACTTGTCGAAATATTTAATTAGTTTATCAGCGGCTTATTTATGTCTCCCCACTCGAGCCTACTCTAAACTGGGGCCTTGAAGCCCTAGGGCGTAGTCAACCACCCTGGCAGAGCGTGTGTTGGTCGTTAATCGGTTCTTAATATTTAACTTGAATCTTAAAATTTCTCCACATATTTCTGATCTTACCTTCAACTTAAGCGTCTAATAAACGTAGGTAGGTACATAATAATTTTCAATTTCGATTAATTCTATCTTTGAAAGCATCACTTCATGCATGTACCTTCATTGCATTGGTAGAATTTCCCGGTAACAGAATCCACCCCTCTGAATTATCAAGCTCGTTTGGCGCTAACATGACGGACGCGCGTAACCGTCGAGTGATTAATTAAATTGTTACCTACGAATACGCTTCGTTACTTAGATAGCTACAGCAAAATGTAAATCAAGCAGACAAATGAATCTGAGGAAAGACTATTTTTAGCGCATTCTGTGTTCTTTGTGGAAACAACCTTAGGTCCGAAAACCAGCTCTTTAATAACATAATCAGCCCTTCAGTGACAGAATCAGCTTGTCAGTGATAGAATCAGCCTTTCAGTGACAGAATCAACCCTTCAGTGACAGAATCAGCCTTTCAGTGACAGAATCAGCCCTTAAGTGACAAAATCAGCCCTTCAGTGACAGAATCAGCCCTTCGGTGCCAGAATCAGCCATAAAATGGCAGAATCATTCCGGACATTCTCGCGTTCGCAGTCTCTAATTAAAATACCTACAATAAAATTTTTAATAAAGCAGACAATTCAATCTGAACTAATTATTGAGAGTCTATTTTCAGGCATATTTGGTTGTATTTTTTTCGTGGAAACAGAATCGGCCCTTTAGTGACAGAATCAGTCCGGTAGCAGTCTATTTTTCCGCGAATATTTCGGACGGTCGCAGAGTCTTTATTTATTTAAATAGTTACATGTATAGAATGCCTCCATGCGGCTTACGGATTTAGAATAGGATCACCCCATCTCATGATCTCATCCCGTGGGTGACGATTAAGGGAATATCAGGAAACGGGCAGCAGCGTTTATCTGGGTACAAATAAAACCTACTGCGGTCATCAAACCTCCAGTTTATAAGGCAAATGACAGCCCTACTACAGAAAACGTAAACGATCGTTCGTTGAACGGATCGCGTATTTTTGCCCCATTAATCCCTCTCATTTGTCCCTCTCGTGTTCTAATATATCAATTAAATTGTTGAAAATCGTTGTTGACGAATTTTAGTTTGTATATTCGAACACGGGAGGGACAAATGAGAGGGATTTATGGGGCAAAAATACGCGATCCGTTTAACGAACGACTGTTTTCGTTTTCTGTAGCCCTAGTTGTCATTGGGAAAGGCCTAAGTCCAGCATTTGACGTTTGCAGGCTGATAATGACAACTGTTTTGGGACCATCATTTCGAGAATGCCTTTCAAACTCAACCCAAAGCGATCGTGATCGATTTTGAAATTAACATAAAATATCACTTTTCCCACCACCATTCCGATCGCTAAGCTCACTCGTCTGTTGCGCAACGTTGGCGACTCGTAATGCTTATTGAATTAATTCCCCCCCCCCCCCCCCCCCCCCCTTTACCCTCGCGTGCGTGTAATCCGGGGTTAACCGTTTTGAGGAATTCCTTGAAGGATGTAGGTATCCCAATTTCGGGGGGTTCTTATTGCTGTTCGTAAACTCTTTCGCATTCCTAGTGTGTAGGTAGGGTGGAAGTTTTGGGAAGTATACGCGGTAGGTGCGTTGCGTTTGAGAGAAAGTGATTGGATTGATGTAAATATATAACCCAAGACATGCCACGCTGGGTCACACAGCGCCATCTAGTCCCAAAATAAGCTGAAACTTGTACTATGTTTACTAGACATCATAATTAACCTGTAAACGCCCGTTGCTGGACACTAGCCTCCACCAATCCAACCCTTTTTGTGATTTGAGAGAGGTAGGGTATAGCGAATCTTCGCTCGAATTGAGCCGCCCGTCCGGGGAAGGACCTCCACCCTATAGAATACCGCAGTCAAATGACCTCTGGGTCGTGTTTCTGCCGGTGAATAGGGTTTCCGGAGCTCATGGGGGGTTAGGGTTGGGCCGGCATGGCGGTGGCAACTGACAGGTAACTGACCAGTTACTTGCCCGTTGTCACAGCAACTTGGGTTTCTCTTTCGCTTTCCATCAGGCGTAGGGAAGCCATTATGTCGAGCTACTATAAAAAAAATAATGAGATGATTTGCTATTTGCTAGTCACCATGCTTGGCAGGGGTCGGTGACCATAGGTTTTATTTGTGACCAGGTAAACGCTGCTGCCCGTTTCCTGATATTCCCTTAGTCGTCTTCTACGACACCCACGGGATGAGATGTGATAGTCCTATTCTACATGTACCACAGCGTCGGCTTAGGTTCCTGCAACAAATTATCTGCGGCTGGCTAGGGCAGGCAGGGATGCGACCGTATGCTTCGGAGTCCCTGCAAGTTGCTGCCCTTTAGCGACATATATGGCAGGGCAGGATCTACCTAAGGGCTATTTGGGCTGCAGGCTAAGGCCCTGAGGTTACTAGAGGCCCCCAGACCCCGCTGAAGCGTTTTCTACAACTAAAGCAGTAGGTAACAGTTTTTTTGACATGGCTATGAGTTGAGAACTTAGGAAGGCCCCTAAGTAGTTTCAGTGCAGGGCCCCACAGATTCACGATCCGCCCCTGCATACTGGGGTGTGCCTAAATCTGGAAACCACACGGACGGAATACAATATAGTCCTCTAATACTGTAATAAATAACATTAACTATAATAGTTACAAGCTATTAGATCGACAACGACAGTAAAATGATAATAACCTTATAATAACAGCGTAGCAGTTTACTAGAATGTACTGTAGAGTGATACATGGCCTGCTACAGTAATTATCTAATAAGTTACAACTACAGGGCGGGCAGGGACGAACTATGAATGTTGAAGACTAACAACTTATTGATCAACATCTATCTACAGTTACATCAATATTATAAAGAGGACAGATATGTTTGTTTTTTGTTTGCATTGAATAGGCTCCGAAACTACCAGTAGTGAAAGAATTACTTGAATATGTCCAGACATATCATATATCAGACAACATCACATACATTGCTCTAATCCCAAAGTAAGTAGCTTAAGCACTTGTGTTATGGGTATCAGAACAACGAAGGTACCACAAATAAATACTTAAATACAAATTACAAACACCCAGACACGGAACAAACACAAGTATTCATCACACGAATGTTTGTCCCGGGTGGGAATCGAACCCACGACCCTTGGCTCAGAAGGCAGGGGTCACTACCAATTGGGCCACCGAGCCAGTCATATCTATCAGTGGTTTTATTTATTTATTTATTTATTTATTTATTTAGGATCTCCAACATAAGACACACACATATTATCTTAATAGAATACATAAAACAATCATTCAAATGGGCACAGTTTCTCGTGTTCCTACAATTACAGGAGACCACAGCTTGCTATATTGGGTAGTACAACCAGACAACAAAATATTAACATAATTAAATTTTTTAAGTGAACCTCTAATTGGTACATAATAATAATTTTAATAGGTATTTAGCATTTTAAAATATGTTTATCTATATTATTATACTATATACTAACATCATACAATAAATACATAATATTATAATGTGAGTAACTATTAACATAGGTTCATGTTAATATTGTACTATGTTAAACTTAAATTACCACGTAGCCATTAACTCTAATACAGACTTTTTAAATTTATGTAATGGTAGAGTAATATCTAAATCGCTGCTTTTAGACAGCATATTATACAAATTACTCATGCGTCGAACGGCGGCGAATTGCCCCAGATTGGTCCTTGATGATGGTAGTACAAAGAAGTTATAAGCTCTCTTTCTAGGTAAACGTAAAGGTGTGTTTATCTCAAGTTTGTGTAGTAAATGAGGACAGTCTATAGTGCTATTAAAAATCCTGTGCAATGTGGTAATATCTAAAAGTTTTCTTCTGTTTTCTAAAGAGTGCATTTTATAATGCTTTAACCGGGTATTATAGCTTACGAATTTCTTTGCCAAGTTATCACTGAAGGTTAAATGATATAAAAACCGTTTTTGTATGCCCTCTAGTCTTTTCCTGTAAACGTCGTAGTGGGGATTCCATATTGGGCTTCCATACTCAAGTATAGGTCGTACTAATGCTGTGAAAAGCCTTATTTTGGTTTCAGACTGCTTAAAATCCCTACTATTACGCACGACAAAACCAAGTGTTTTGAAGGCTTTTCGTACTAATTGCAAGATGTGTAAGTCGAATTTGATTTTACTGTCCATTATTATTCCCAGGTCTCTGATGGAGTCAACTAATTGTAATTCATTACCGCTAATGTAATATTTGTTAGGATGTTTAGACAAATTTCTATTAAATTGAATATAATGACATTTTTTAATATTTAATTCCATTTTGTTTGTAGTGCACCAATCAGATAATCTAGTAATGTCTTCCTGTAACAATTTAACATCCTTAGAGTTAGATATAGGTTTCATTACTTTTAAGTCGTCAGCAAAGAGGTAAAAATTAGAGTTAAGGAAACAGTGTTGTACGTCATTTACGAAAGCATTAAACAATAATGGACCCAGATGGGAACCTTGGGGTACACCAGAGGTTGCTGCAAATAAATTAGAGCTATAACCGTTTACAACTACCCTTGACCGCCTGTTCTGTAAATATGATTCCAGCCACAAAATCAAGGAGCCAGAAATACCAAGAGCTTCAAGTTTTCTCAATAATAAACCATGATGGACCCTATCGAACGCCTTACTAAAGTCGGTGTACACTGCATCGACTGGAATTTTTTTATCTACTGATTCTATTATATCTGAGGTGTAAGCTAATAAATTAGAAGTTGTTGAGCGAGCTTTAATGAACCCATGTTGGTTGTGGATAAAATATGTATTTAGATGCCATGACAGATGGTCGACTACAATTTTTTCGAAAACTTTACCAAAGATTGATAATAGAGAAATCGGTCTATAATTTAGTACCGAAGTTTTGTCACCAGATTTATGGATTGGTACAATTGATGCTGCTTTCCACTGATCTGGAAATTGGCCATAACTCATGGATTTTCTGAAAATTAAGCCTAATGGTGGTGTTAAAACTTTAGCGCATCTTTTTATAAACATCGCAGGAATTCCGTCAAAACCAGCACCTTTCGTAACGTCAAGTGACTTCAAAGTTTTAAATATGTCTTCGTCTGTAATCGGTACGGTGCACAGCGACGTAGTTATGAGGCAGTCGTTAGGAGTACTTAAGTATGTGGTGCTAGCCGTATCTTTAGAGTAAGATTGAGCAAAGTTTTCTGCAAATAAATTACAAATTTCTTCTCCACTAGATGCTGTTTTGTTGTGTAAGTACATTTGAGCAGGGTAGTTCGCGAAACCTTTTTTCTTCGATTTAACGAAAGACCAAAATAGTTTAGGATTGTCTTTTATGGACTCTTCTAATTTTTGTGTATATTTTTTATAGCAAGCGGAACGTAGTTTACAGGATTTTTCTCTTAATATTTCAAAGTTAACTTTATCTAACGGATTCCCATGCTTCTTAATTTTTCTATGGTACTTCAATTTTTGTTTTAAAGTTTGAATAAGCTCATTACTATACCAATAAGGATAAGATGTATTAGATTTACATTGCTTGGGAACATGTTTATCAATTGCACTCTCGACTATTTTGTAGAATTCGTTAACAGTTTCGTCTGCCGATTTACAATTTTTAAATTCGCTTTCCCATGAAACAGATGTCAGTGTAGATATTATTGAGTCATAGTCTGCTTTAAAGTAGTTCGGTTTCACGATTTTCCTAATTGGCATCATTTTGCAATTATCATACAGAGGAACATTGCATTCAAGTGCAGGATGATAAGAGTCTTCTGCTACTAAATAATGTGTACAACGTGTAGTGTCAATAGGTATATTTGCTAAGATTAAATCAAGTACTTTATCTTTGTCGTTAAGAGTATTGTTAAACTGTGTTAAATCATTCAGAGCCAAGAAATCCAGCAAACGAGTGCTTGTTTCTGAAATATTTGACGCGATATTACTTGTGGAGTCCCTGTCTCTTGACCATTGTATTTCACTTAAATTAAAGTCGCCTAATACTAGCATTTGCCCACCTAAGTCTAGAATTGTTTGTGCTTTATCTATAAAATTATCTAATGATTCAGCTTTGATAGGTGGAGGAAAATAAGTAGCACAAATATGAACACGTTTTTTAGGAGAGCCTTTACACTTAATTTCGATGCTAATCCATAAATCTTCATTATCTGTTTCAAGTTCTGAAAGTCTAGAAGAGATTAAATCTTTGGATACTGCAATCAGTACACCACCACCATCCCGACGTCTATAGTATCTGCTTGATTCCCTGTCACGCCTATATACTATATACCGATCATCGAACAACTCCGAGTCAAAAACGCCGCCGTTCAACCATGTTTCTGTTAATACAATAATGTCATAATTCTGTAGAGACATATTGTGGAAGAAAGTACTTGTTTTCGTCTTTAACCCCCTAACATTTTGATAATATATCAACAAATTTGAAAGTGTGAATGTAACTAATAAAATCTAATAGGAACTTGTAAATAGTAATAATTATAAATACTTAATATCTATATTGCAAAGTACACTTATTGCAGCGACTTCAGCATGTCCAAATTGTTTATGACCACACGCTCTGATGATTCATTCTTCTTTACGAACACTCTGCCATTATTTATTTATTTATTTATTTAAAACTTTATTGCACAAAATGGTACAAAAGGCGAACTTAATGCTAGGAGCATTCTCTACCAGTTAACCTTTGGATCATGCAGAGAGCAAATGTGTGTGCGGTGAGTGTAAAAAGAAACACTGTAAAATATAATACCTAATTTATAATCAATAAACTAATATGCTAAATATACTACTTATTAAAATGTGCTATAAATACGTATACATACATGGATATATATACACATATAAGCAATTAATATAATAATACATATAAAATAAGTATATACAATAATATATATACACATATATAAATATATGAATGACATATATAACAGATAATCTTGACGAGCAATTTATGAATTACGACGAATAATTTAAAAGGTGTTCACGTACCCTCTTTTTAAACAATTCCTTATTCTGTGAGGACTTAATTTTGCAAGGCAAGGCATTCCACAGCCGAATGGCTTGCACAGTAAAAGATTGAGAGAAGAAGCCGGAGTGGTGAAGTGGGACAGAAAGCTGAAAATTATTGGAAGAACGGAGAGGCCGGTCATGGGATTGGTATAAAAATTTAAATTGACTCTTGAGATAAGAGGGGGCCATAGGGTTAAATAAAATATTAAAGAGTAAGCAGACAATTCTGGAATGTCTACGTTGTCGAATAGGTAGCCATTTGAGTTGGGCACGAAAAGCGGAAACATGGTCATACTTACGGAGTCCAAAGACGAATCTGATGCAGTTGTTCAAGAGACGATCAAGTTTATTCAAGAGAGCGACAGATAAGTCAGGATAACAAACATCCGCGTAATCAATGATAGGAAAGATAAGAGACTGAACAAGCATAAGTTTAGTGTGGGAAGGGAGAAAAAATTTGAAACGATAAAGGCTCCTCAAACATGCCACCACTCTACGGCTGACCTCGGTCACCTGGGCAGTCCAGTTAAGAGCAGAATCCAAGTACAACCCCAAATTCCGCACTGATTCACAATAGGGAATATCTGTGCCACCAAACTGAACCGGGTTCAAATCTTTGATAGAAACTTTAGAGAGTAGTCTAGAGCTGCCTAACACTATTGCCTGACATTTGGTGGGGTTGACGGTGACACCAAAATTGTTGGACCATTCTCCAATACGATCTAGGTCTGAGTTCAATCTCATGATAGCGTCAGGCAATTCCTCCACACGCGCAGAAGTATAAAGTTGCAGGTCATCTGCATACAGGTGATACGAGTTGCACAGCTGGGTCGTAATAAGATTGATGAAAAGGGAAAAAAGAATAGGTGATAATATTCCACCTTGCGGCACGCCAGTAAGCAAATTAGCCCATTCTGATCTACCTGCCTGTGTCGCAACAGATTGTTGGCGGCCACGAAGGTAAGAGCCCATCCATTCAAGAACGGTATCGGAAAAATTAAGAGAAGAGAGCACAGCAAGAAGAAGGTCGTGGTCCACGGTGTTGAAGGCATTAGAAAAATCAATCAGGACGAGAATAGTGAGTTTTGAGTTATCCATGGCTTCCCGGATATCGTCGCTTACCTTAATAAGTGCTGTCGTGGTACTATGTGCAGGTCTGAAGCCAGACTGATAAGGATTGAGCAAGTTGTTTAACTTAACATGTGAAGAGATTTGCTTCAATACGCAGGCTTCAGCTACTTTAGAGAGGAAAGGAAGGATAGATATGGGACGATAATGTTTCGGTAGAATAGGATTTGGGATTTTGGGCAATGGGCGGACTAATGCTTTTCGCCAGACATCTGGAAAATGACCAGAGTCCAACGAAAAGTTAATAAGGTGGGTAATCACTGGCAGCAGTGGTTCTAACAAAGGAAAAATCATAAGGCGACTAATTCCATCTACACCCGTTGCCTTAGATGTAATAGCAATAATTGTTCTATTAATCTCGTCCTGAGAAACAGGGGAAAAAGTAAACAAATTAGAAATAGGTCGAGGAATCGATGAAATATACGCAAGGGTTTGAGCTTTCCTAAGAGGGCTTTCCATTACGAATCCACACAAATTGATAACCCAGTTCCTTGGCTTTTACTCTTGTTGCAGCATGGAGGGATTTCTTCTCAGGAGTCATGTGTTCCGCTATGTAGATGGGCTGTGCTTGCTTACCGGTGATCCCGATATGACCAGTGTTTAATTTCTTACTTTTATTGTTTCGATTGAAATTAATTGAAGCAGCCAAAAAAGAATCACGGTGATTTAGGCTATTGAACTTGACGAGAATCGTCCTGGGTCGGTCATTATCTGGGTTTTTCTTCGCTATGCGTGTACAGCGCTCTATATCCGTGTCACTGATTTTGCAGTTAATGACCTTACCAATTTTCACTACAGTAGATACCAAATCTTCAGATTTATTTTCTGGAAGGCATTGAATTTCTAGGTTGTTTGCTCTACCATGCTCTTCCAATAGATTCAATCTCTTAGTTAAGTCCTGAACTGTGTTTTTAAGCTGACCATTGTCCTTCTGTAAGTCGTGGATTAGTATGGCCTGATTCTTAAGAGTAGAATTAATATCTTCATACTGGTCGCTCAAGAAAGTCAAGGATTGTTGGAACCCGGATATTAAATCGTCCATTCGTTTGTATTGATCATTGACAGCTTCTTTAATAGCACTTCCAATTTCTTGTCTTATAATATCACGCAGGTTATTTTTCGTTACTTCGATAATCGTGTCACCATCTAGGATGTCACTTGACAAGTTGTGGATTGATTCGGAGTTTTGAGATCTTTTAAATTGGTCTGTAACATTCTGATATGGAGATGAGGTGCAATTAGGTTTTGCGTGCTTGTTCGGTGCTAATATTATGCTTTTATCGTTCATCAGGCTAACATTATGCGTGGTCAGAGATTTTTTATTACGGCAAGTCTGACATATCCACCTTTTCTTTTGCTCTACGGTCATTAATCTATAACGCTTGATGCCCACATTGGTACAATTAAGTTCAAACCATCCATGGCATTCTGAACATTCTAGGCATTCCTTGTCTTTTATTATGGAACTACAAGCAGTACACTTTTTACTAGGCATTATGAAATTACTAAGCAAAGTGAATCAAACCGTAAGAACAGTGCAATTTAAGCCGTATTGGTCAGCTCTTCCCGTCTAGTCGTAGCGATCCTTTTCTAGCGCTGTAAGCGATATTGTGTCCCGAAGCGCCGTAAGTTTCGCCGGCTGTGTCGCGAGTCGCGACCAAAATGACCTAAGCGCCGTGTGATGCGCGTCGCTTACGCGCTTCTTCCAAACACTAACAAAATTTTGTTTACACCGCTAATGTTTTCGGAGCGAGATTGTGAAAACTGTATAAGCACTGAGTTTTAACACTATTTAATTTGTCAAATCGATGTAAAATGTGTTCATTATGAATTGTTAGAAATTTCACAACTGTACGTACACTATAAACTATGTAACAGATTTTTTTAAGAGCGCGGGTGTGTTGCCTGGCGTACGCGCGGTGATAATGGTTCATTTCTTCCACCTGATAAACTCTCTCGGACTCCCCTACGATTGGTGATATACTTATAACAAGAGTTAGTCCATGATGAGTCTTATATACTTACGCACAAACGTGCGAAAACCCGCACTTTACGCAAGTCGCACGTGCGAGTTTCGGTTTATCGCGCAATAACCATAAACGGACGGAAGGTCGCAGGGCCGCCGCCTCGTCTGCGGCTTCGTTTTTATGGTCATGAAGACGTGACATTTTTGTAGCTTCAAGTAAAATTTAGCCAGACGTTTTTATCACATAGAGTGTATTTTGTGGGGCCATTTTTTTTCTGTTCTGGCAAGAAAAGGGGCCCCCTTACCACCAAAATCGAAAACGATCGTTCGTTGAACGGATCGCGTGCTTTAAAAACTAAAATTCGTCTGTTTTAATTAATTTAATTCATATATTCGAACACCGGAGGGACAAATGGGAGGGATTTATTTTGCAAAAGTACGCGATACGTTCAACGAACGATCGTTTTCGATTTTGGTGGTATCCCTGGCTGGGAATTGGGATGAGTGGAGCAAAACTTTTTGGGGCCTTTGCCCAGCCGTGAGACAGTAGAGGCTAGTAAAGAAAAGAGTCTATTTGTGTATTTGTTAAGTGCTAACAATTATTTACATCAACTACACTCATTGATGTTTAATTTATCCTCGCTAATTTTGACGGTAATTTTGAAAGGATGTAGCGTTTCGGTATTAGTATAGTCCAGGCTGGCATTGTGGTGGCAACTGACAAGTGACTGGGTTGGTTACTTGTCCATTGCCGTAGTGGCTTAGACTTCTAATTAACTACATATTTCAGTCACGAAAAAAAGTTTTTCTGTTAAAAAAACGCTACTAGGTACACTATTTCCAACTAAATTGTTCTGTTCAAATCTTTTACTGCAAACGCTTTCTGTACGATAAAGAACACCTATATATCCCCAAGTTTAGCACATTTTAAAACTCTCCTTGCTTTAATTTAGCTTAGTAGCGCTAAGCTTACCCGCCTCCATTTAGGAGGCAAAAGCACTTAGATCCTAGATTTAGATTTAGGTAAAACGTCAGTGTCTAGGCTGTCGTAATTGGCTCGGGCTGTAGTTAGGGTGGGGGGTGGTGGGGGTGATTCTTGACAAGCGTCGCGTTGTGTAGTTTCAGTCCGTCACTGTCTTATTTGGGGTAGGAAGGAATAATTTTGGGTACTGTGTATATAGGGTGTACTTTGGAACAGTTAGGAAAATGACTTGGCTTACATACTAACTAGTTACTGCTTGCGGTTTCGCTAGCGTAAAGATAGATTAAGTAGTATGTAGATATTTCTTCTTGCACAATCCGTGTTGTTTCCGGATTTAGAATAAAACCACCCCATATAATTCCGAGGGTGTCGTAGAAGACGAACTAAGGAACAGCAGCGTTTGCCTAGGTACAAATAAAAACTACTACGGTCACCAACCCACCCTCCTAGCGTGGTGACTAAGGAAAATCGCCCCAAATGACAATAGGCTTGTTTCCATAAAAAAAATAATTAGTCCGTCTTCTAGATTATTCAAAAATAAAAGATACGTATTTTTTCATTTGTAAATTAGACCAAAGATTACAAAGATATAGCCCGTTAAAGTTGCGCGTGACATCAAACACTCGCACTCCTACATTTTGATGCTTTGTATCTTTGTTATTTTTCGTGTAAATGAAAAAAGGAAAAATACGTGTCCAATATATTTTTATAATCGAAAATAGACTAAATATTGTAATTATTTTGACCCTGGAAACATCCCTATTATCGTTGAAGTAGGCCTATGTCCAGCAGTGGACGTATGCAGGCTGATGATGATGATGACATGTTACTATGGCCCTATCTCTACATCGCTATAACATATAACTACTAGTTCCGAAGACTAACAACAGATGGCGGTGAACTTGCCGTGACAAGTAATTTCCATACATTGCGACAAGTCCATACAAGCTCTATGGAAAACCTACAACGCACTTGTGAAGTCTTCATCACCGCCTAGCATATGTACGAGAAACCAAGATGGTACTTTGGTCTGCAGTCCTCGAGCATGCACGACCATCTAGCTCGAAGGAAGTACTTCCACTTTTCATAGGGATAAGTCTGTTCCTACAGTAGTATATTCATAGGCATAACAGATGATAGATAGAGAATCAATTGAATTTAGACTCACGACCCTTGGCATAAAGCGTAATATCATTACCGCATGCTCTAACAGACCAGTCGAAATACTACGAGAAACGTATGTACACGTTAAAAAAGTGTAAAGTCCTCAACATCCTCTTTCATAATTCATTACTACCCTCTCTACGAAAAAATAAATGCAGAACCTCATTTTAATACATCCGAAGCACACACACGCGTCAGATGTTACAAATGAAAAATCATTTTTAGCGCTAAGTGCGGCCCTGTGCAAATTAATCCGACCTCTGTTTTGTAGGTCAGGGCCCGTCGAGCCAAATTATGCCGTAACACGTACGCAGGAGGATTTATTTTCGAATGTGTCTGTAACGTTTGACGTCAGCTATATAGTATATCTGCGAGATCGATAAGGCTCTGAGACTATAGCTCTATGTATGGAGCGGTATGGAGTTAAAGGAAACGGATGTCATTTGTAACGTAGCGGCGTATGTATGTGTCGCGGTCTGATCGGATAATCCGGCACACTGCAGATTGTCTTAGTTTGGGGATTTTGACAGATGAGCTAGCGGCTTGCCTGTAGTTAAATAACAACATTCACCCATGTTCACCGCTGCCTACCGTCAGGAGCTTCCTTTCATCATCAGCTTCTTACAGTTCACTGCTGGACATCATCATCATCAGCTTATCGCAGCAGTCCACTACCAGACAAAGCCTTTACTAGTTGCTCGGTGACGCTGCTGCCCGTAATCGGCCTGTGGTATTTAGCTACGCCTTCAATTGTGATGGTTACACCGCCACCAGTCGGTTGTCAGAGCCTCGTCTGATATTCAGCAGGATGCACCACGGGCAGGTGACTTGGAGCGTAAAGATAATGGGTGGCAGCCTTACACACTGCTAGATATTGGCCTCTCCTCATTTTTCTCGAATCTGGCCCTCTCCTCTCGCCCTCTGAAAGGTGGACACTACAGTACGGTTGGTCCTCAACTTCAAAGTCGCTTAAAGAGATATCTCTTGGCTCTCCTTGGCTTGGATCAGCTCGATAGAATCCAAAATATACGGCATTAAGACCGCGTTTTGTACAACACTTTACTGTAAAATTATTTTAAAAAAATTAGCAAGCTGAAGTGTCAGTGAGTTCTAAGTACATTTTTGGTGTCTTAAAGGAATATTTATCTAATATTCACCAAAAATAAATATACATAAATATCAGACAACATCACATACATTGCTCCGATCCCAAAGTAAGTAGCTTAAGCACTTGTGTTATGGGTATCAGAACAACGAAGGTACCACAAATAAATACTTGAATACAAATATAAACACCCAGACACGGAACAAACACAAGTGTTCATCACACGAATGTTTGTCCCGGGTGGGAATCGAACCCACGACCCTTGGTTCAGAAGGCAGGGGTCACTACCAATTGAGCCACCGAGCCAGTCAAATCTATTGTATAAGTAAAGATAAGCACACTTAATAACAAGAGAGGATAATCTACGATATTACATTTTCTCGAGCTGATTTTGTAAGTAACAGAATGGCACTCGAGCAATATAACTCCCTGATTCTTAGCCACGACTTGAGACACACTTCGCTCAAGAACGTGCTCTACTTAGGCAGGTTTAGAATGGCTCGAGTAGGTCTTTGGAGTTTTGTTACTGACTTGAAATTCCTGAGCGAAGCACCCCGAAGAAGTTTGATCCTGATGAGAACTTTGTACGTGAAGAGAAGTTCAAGAAAGTCGAATGTAAATATGGTTGAGGTGATAAAGCAAATGACATTGGTCGAGTTGTGGGATCAGTGACCAATAACAGATGTGTGAAAGCGACATATTATCATCTTTTCGCTCCAAACCACCCTCATCTGCCAGTGGTGCATCCTGCCGTACAACAAACGAGGTTCTGGCAACAGACTGGTGGCGGTATAACCATTACCATTGAAGGCGCAGTTATAGGCCGAGGACGGGCAGCAGTATCACCGGAGTGAGAGACTATGAACTGGGATCGCCAACCCGCTTGCTCAGTGTGGCGATTATGGGCAAAGCCTCCAGGTGCTTATCCAAGATGGCGAACTAGTGGAGAGGACTATCCAGCAGTGGACTGCGATAGGGGCAGCGCAGACGACAGACTATCCGTGACACACTTTTTAGTCTGAGATGCAATTATGCAGTAACGCATACGACGCGCAAAAATCTGTCGCGGATATTTCACAGACTCAACGCACATCTTCGATCATTCTGTCGGCAGAGCTGTAGGGAACTAGATGCTCTTTTTAACCCTAGTCTCATAACCTACGTCGCAGAGGCGCCCGCGAAAACTTCATATCGCTGTCTCTTTTTATCCGTTGCGCGTACGCGTTTGTCCTTTTCGGCCAACTCAGTCGTCAACGGGCACTCTCAAGCGGCGACCGCGTTTTGGCGGTAAGTAGCATAATTTTCGAGTTATAACAGGTCCGTGCGCTCCAGAGGCGTATGGTTATGATTTGTGTAACTTTCGGTACATTTTAATACATTCTGTTTACGTTACGTTTTTTTGTTTTTATTGTGTTAGCAACATTTTTTTCTTTTGTTATCAGGACACATATAGATACATACACATATAATCACTATGGCTCGTAGAAAAGGATTGGAGGAAGACGAGATATCACAATTATTAGCTATAGAAGATGATTCTGATACTGGTGAAGCTCATCAAACTGACAGTGAATTGGAAGATCATCTAAGTGAAGACGAAGTCCAAAGTGAATTTGAAGAAGAGTTTATAGATACAGTGCCTGAAAATGTGCAGAGTTCTTCGGATGATGAACAGGAATCGTCACAACCTGGTCCTTCAAATTCGGGTGATCGGACGGATATTGAACGTGACCGACGTATTCTAGTTCCGGATCATGCTACGATGAAAGGCAAGAATAAACATCGTTGGTCTACGGTTAAGGCTCAAAGGCATTCACGAACTTCTGCTATAAATATTATACGCACCAGCAGAGGCCCAACGCGTATGTGCCGACAAATAACAGATCCTGTTTTATGTTTTGATCTTTTCGTCACCGAAGAAATAATTCAGGAAATTGTCAAGTGGACAAATGTAGAAATGATTAGGAAACGCGGAGGCCAAGACAGCACTAAAGCTACTTTTAGTGATACTACTACAACGGAAATAAGAGCTTTTATTGGGATACTGACTCTTAGTGCAGCCATGAAAGACAATCATTTGTCTACCGATGAACTATTTGATAGTTCATTTTCTGGAACCCGATACGTAGCTGTTATGAGTAGAGATCGGTTCAATTTTTTATCCTCTTGTCTAAGGATGGATGATAAGTGTCTGCGACCTGCTGCTCGTGAGGAAGATCCCTTTATACCAGTGAGGAAAGTATGGGAACTTTTTATAAAGCAATGTCAGCTGAACTACACACCGGGAAGTAATGTTACTATAGATGAGCAATTGCTTGGATTTCGCGGTCGTTGCCCATTTCGCATGTACATACCAAACAAACCTAATAAATATGGCATAAAGATCCCTATGCTTTGTGACAGTGGAACTAAATATATGTTGAATGCTATGCCATATATAGGTAAGGCTACAAAAACTAATGGAGTACCACAGGGAGAATATTACGTGAAAGAGTTATCGAAGCCCATCCACGGCACAAACCGCAATGTCACCTGCGATAACTGGTTTACCTCCGTCCCTCTTGCTAAATCATTGCTTCTTGAACCATATAAGCTGACACTAGTAGGAACTATCAGATCAAACAAGCGTGAAATACCAGAGGAAATGAAAAATACCCGTTCTCGACCTGTGGGAACTTCTATGTTTGGTTACGATGGCCCTATGACACTTGTTTCTTACAAGCCAAAACCATCAAAGATGGTATACCTTTTATCATCTTGTGACGAGGAAGGTGTGCTCAATGCAACAACTGGTAAGCCTTTTTTTTTTTTTTTTTTTCTAGAGGGGAATGCATTAGGCACCTTCATGCCGCCTCCGGGGGGAGGCGGCATGGTGTGTGGGACTCACACCTCCCAAAATGGGAGGGCATACCCACTAAACCCCCCTGTGTCGCCAGTGGGCAGCAAGTTGCAGGGACACGGGTAGCGCCGAAGCATACGGCCACATCCCTGCCTGCCCTGGCCAGCCGCAGATGATAAGCGGCCGGCACTCCTGGTCCGGGGAGGGCAAATACCCCTACCCCCGGATCCGGGGAGCAATAGAGTGCCCCCCGGGCGGACCTCGTGCAACGGTGTGGCTGCACCCACCACACCGTTACGCCCCTATGAGTGGATCGCGCCCCCGCACTCACCACTCGGGGCACGAAGGAGAGGCTCAGAGGGCATACGATGCGTTGTATGCCCTCCGGCGACGCCCGGGCCGGGGGCGGCGTAGAGCGGGGCGCGTCTACCGCGGCCTCACGCTCTCTTTCCGCCGCCTCCTTCTGCGAGATCACTGTCTCGCAGAATGCGAGCATCGCTCGCCAGACCTCCTTCGACGCCCGTCATCTGCCGCAAGAGTTGCGGCAGATCGAGGTCCTGTGCGACAGTGACGAGGACGGAGCGCTCATTGGCCCAGGCAGGGCAATGCCGAAGCGTATGCTCTGCCGTGTCCTCCGAGCCACTGTCGCAGTGACGGCATAGAGGATCAGGCTCTCGCCTGATCCTCCATAAGTACCGGCCGAAACATCCATGTCCCGTGAGGACCTGGGTCAGCCGGTACGTCACCACTCCGTGGGGGCGCCGCATCCACTCTTCCAAGATAGGGCCAATGGCCTGAGTGGTGCGGCGCCCCCACGGGGCAGCCTCGAGGCGCTCATGCCATACTGTGAGCGCCTCCGCCTCAACGGCCTCTTTCTGCGCTCCGACTTCGGCGGGCGCTGGCCGGAGGCCCCGCGACCGCTGCTCGGCTCGCCACAGGTAGACTGCGGCGAGTACGGCAGCGTCCAGGTCCCACGGAAGGGACCCGGCAATCGCGGTGGCGGCATCCGCGGATATAGTTCTATATCCGCGGATGGCCCTCAACGCCAGGGGGCGTTGGGCCCTCCACAGCGCGCGGGAAGTCTCCACCGTAATGGCGCCAGCCCAGACCGGCGACCCATAAAGGGCCATCGATCTGAGGACGCCTAGGTAGAGTCGCCGGCACGCTGCAGAGGGCCCCCCCACATTGGGCAGCAGTCCGCTTAATGCGCCCGCTGTCCCCGCCAACTTGGGCCACAGCTTTTCGAAGTGGCCCTTAAACGTCCACCGCCCGTCGAGCCACAATCCCAAATATTTCAGGATTGTGCCGACGGGAATCCGCGCGCCTTCTACCATCACGACAGAGTCGGTGGGAGGCGCGCGCCGAGGCCCATGGAAACATATGGCCTCGGTCTTCTCTAGGGCCACTTTGAGGCCCAAGGCGCGGATCCGGCGGACCACTGCCCCCGCCCCCTCTGAGGCGCGCTGTATGGCCTCAGCGTGGGTTCTCCCCTTTGGCCGTCACCAGGGTGTCGTCAGCGTAACAAGTTACGCCGACGCCAGCCGGGAGTCGGCCGCGGAGGACCCAGTCGTAACCGATGTTCCACAGGAGCGGGCCAAGAACCGAACCCTGTGGAACACCGCACGACATAGGGTGGGTCTCCACGCCAGTGCGCGCCTCATAGGCTACGCTCCTACCCTCTAGGTAAGAGCGCACCGCCGCCTGCAGGTACTCCGGCACACCATGGTGCCGGAGCGCCTGCAGGATACAAGGCCAAGGGAGGGAGTTGAACGCGTTGGCGATGTCGAGAGACACCGCCATCAGAACTCCCCCCTCAGCCACCGCCCGATCTGCCAACCCCTTTACGCGGAGGATGGCGTCGACGGTGGAGCGTTCGGACCTGAAGCCGTACTGGTACGGCGACAGATCCGGCCCCACTTGCGTCAAGTGCTGGATGAGGCGGGAAGCGATTAGACGTTCTAAAAGCTTCCCAGCCTCATCCAGCAAGACGATCGGGCGGTATCCCGACGGGGAATCTGCCGGGCGCCCTTCTTTCCTTAGCAGGATTAAGCGCCCTACCTTCCACACCGCCGGGAAATGGCCCTGGCGCAGCGCCTCAGATGCCAAACGTCTGAAGCGCTCCTCCAACCATCCAAGAGCCAGGGCCAGCACCTTGCCCGGTACTCCGTCCGGGCCAGGTGCGACGCTCTTTGAGCGCAGCCGCTTAACGGCAGCGCTCACCTCCTCCTCCGTAACCTCCTCGAATCCTTGTCCGCTGGCGGATGCGGGTACATTCGAGGAGGCTCCCACCCTTCTAGAGCTGGAAAAAGGGCAGGAACTACGCTCTGCAGGACCCTTGGCTCGAGCGTCAGAGTCACCGGGGGGGTCCAGGGGCGAAGCTTTTGCCTCGCCCGTCTGTAGGGCCGCCCCCAGGGGTCCTGGCTCAGGGACGATAGCATTTCGTCCCTGGAGCGCTTCTTGCCCTCCCGGATCGCTTCCTGGAGGGCTGCCTTCGCTGCTCGGTAGGCGTCGAGCAGCGGGGCCTCCTGGGCCGCATCGCGTCGCCGTCGTCGCCGGTGGCGCTGGATGGTGCGCCCTCGCCCTTACGCATGCCTCACGGAGGGCTGCGATTTCAGGGCTCCACCAGTAGACGCTCCGTCTCGGAGGCCGGGGTCCGGGTCGGGGCATTGACGTGCTACAAATGCGCGTCATGGCCCCCCGGAACTCCTCGGCCTCAGCGTCCACCTCGGTGCACCCTGTACCCTCCGAGATCCAGGCTTCCACTATCGCCGCCTCCTTCGCTTTCTCCCGATCAAGCCTTGACAAAGTCCAGCGTGGAAAATTGTCAAGGCCGCGGGAGGGCGGTGGAGCGGGCGATAGGAGGCTAGAGGCGGAAATGTCGAACCATATGTAGCGATGGTCCGACAATGTTTCCGCCTCCTCCAGCACCATCCAGTCGTGCACCCTGTGCGCGAGTGCAGGGGTGGCGAACGTTATGTCCACCACGGACTCTCCCTGCGGCCGCACACAGGTGGGCACGGTGCCCCTGTTGAGGACGGACAGTCCCTGGACGACAGACCACTCGAGCAGGAGCGATCCTCGTCTGTCCGTCACTCTGGAGCCCCACTGGGGGGACTTACAATTAAAGTCCCCCGCCAGGAGTACCGGGAGTTGGTGTCGCCGGAGGGATCCACCAAGCCTATCAAGGCTGGCTTCCAGCTCCGCGACACTGCGGCTGGGTGGGAAATACACACCAACCAGCAGCATCTCCCGGTACTTGGCAGCGACATAGCCACTGCCACAAAACAGGGGCTCCAAGGGGCATTCGCCCGAGGAAACCAGTGCCACCGAGTCAATTGGGTCCGCCACCCAATTGCTGTTTCTCGGTGGCACAGAGTACGGCTCCGCGACGACGGCGACGCTGGCCCCCCACTCCACCATGTGCTGCACAAGCAGATCTTGTGCAGCGATGCAGTGGTTGACGTTCGCTTGAAGGACGCTTATGGGCATTCTACTTCAAAGGGAACGTCAACAACCTCCATAGGCCCAGCTTGAGGCGGGGGCGATGCCGCCCTATTGGACGGCTGGCCCGACTTCTTACCACTCTTGGGCGGGGAGCAGCTCTTCCCCCCCCACCCTGTGGTTAGCCTTTGCTCCCGCCGCTGCGCAGACGACGCAGTGGGCGGGAGCGGAGCAGCTCCTAGCCTGGTGCCCAGGTTGACCACAGTTGTAGCATAAGCAACTGCAGTCAACCCCGGTCGAGCATGTGACTCCCACGTGCCCAGCTCCCAGGCATCGGAAGCAGCGTTGCGGTCGCTGCTCTAACACCTGCACCTGGGCCGAAACCCAGCCCACCAGGAGTCTCCCCGCAGCAACCTTCTTGGCTGCCGCGATGGGAATCCTGGCGACCACCGAGCTGCTCCCTCGACGGTTCGGGATGATGGTGCCTACGGTAACGGTGGAAACCGGGCACCCCCCAGCCTTGGCCAAGGCCTCCGCCACCTCAGCTTTGGTGACGGAATCATCCAGACCTGTCACTCTCACGCCCGCCATCTTGATGGGGCACGAGACCCGGACCTCAGTCTCATCGAATATCCCCCTGAGTTTCTCTGCAAGTAGGGCAGCTTTGTCCCTATTCGCAGCTCCAGGGATCTCTAGGATCTTTGCGCCTGTCCTCGCTGTCCGGAAGCGGACAGCGCCGATTCCGATTTCGCCAAGGTTAACGCTGGCCTTAGCCTGCGTCAAAACCTTGGCGTAGGTCGCCCCCTTTTCCTCCGCCTCCTTCGCAATAGTCATCACGACTACCGATGACCGAGGCGGGGTCAGCTTGGGAGGGGTCGGGCGTTTATACCGCTGATGCGGAAGGCTTGCCACTAGATTTGGTGGCCGCCGGCTGGGACTTAAGATTCCCACCCCGTTTTACCACCTTTGTCCAACCTTCTTCCGTCGAAGAAGGGGCAGGTGGCAGGGGGCGAGGAGCAGGGTCTTTGGGGACCACGACCGGTTTCTGGCCCCTCCTTTTTCTGCTGCGACGAGGTGCAGCAGGAGTGGGGGCAGCCAGAACCGGACCTTCATTTAGGCCCGGTTTAGAGCTCGGGGCGATTTGACCCCGTGCAGTTGACGTCTTGGCAGCTGGATTAGTAACTGCCGCCGGGGCCTTGCATGGCGCTGGTGCTGGCGCCTTATTTGGCGCGGGCTGGGGCATAGGCTCAACCACCTTGCGCCCCTTCGCATCGGCTGCTAATGGCGGACGAATGTGCTCCGCTGGCTTTAAAAATGCCAGCTTGGCATCAAGCATGTTGCCCACCACTAGGGCAACATCGTGTAGTAGGTCGTCCTTTTCCCCAACTGGGGGGAAGGATGACGACGTTGACGGCGGTGGGTCGGTCTGCTCTCCGACGGGGGCAGGCGCTTTGTCCACGGTAATGTCCGCCTTGAGCTGGTCGATCTGTTTTCTCAGCTCGGCCAGCTCAGCTGACAAGCGCTGGTTCTGAGCATGGAGCTCACGCGTCTCCTCGTTGGTGGTCCGGGACTTCAGAGCTTCAACCACCGCCTTAAAAACTTCTGAAGCCTCATTCAAACCCCGCCGGAAGGTCCCCTTGAGGTTTCCAGACTTGGCCGAGCAATGCTCGACCGTTTCCGCCCCAAGCGCGGCAAGGCTTGCTAGCTCCTCCGCCGACACTTCCTTGGCAGAATATCGGACCCTGTTATGAGCCCGAGTCATCCGCTCCAGGAGATCGACGGCGTGATTTTCTACCTCTTCACGGTCCTGGCTATCTCCCTTACCCTTTCCGGGTAGTCTAAGCACTGCCCCACGGGCCGCACTGCGACCTCTGCGTGCTATGGGGGCTTTAAACAGAACCGAGGAGCCACTGCTCCCGTCGGACTCCGACCTTTCCCTTTTTTTTTCAGCCTCTTCTCGGGCTGAGGCCCACAACTTGCCCTTTAAAGGGCGCTCTTCAGATTGCGCAGACAAGTCTGCACGCTCCACAACTTCAACCTCAGTAGGCTGGTTGCCAGCTCCGACACCAGCTTGCGACTCGTCAGAGGAGCTCTCCTCCTTGCGGCGCCGCGAGAGTGAAGTGGAGCGGGAACGAATCCCCGCCCTTTCACTAGAGCGCGCACCCTGCCCTCGTCCACGCGCAGACATTGCACGCACACAAATACAAAAATACACACACAAGATAAGACAATTACTTATACGAAGGCGACTCAAGACGCCACAACCCACGGGAGATTCCTCGACAAGTGGGGATTAGGCAGCCTCAAGGCGCAGCACAAACAGAACGCAATTACGCGTAAACGCGAAAAGAGGGCGACTCAGGGCACCACAGCTCGACCCGCGGGAGACACCTCGACCGGCGGGGAGTAGGTTAACCTTGAGACGCAGCACACACAAATCGCAGTTATCGCTCAGCACAGTGAACTTTAGCCGCCGGCCTGCCACTCCGTTACGGTGGTCAGGCGCGACGTTGCCCGGGGAACGCGACGAGGACGCAAACACTGTGGGGGGTTCCCCACAACTGGTAAGCCTGAAACAATAATGTTTTATAACCAAACTAAAGGTGGTGTTGACACATTCGACCAAATGTGTTCTGCAATGTCCTGTTCTCGCAAAACTAATAGATGGCCTATGACCATGTTTTATGGCATAATTAACATGGCTTTTGTTAACTCATATGTGATTTATTGTCATAATAAACAACAAAAGCATGAGAAACCTTTGCCTCGTAAAACATACATGAAGAAGCTAAGTGAAGAGTTGACTACACCTTGGATGAATAAAAGATTAGAGGCCCCAACTTTGCCAAGACACGTAAAGAGAAAAATTGAAAGTATTATTATTACTCAACCGGCTGAAGACGAACAAGCAACGAACGATGATAAACCTATAATTAAAAAACGCCGATATTGTGATTATTGTGCTACCAAAAAGAAGAGAATGTCTAAGATGACCTGCGTGAAGTGCAAAAAGACCCTATGCGGGGGGCACAAGAATGACGTGTGTCATGTGTGTCTGTAAGACATTGTTTTTGATCTCATTTACTTTTTTTAGACTGATTGAAATGTGATTTAACTATTAAGAAGGAAAAAAATGTTAATTTGGTTTTTTAATTTTTTTTTAGAGGCATTTACGTAAAGACTGTTGATTTTTGTTGATTTTCTTAGATGTAAGTTTCAGACATTGGTAATTACTTTAAATAAAAAACTAATTATTAAAAACTTTGTTTAATTTGTTAATTAGATAACGTACTATCATAATAAAATAAAAAAACTAAGTTTGCAATTTAATAAATCCTCTAAGTCATACAATAAGTATCGAGCGCCTCCGAGGCGTATGGTTATGATCAACGTAACTCCCAGTATGGTTCTGAGACTAGGGTTAAATGTCTCAGACGCAGACTCTATCGCACAAAAAGTCTGTCGTCTGCGCAGCCCCATAGGTTGATGATGACGATGACAATATACGTCATAATGTTAGCGTTTACGTATTTAACAGTATCTGAAAGCAGCCTTTCTGTATTTTCTCTTACAGCCAGATATCACTGCAACATACATTTACACGTCACCATCGTTATCAGAATTCCAGCCTTATTTCGTACCCGATAGGGTTGGTTATGTGTTCGGGCGGGATTGGGTCAGCAAATGTTATCTTTGCACTGCTTATTGTTTGTGCAGCCGCCATCGGCGATAGTGCTGGGAAAGCTCCGGATAGTGTTACGTCCATCAGTCACTGTTATAATAGTGATGGTATTTACAAATTAATAACCCAAGGCATGCGACGCTGAGCCACGCAGAGCCATCTAGTCCCAAACTAAGCTGAAGCTTGTAATACCTATGCACACCATACGTAACTTATTGCAATTCCATCATCATCTCGATGGTTGCCGATCCTCGACTATACGCTTTATGAGGAACTTCTTGCATCGCGCGTCGGATTTGTGGAGTCAGCTTTCTGTGACAGTCTTTTCGAACAGCTACGACTTGGGAGCCTGCAAGATACGAGCGTACTCCTATTTAAAAGGCCGGCAGCGACCCTAGAACTCGATTTGAGTTGGGGGTGTCTAGGCGGTGTTCACTGCTTACCATCTGGCATCAGATTTGCTCGTTTGCCGCCTCTTGCATTAAAAGAACGCCTGAAGAACAGTTCGATGTCTCAAAACACATACTTGGCCAGTGTCGATGATTGAGGTTTTATCGCCAACGCCCTACGTTGTGGGCCTAAAAATACTAGCGAGGTAATCCTGCCGGTCATAAGAGGCGACTAAAAGGGGCTTTGGGTTCGTGGTGAGCTTGGTGAGGGGGCCCTGCGCTTGATTAGCGCCGTTAGCGGTCCCGAGGAAGACGCCGACATGTCTCTTCAGACACAGTGGTCAGTGGCGTCGTGTACCGCAAGGTGCCGAGTTGCCACACCGTTCTCCCGAGGTGTGCCGCCCGCGCTGGTCAGCGCAGCGCTGCCGTGGTCGACAGAGCAGACCACAATCGGGTTAAGATAGATAGATAGATATTCTTTATTGCACAAACATAAACATTTACAGGAAAGAGTATACAAACCTATAGTATAGTTCATTCGCGTTAAGAAAATAGTGACTCATCACCGACTGCCGGCCACTAGCCAATTAAAACGCTAGAAATTATAATTTCCTATACTACTATTAACTATAGGTACAATGTAGGCGGTCTTATCGCTGGGAGCGATCTCTTCCAGAGAACCTTCAGGTAGAGGACAATTGCTAAAGAAAAGGGGAAGGCAGGTTAAGTGAGAATTCTCTATTTAGGAGTGGGCCCCACATAAGAAGCGTACTTAAAGGGCGTACGCATACACCAGGCGGTGAATGCGTATTGCACATTTCAGACCAAAGAAAAAGGGGTTAGGGGTAAGTTCGAGTAACCCTCCTGTTAGCTACATTACCTATCTTGGCTATCATAGTCTGCCCACTATCATGAAGAAGACACCTCGCACCTATGTTGATCAGAAAATAAAATAAAGTAGTGGAGATTCACACAGAAATGATAACACCGCATCCCTAGCGCTCAGAGCTTCCGTTCAATCGGACACGACTTTTTCACTTTTTTGTCTGCATTTATAAGTTCGAAACTGTTTTATTTATGCGCCAAATGAATAGTGGCTCTCGGCCGTGGGAACGGACGGAGGAAGTCGCGGATTTACGACGTACTGGCCCGGGAGTCATGATGCCGATAACAGATCGAAGGTAACGGTTTCATCGCACTAACTGCTTTATTATGCCTTCGTTTGGTAGTGACAAAGAATACTTTATTCATACTCATCATCACCTTGACAGGTTCGCTGGCTCAATTGGTAGTGAGCCCAGCCTTCTGAACCAAAGCTTCTCTGGGTTCGATTTCGACACAAACATTGGTGTGATGAACACTTGTGATTGTTCCGTGTCTGCGTGTTTATATCGGTATTTAAGTAGGTATTTATTTAATAATAATAATAAATAACCCAAGACATGCCACGCTGGGCCACACAGCGCCACCTAGCCCCAAACTAAGCCGAAGCTTGTAAGTACTATGGGTACTAGACAACTGATAAACTTACTTAGATACTTTTTCTTTGTAAATAAATACATATTATACATAGAAAACACCCAGACCAATACAAACAGACATGTTCATGAACACAAATATTTGTACTGTGCGGGAATCGAACCCACGACCCTTGGCTCAGAGGGCAGAGGTCACTACCAAATGAGCCACCGAGCCTGTCCTTGGTTGTTCTAATACTCACAACACAAGTATTTAAGCTACTTATTTTGGTGGGAGCTATGTATGTGATGTGGTTTGATATTTATATCTTCATCAGCCTGTCGCAGTCCACAGCTGGGCATAGGCCTCACCAGGTGTTCACCACTATGGGAAAAAACCTGGAGGTTAGGTATACCCATAATCGCCACGCTGGGCAGGCGGCTTGGCGATCGCAGGGCGTAGCTTCTCGCTCTGGTGACGCTGCTGCCCGTCATCGGCCTGTAGTTTTTTGGCACTATATACAAGCAATTTTTTCAGGAATCAGGAAATGAGAATTCCGTGTGAATTCCTTTCGTCTAGAAAAATCTACTTAAGTATTGTGCTAATCTAACGGCCGTATTTACAAACGTTCTATGCGACGCGCGGGCGCATAGTGCCCAAATACCTATAGGTTTTTGGGTACCTATGCGTCCGCTAGGTAGGTTTTTGGGCACTATGCGTTCTCGTGTCACAAGTTTGTGAATAAAGCCGTAAGACCTGACATACTTAATGTTCCTATACATATACAATTTATTTTATTTATACCGCCACCAAATCATGTTCTTTTTTTATAGTAGCTCGACATAATGGCTTCCCTACGCCTGATGGAAAGCGAAAGAGAAGCCCAAGTCGCTGTGACAACTGGCAAGTAACTGATTAGTTACCTGTCAGTTGCCACTGCCATGCCGGCCCAACCCTAACTCCCCACGAGCTCCGGAAACCGTACTCACCAGCAGAAACACGACCCGGAGATCATTTGACTGCGGTATTCTATAGGGTGGAGGTCCTTCCCCGGACGGGCAGCTCAATTCGAGCGAAGATTCGCTATGCCCTACCTCTCTAAATTGTGTTCACGTTACACGTAAGTATATCCGTGTCTGTGTCCGGTTTGCTAACGGCTTCAGTGAAGAGCATCGTGTGGTACACATTATGATCTCATATCTCACGATTAGGACCATTTAGAGACCTATTGTTTCAAAGAGCAATCCGTCTGAATCCGTGTTCTGATTTTTTTTCTAAATCTGAATGACTACGTTTATGGTAATAAAAACTCTCTCATTGGTATCATATGATTTTCAGCCTGTGCTAGGGTTTAACCGCCTGCCTGGCGACATATACACGACGCCGTACAAACACCCCTGAAGTGACTTCAGTCGCGTTTGAAGATCATTCGGTGAATAAACTAATAGGCCAGCATCTGCCTGTGGCAACTAGTAAGTGATTGATTTATCCGTTGCTGCAGCGACTTGGGTTTCTCTTTCGTTTTCCATCTGGCGATGGGAGACTACTGAGCTAAGCTACTACAAAGACGTCCTATCAAAGAATCTCAAGAATCAAAGGCTATAAAACATAATTGAATCCCATTTGTACTGCGCTCCATCGACCACAAATCATAGAAACGAATGGTCTGTGGTCCCTAACCATAGACAATGATTTACGACATTCTTTTCCTCAAATCAAAGCAGGAAGGATTCCCGTTGATTTAGTACAAAATGTATTGTATCCCAGAGCTTATTGTGGAGATCCCGTTACCGGGTCCCGTGGGATAGGCACCATAGATGTATGTAGACGAATATAGACGAGGATAAATAGGGATCTGTCAAAGTGTGGTTAATTTTCCGATTCGCTATGTGCAAAGTGGTTCCGTCATCCGTGTGGTTTCCTGATTTAGAATAGGTACCATCCCATCTCATCCCATGGGTGTCGTAAAAGACTAAGACTAGTCTAATATCAGGAAACAGCAGCAGCGTTGCACACCTGGGACAAATAAAATCTACTGCGGTCATTAAATTCCTTCAAATGCCAATTGTCATTACGAGACGAGGATTAGGACGTCTGCAGGTTGATAATGTGCAAAGTAGGTGGTGGTGGTGGGGATAGCCCATCGTAGTCCACTGTTGGACATAGGCTTCTCCAGTCATTGGCCACTTTGGTCAAACATCTGGAAACTTTGCCTATAATCGCCACGCTGGGCAGGCGGGTTGGGTATAGCAGCTCTTCGCTCCGGTGACGCTGCTGCCCGTCATCAGCCTGTGGTATTTAGATACGCCTTTAATTGTGATAGTCACCAGTCAATTGCCAGTCTTGTATGATGTTCGAATGGAGATGAGGGTGGATTGGATCGAAAAGGTGATAGGTAGGTTCTTTACATTCACCAAATACCTATGTTTAGTTTTGATCATTCTTTTGGACACCATAAAATAACAAGCAAAATCAAATATAAGAAATTACTCTACTTGTATTTCTCGCGAGCTAGCGAGCTACCATAATATATTATGTGTAAAGCAGTGAGTTCGACTTCGACGTCTAGTAAACCGTTGTATATCTTCGTTGCTCCCGAGGCGCTGTAAATAGGGTCTGCACAATGAGTCCGCTGGGGGAAACCCTTCCTTACAAACTCGATTTGTATCGGGGACAGTTAAGTAGATGCAAGTAAAGTATTCGGTGTGGGATCAGTCTGATCCTTATCTGTTTGTGTTTTCTTTGTAGCCTGTTTCAATTTAGTATATTATACGGAGTGAATAAGATTTTTTTGGGTTTCGTAACTCGTAAGGAAAAGACGGAATTCTTATAGGAGACTTTGTTATCCATCTGTCTATCTGTCAAGCCATTTTTTTACAGAAATGCGTGGGACTGAAATATGATCAGGTTTGAAATGCTCAGGTTTATGTCCTTTGGAGCTGTGGAAAAACCCAATTTTATAAAAAAATACAGTCTTTTAATGGCAAGGGATTCAAAACTTCCAGTATACTTCCCGTGAACTCAGAATTTGGTAGCAACGCTTAAACAACTTTTATATAACCTACAGAGAAAGGAAACATTTTAAAAGCTGTAAATTTTTAGTTACATCATTTAATAAAAATATTTATCATTTTAAACATACTTAGTATAAAACCCTTCCCGTCTCAACCCTAGATCCTTGATTCCGAAGGCAGGGCACTACCAAATGAGTACGCGTGTAAGTCAAAATGGCTTAGATATAAATGTTCTGGGAGATAACTTCAGTCATACTTTGGTATTATTAAGTACAATGAGAGTAATAGAAGTACGGAATAGTGAATCTTCGGTCGAATTGAGCCGCCCATCCGGGGAAGGACCTCCACCCTATAGAATACCGCAGTGAAATTACCAGCCAAAGGACCTCCGGCTCGTGTTTCTGCCGGTGTGTAGGGTTTCCGGAGCTCCTGGGGGGTTGGGCCGGCATGGCGGTGGCAAGTGACAGGAAACTGACCAGTTACTTGCCCGTTGTAACATTGCCATTTTGTCGAGCTACAAAAAATATGGAAAAGTCATACTCTGAGACCACGTGGCTGATGCCTTCTCTGGCGCATTATTTAATATTAACTTTATTAATTAATTAAAAACACGTGTAGTATAAGAGTTGTAATAGTATTCACGCTGTACTAGATCAGATAAATATTAACTGTATCTAATACTTGCCTCGCTAACGTAACTCAGTCGGCAATTTATCACAAAAATCGGGTCAGCGTAGTAATGGCTCCAATAAAATCGCCAATAAATTAAATGGCTGTCCTAACATTTGAGTGCCTACTGTTAGATACAAATGATAACAGTCTCCTGGCCTAAGACGACTACGAAAATATCAGGAGACAGGATCGGGCAAGTGGCGAATATTGGGACAGGACTACGTCCAGCAGAAGACTGTGATAGGCTGATGATATTGAGTGCGCAAAATCAAAACGTCAAAGTAAATAGGCTATTATGGCTAAAAATTGTAATTAGTCCGTCTTTTAGCTTATTCGAAAATATAAGACACGTATTTTTCCTTTTTTCATTCAAATAAACAATAGCAAAGATACAAGGCATCAAAAGTTAGGAGTGGGAGTCTTTGACGTCACTCGCTCCCGTAAAAATGCCTCTCCGAGTGCAACGGGCAATTTCAACGGGCTGTAACTTTGTAATTTTTAGTCTAATTTACAAATAAAAAATACGTGTCTTTTATTTTTGAATAAGCTAAAAGACGGACTAATTACAATTTTTAGCCGTAATAGCCTATTGTAACCTTATGTTAATCTTAATCAGTACATTTTACGATAAACGTAATTAACAAACATCGCATCTCCCATCCCATCCTTTGCCATCTCCAGGCTGCTTGCAGCCCGATTTTAACTTACAAAATTCGTTGTCATGGGTAGGAGTGCTTACATTTTGCTCATTAAGTCAATAGGGCACTTTTATGATAGGCCATTATAAAAACGTCTTAATCTTATTATTGCCAAAGGTTAAGCGTTATTCCTTTTTTTATGTTCGAATAAAGACCGATTAAGTTCTTTAGGTGCCTGATAATTATTATGAAGATGCTTTTTCGCAATAAATTGTGCTTTTATGACACCTGTATAGTATTAAGTTAGGTATTACGTTAATCGAATAATCCATCGTTGACATAAAAATTACATACGTCAATAAATTACACTTCATTTAACATTGTAAAAGTTATTTTTTGTAAATGTAGTGCGTTTTCTATATTTTTAAAATTGATAATCTACTACCTAGACATTTAAGAATAACGCTTCAGTTTTACCTACCATTATTGCAAATATTATATCATTTTCATAATATAACAAGTCATAGGTATTTTCAGTTAAAACAGCAATCAGTATTCAGGTTTTCTCGAAATTTTATGAAACAAAAATAAAACCATTACTTAAGGAAAAGCGGAGGTCAACGACCAAAACAAAAAAAGGATGAGAGTGAAGAAAATAAAAGATGGAGGTTAAATTAAGGAAATAATGTGCTGATAGGAAAACCCACGTAAACCAAAAAAACAGATAAGAGGCCTGAATAGAAACAAACAATAGAAAAGTAAATATTTTTTTTGTGGTTGTATGGCAATGCACGTCTTGTGCATATGCCAGTTGCGATAAAAGTTTGGGAAACATGTTGTAAGAAAAAAGTAATTGGAATTTACGGAACGGAATTTTGAAAGTAAATATTTAAAAGTAAACTATGGCTATGGATAAATAGTTTTTCTTGCGGCCAGTTCGCATCATTTTGATATTCATTTTTTTTGTGGAACTGCACTATCAGAACACTTTTAAAAATCAAACACAAAAAAATGTTCAATTGTTTCGTGTGTATCGAAAAATTACAAAGATTTTTAAAATCTCTTTATGTTTTTTTCTAATTGAAATTGAATGTAATTTAAATGAAAACCAAATAAGTCATGAGCTGCCATTGAACTGCGTTACGTGTGTAATCCGTCAATCGCGATTTAACCCAGTTGGCGAGCACAGTTAGCTATAACAACCGACCGTAGAGATGGCCAGTGGTATAAATTATTCGATTGTATGAGTGTTCTATTCGAATCGAAGTTTACTTCACTTTTTTATAGTAACACTGCGTGATGACAGAATCATTTCACCGCTTGAAGGAAATCACCCTCACCTGACCGTGGAGCATCCTGCCGAATAAAAAACGAGGCTCTCGCAACCGGTTGGTGGCGATATAACTGTCGTGGCCACATCGTAGAATTTGCCCATTTCATGAAATGTTCACTGTCTATTGGCCATATCATAAGGTGCCCAGGCCAGATCAATGATAAGAAATCGTTCGACGATAGGGCCAGCTAGACTGCTATTTCATGAAACGGTCAGTCTCAATCGGTCATATCGTATCTGCGATCGCCAACCCGCCTGCCCAGCGTGGCGATTATGGGTATATCCTCCAGATGTTTGCCCTGTGGCGAACAACTGGAGAGGCCTATGTCCAGCAGTGGACTGTGATAGGCTGATGACGATGAAGATGATGAGGTACTACTGTAGTATCTTATCATCTTCATCATCATATAACATAAATACTAGAATCGAATATTGGTGTGTTATACGAGTAATACTTTCGCTACACACGCGCCCATCACTATTCCGCGTACAGTTACTCAAGTTATCTCACTCGTTACATTATCCATTAGTTATTTTGGTCGGACGCTGTGGAAGCCGGTAATTATTAATTGCCGTTATGACTTCTGAAGTCCATTGGTTTTTGATGATTTTGGAAATGTTTGAGGTCGATGAACTTTGCTATTTCTTTCACCACACTATGAATCTGGAGATTCTTCCAAGCTTTACCCAAAATCGCTACGCTCGGAAGGCGGAATGGAGATCGCAGGTCGGAGCTCCTCGCACCGGTGACGCTGCTGCCCGTCATCGGTCTGTGGTTTTTTTTTATAGTGGCTCGACATAATGGCTTCCCTACGCCTGTTGGAAAGCGAAAGAGAAGCCCAAGTCGCTGTGACAACGGGCAAGTAACTGGTCAGTTACCTGTCAGTTGCCACCACCATGCCGGCCCAACCCTAACCCCCCATGAGTATTGAATGTCGTCATTCAATGAACGCGCTAGCCATTCAATTGAATAGGAGATTCAACCAGATGACTGCGACAGATATACCGCCACCAGTCGGTCGCCAGCGCCTCGTTTGTTATTCGGCTGGATGCACCACGGGCAGGTGAGGTTTGCTTGGAGCGAAATGATAATAGGCCGCTCCCTTACATCCCATGATAATGAGAACAGGGCAGGAAAATTATGAAATGCGTGGAAAACTTACTACTTCTCATCCCTAACGCACTGTAAACTCGAATTAGTAACGCTTTGTAAATAATTTCCTTATAACAATGTAATCTTACCAACACTGTATGACAAATATCGGTCAATATTCAACTTTTAATATAGAAACACATTTTACGGTGACATAAAACTTGTATGGCAGAGTCGTAAAACGTTTCTAACATCAATGTATACAGCTTAATGTGAAAATAGTATTTTATTACATTATTATATAGCTATAGCAACTATAGCTGGGACATAATTGAGTACTTATTTATAGTTATCTTCTTACGACTGGAAAAATGAAATAAATGTCAGACAACATCACATATCTACATTGCTCCGACCCCAAAGTAAGTACCTTAAAAAGGAGAGAGAGAGAGGTAGGGCATAGCGAATATTCGCTCGAATTGAGCCGCCCGTCCGGGGAAGGACCTCCACCCTATAGAATACCGCAGTCAAATGACCTCTGGGTCGTGTTTCTGCCGGTGAGTAGGGTTTCCGGAGCTCGTGGGGGGTTAGGGTTGGGCCGGCATGGCGGTGGCAACTGACAGGTAACTGACCAGTTACTTGCCCGTTGTCACAGCGACTTGGGCTTCTCTTTCGCTTTCCATCAGGCGTAGGGAAGCCATTATGTCGAGCCACTATAAAAAAAAAAACACTTGTGTTATGGGTATCAGAACAACGAACAAAAATAGGATGTCTTATATAAGTATACCTAGTACAACAGATATACGAGTATACTTAAATACAAAATATAACACACGGCACAAAGACAAATGTTCTTCACACGAATATTTGTCCCGAGTGGGAATCGAGCCTACGGGCCTTGGTTCAGAAGGCAGGAGTCAGTCAATTAGAAAAGTTTACCTGACAAGGTTGCGGACATGGGACTTTCGCGTGTTCCGTGTAACAGGTAAAAGCAATGTATTGCTTTAATACAATAAGTTGAAGCTACAAGCATGATGAATTAAGATCAGTGGCGTTAAAATACCATCTACTATACCGTCTGAGGCATGTCTCTCTCTCTATATATATGTCACCGGAAAATAGCAAGAATCGTAAGTTGATCAATGTCCTAGGTAGTTGATTAACTTTCGGAAAATAACAAACGGTAGTTGGAATGTATTATTTAACGCAATGGATTTCAGTTAGTTGATCAATTTACGGTAGCCTGACAGTCATTTAATAATTTACGATTTTGACACAAGTAAAATCGTTCTCAAATGGGCCAATGGTTGCTCAATGTACTATTTAACGGTGCACTATTACCCGTAACTTAATACACTGTTCCCTGATTGGTTGCCGGGATAACGCCACGTGAGCCATTAAACCAATCAACGTTCACCTCACCTTCGTCGGATGATTTTACGGCAAGACCCCGTAAAATGATCAATTTACTAAAATACATACGTTAAATAATACATTTCAACTGCCGTTTATTATTTTCCGGAAGTTAATCAACTACCTAGGAAATTGATCAACTTACGATTCTTGCTATTTTCCGGTGACATATATTATATAGAAACATTATAAGGTTCCACGTAGTTTCCAAGAGGTCAAGAGGAGGAAAGAGTGATATATAGGATCTAAAAGACATTCTGGATGTATGTTTGTATACATATGGGATATAGCCAGCTGCCATTTTCCTTTGTTGTCGCCCGCCGCCCGACTGTGCTACATTGTCTCCTACTAATCTTGGGTGTCGATGTGAGTCCTGGGGGGTAAGGCGGGAGGGGGGATGTACTTTTCCGCAGCCACTCGGAGCTGTCGAGGCGAGCTTTACGGCCCGAGAGAATTCCTACGACTGATCGCGGGCGGGTCAATGACCGCGCTTGGGGTCGCGTGTGTCCAATATATGACGAGATGTATGCGAAAATTCGTCCGTATGACCATATCTTATTTTTCTTCGACCACATCCACTCGGTCTAGATTGGTCGGCGTGGTCATTTCAGACGTTTCAGTTTCACAACTCCAGTATCAATGATGAATGTGCTTTTTCTGTGGTATTCAGCATTGCGTTAGCACACGACATTAATCAATAGGAGAAAAAAATTGGTGTAAAAATCCAATGCTTTTGTTATGAAGCATCATATCATCATCATCGGCTTATGATGATGATATTGCAGTCTCCAGTTGTTCGCCAAACATCTGAGTATATCCACCCAAAATCGCCACACTGAGCAGGCGGGTTGGTGATTGCAGGGCGTAGCTTCTCACTCCAGTGACGCTGCTGCCCATCATCGACAGAGACTTTTAATCATTATTCTTGCTTATTCTTCGTGCTTATTTGAAAATTTGTCGTATAGATAGATATTTTGAACGTCATTGTGATAAGATCTTTGACAACCGTATCCGCGGATGTTGGCTTAGAAAATCCGTATTTACGTCCATTTTGAAGCTACATCCATATTGTGAATATCGAAAACCAACGAACTGTATACCTTTTTTAGCATTATCATTACATATCCATTATAAGATCTTATGATCGAAAGTTTAAAAGTTATTAAGAACTGGCTATCAGCCTATAGATGGCCGCCGTTTGAGAGACAGACCGAAGAAAAGATGGCGTGACGACCTGGATAATTTTTCTCCGGTCTGGCAAGAGCTGGCTGAAGATCGAGAGGAGTGGAAAAATCTGGGGGAGGCCTTTGCCCAGCAGTGGGACAGTAGAGGCTAGTCAAAAAAAAGAACTGGCTAGTTTAATCTAATCCAGAATCGTGGTATAATGGAAACCTGTTTCGAAAAAAAGGCTAGTCAGTCGTCTTAGTAGTGCAAGAGAATTGCCTCGCGGGTGGTGGAGCCGTGTCCACTGTGTCACGATAAGTTAGTACTACGTACACCTATGTGCATTTAGCAACTTTCCTATCAAGAATTGTTTGTTTCCAACGAAAGTGTTGCCGCGTAGGTAAGCTATGGAATTAGTTCCCACCCTTGGTGGTTTCTGAACTCTACGACTCTAGACCACTTCTGAAGAAGGCAGTTCCTTCTTCAGACGTGGTCTGAAGAGAGTACCTTTCCACGACAAATTAGTACTACATACACCTATGTGCATTTGGCAACTTTCCTATCAAGAAGTGTTTGCTTCCAACGAATGTGTTGCCGCGTAGCCCGTAGGTACATGTAAGCTATGGAATTATTGGTGGTGTTTCCTGAATACTCAATCATTTATTGCATCTATAATGTTGGTACATAAATATTACAAGATGTTATAGGTAAGTTAGATCATTATAGACCCTGAAAGGGTACCGCAATTGATGAGAACCTTCCTGAACGCTACGCTTCTTTAAACCACTTCTGAAGAAGGCCGTTCCTTCTCCAGACGTGGTCTAAAAAGAGTACGGGTTTAGCTGTGTCCCTGGAGTAGTAGACTTGCAGAGTTCATGAGCGGTGGTAGCTGTTTAACATCAGACGGGACGCTTGCTCGTCTGCCAACCTCAATCTGACGTATATTGTTGTAAAATATAACCATTTTCCGCGACTTTTTATAATTTTCTCTCGTAATATCGATTTCTTATTGGTTAATAGTGCTTATTACTAAGTAGGTTAGGTACAGGCGGCCACGCATCAACCGTTTGACAGATATGTAAAATTATTTCATACTATTCGGGTGCTTCTTGGGACTCAGTATTTGAACATGCGCAACGTAGCCTAACACAAATATTCAGCTGGCTCCAATCTAATTTGCTGACGCTTAATATCACTAAAACAAATTTTATCTGCTTTGCAAACAGTAAAAAAACACACCCCCCTAGTAACTTGAAACTCAAAATACATACATGTAAGAATAACGACTCAACTTGTCCTTGTGATTGTCCGGAAATTGAGAGAGTAACTAGTACAAAATATTTGGGTATTATACTTGACGATAGATTATCATGGCACCCTAATATAGACTTCATTAGTAACAGAATAAGAAAGCTCATATGGATTTTTAAGTCTCTTAGATTTGGAACTAGTAACAAAATTATTAAACAGATATATGTAGCATTGGTACAATCAGTTATAGGGTATTGTATTCATATCTGGGGAGGTGCCACCAAGACCAAGTTCCTTGAAGTAGGGAGAGCCCAACGCTGCTTGATAAAAGTCATGTGTTTTAAACACTATCGCTTCCCAACATCGGAGCTGTACCAAGAGAGTGGTCTGTTATCGGCGAGAAAGTTGTACATTTTGCATGCAATTCTGAATCTACACAAGTCTTCACCAACTGTTATCATAAATTTACACAAAAGAAGAAACAAATCCGTTGTAAAAGTACCCAAAGTCAAAACAGTGGCAGCGAAACGTCAGTATTCGGTTCAGTCGGCCCTTGTATACAACAAAATTAATAAAAGCATAGAAATACTGTCATTGAATTTAAGAGAATGTAAGAAGGTGTTACTCACCTGGCTACAACCCTTAGGCTATGATGATACGGAGCTGCTTCTCCGGTAGGGTTACAAATGTATATTATTCTACCTGCTGGTGCCGGTGGCCCAGTCCCCGTGCATATTCTTGTGACTAATGGCCTATGTATACTTTTTATTGTAATGCGAGTAGCATAGTTATAATACTGTAAAGTTTCATTAAAATCCGTTCGGTGCTTTTCGTGTGAAATTATCTGATTTCATTAAAGGTAAAATTTTACTTATAATTATGTATAATATTGTAGTCTTATGGGATTTTGTATATCCTTGTGAATCAAGGTCTATGTATTCTTCTTATTATAATAGATTGGCTATAATACTGTAACGTCTCATTAAATCTTTCGGTGTTTTCGCATGGAAGTTTAATCTGCTTCCATTCCAAGTAAAAGTTTGCTTATAATATGTATAACATTGTAGTCTTATAGGAAATTAAATATAAAATATATCTTAAAATGTTTGCTATATTAAATAAAATGAAAATAGTGTATGTAAATGTAACGAAGAAGAGCGGGATTGCCTGTCACAAGTATTATTCTATACTTACTAGGCAATCTCGAACATGAACGCATGTATTGTGTAACGCTAAATGTTTTAAAAGGAAATAAACATTTTTTGATTTTTTTGATTTGATTTTTGACTATTTTCAACTAAGTGTCCATAGCATAGTCCATTATCTTTGTACGACGTACTTTGTATTAGGCAAAAAATTTAAACATAACGGTAGGTTGATGAGTGGCCATCTGTACATCCTCTTCATTATTCATTTGAAAAAAAGAAACTTACATACAATAAGCAGTTTTCATAGTAAGCGCCATGTTACATACTCACCTGTAACAAACAGAAAAGTATATTAGTAAATAAATTCATTTTAGTTAGTTTTCAGAATAAATTAAAGCCAGCAAGAAACCAAACATTTTTTAATTTTTATGTGAGTAAAGAATCCTATATTGGTGAAAATGTATTTATTACTCCGTTGACTTCTTTTTTTCTGCGCAGGCAAGATTTAACTAGGACTAAAATTTCGTTTGGGAGCCCGTGATGTAAACTGTGCATGTGCCTATAAACCAATACATACAATAAAACAGTATAATTTAGCAATAAACTGTAATAGAGCAAAAATTTAAACAATATAATATGTATGGTCTTTGATTATATACATATACCTATGTAAGTATGATACATTTAATGTAGAGATCGTGACAGAAACAATCAATTTATCATTAGGTAACATAAAGTTCACGCGAACGAAGTCGCTATAAAAATAAACGTTTTGCCAGAATATCGTTATGAAAATTGTACATAGTAATAATTCGACATACGCCGCAACCTTCAGTTCCAAATAGTCCCGAATCCGAAGCACATAACAAATGCATTAAAATACTTTATCATCGCATCGACGAGATTAAACCGTCATTCCATTACAGTGTGGGCTAGTGAAACTTTAATCTAGTTAATTGGTGAAAAATGGCGGCGGCCATCGGCCGCCTCGACGCGGGAAAACGTAAAACGTTTTACGGAATTACAGAAGTGGCGAGCGGAGTGCATTCCCGCGACCACAGTGCACTGCGAGTACGGAGTACGTACAGTCTGTAGGGCTGGCGGCAGAAAGGTTAATAATATGGAAATGCAAAATGAAAAAATAAATGTAGAGATGCCGTTTTTTTTTATTCATATAGGCCGCTCCATTACGTCCCATTAAAGTAAATAGAAGAAGCTAAACACTCTGCTACTTAGTTACTAAATATAATAAGAGATAAATTTTGTGTGGTTCTAAGTCAAATAGGAAATAAGTACCTCTGAAAAGTAATTAATTATGCTTGTAAATGGACCGTTAACTTTGCTTAAGTTATTCGACTTTGCTAATTCATCAACTGAAAACGATTTGTCTACTTTCAGATTTGTTTTAGGTACAGTTCATTACATTAATAAATAAATATTAGTCAGTTATGGGTCTAAGAGAGGCCAAGATTGTCCTTCAACATCCTATCCTTTTCCTGACCTAATAGGGTCCGCTTTCTTGCTAAACGTCACTACTTGGGCTTCCGGATTTTTTCATAATGCACCAGGTATTTCACACCAAATTACCTACTCGTCAACAAATGTGATCTTTTGACATCCTTACCAGTTAGTTACGTTATATTATTTTTTCTAGAATTTGGTCTGCTATAGCTATAAGACTAAGAGCGCCGCCCACAACACCCCGACCGGAGATAATTTGCTGTTATTGATTAATCATAGCTATGGAACGTGGTAGCCCTGTCGAATCTATGCGTGTATTGATGAGACCGCAAGCATTATTAATGGCGAGTGAGTATTTACTGGTTTTAACATCAAACGAAGTTTAATTTCACAATGAAACTAGCCATTACTAACTAAGCCACGTTGGGATTATTTCACTAAAGTATGGCGTAGCTACAATAGTGTATAGTTATGAGACCGTGGTTCACTATTTTTTTAATCATCATCCCATGATTGTATTCCACGTTGCTTTTTTACCCAAATAAAGCAAAAAAATCCCTGCAAAGGTCCACTGTTGGACATAAGCCTGCTCCAATGACAATAGTAATTTGGGAGGCTTTGCCATAGCGAAATTTCTCATCTCACATAGGCCCAGTTCACGATTACGATTACAAGATTGATTTTATAACTTATCCGTTGACGCAGGAACTTCTTTCGTTTTCCATCAGGCTACGAGAGGCCTCCGCTATGCTGTGCTACTAAAAAAAAGTTTCTTCTTCATTTTTAAAGTGGCAACCCTACCGGTCCGTCCGTTGACAACACCACAAGCGCTGTTAATGACAGAAGTACTCCATTCACTGGTTTTCGTACAAACTGAACATTTGCCTGTTTTTTGCACGCTTCATTAATGTGGCGATGTCCGTTATTAACTCGAAAGCTTAATTTTTGCATTCATTCCCCGCTGGCGCAAATCTTTGGACTAGAAGAGGTAGAGTCACTCTGTTCTAAATATTTAAAAGATCTTGCAAGGCAATGAGGAGTTAATTGTTGGGAGTTAGGTAAGGGAAGATCACAAGTGCGGCTGGCCAGGGCGTGCAGGGAGGCAGGGATGCGGCGGTATGCTTCGGCTTTGCCCGTGTCCCTGCTTGCTGCCCAGTGGCGACACAGGGGTGTTTAGTGGGTATACCCTTCCATTTCGGGAGGTGTGAGTCCCACACACCATGTCACCTCCCCCCGGAGGTGACATGACGGTGCCTAATGCATTCCCCTCTAAAAAAAAGGGAAGATCACAAATAGCCTAAGAAACATTTAATCGAACCAATAATAAAAGGTTGGGAAAATTGTTGTTAAAGGTTAAGAAAATTCGTGAATCTCTGTAAACATT